>OZ018321.1:156788222-157222999 GCA_963969495.1 Ceratothoa steindachneri | reverse complement strand
TATATATATATATATGGTGATAGTTCGATAGTGCTTGGGTTCAATTCATCTTTTTATTTTCCTGTGAGTTAATTTTCATATTATTGCTTTCCTTACGTGTCACTTTGTGAGTTTTTTCATTATATATATATATACTGTATATATAGTAGCGGTCATAATGATTCAGACAGAGGTTTTCATCACAAAACCTACAGTAGTTTCAAACCAAATAATGTTAAGTAATGCAATGATGATAAATTACAGATATAAAATAAGCATGGCTGTAAGTTGTACATGTACATTGTAGATGTTAGGATCGTTGAAACTGCAAGTTACGTTCAAATGAGCATTTTTATTAGCAAAATATGGTGATAAAAATGATCCGGACAGCGTAATTCTAATACTTCTCTCCTAGGGTAGTATCTTAGTTCCATGAATTCTTAGTATTTTCCATCATTACTTTGTCAAAATCCGATTACCAATCATGACTAGGGGCCTAACTATACCTGCCTATAACTAAGAGTTAATTGGTACCCTACGTCAAGATGATCAACTCATCAGCTGAAAGTGTCGTCCATAAATTATATCACGTTACGATACCACAGGCTCATGTTTCAGTGGAATTTCTACTGGTAGACCAAAGAAAAACTCAAAGAGAGATGACTAAGCCATCGTCCGTATCTCATAAAGGGACCGATACAAGATAGCAGCGATGATTTCCCGCGAATTAAATGAAGTATGGGCATTAGTGTCTCCAGGAAGACAGTATCATCTCGCCTGACGGAAAAGATCTTTAAAATCTCGCACAATCCACCCAAGCCATTGCTCAGCCCTGAGAACAAGACAGCTAGATTATTCTTCGCTACTAAGCACCTTATATGGAGAGAAGAACAATGGTTCAATCGAAATACATTTTGTTTGGGTGGTACCACGCTCGTCCGTAGAAGACCTGGCCAAAGATTATGCGTAAAATGCGTGAAGAGCAGTGTCAAGTTTGGTGGAGGAAGCGTCATAATTTGGGACATAATTTCGGCGGAAGATACTGGCCCACTTGTCCGCTTTCAGGGCAGAGTGAATGCTCAAGTGTATAAAGAACTTCTGCATATAGAACATGCCCAACCTACCATTTTTATGCAGGATAATGTACCTAGCCATAAGGCAAGGTTGGTGAAAAATTACCAGGATCAGGAGGAAGTAAGCGTTATGGACTGGCCTGCTCAGAGTCGGCATCTCAATCCGATTGAGAATTTGTGCAAGACGCAGGTAGAGAAAAGTAAGGAAAAAAACCCCAAGCAACGTCGAAGAACTTGGGAAACATTAGACGAGGAATGGAGAAAAATAAAACCAGAAGAAAGCCTTTGGTTAGTGCGCTCCTGTAGCAGAAGATGTCAGTAAGTAATTGATAGTGAAGTTCTACATACCAAGTACTAAAATATAGTAACAAAATTGGCGAGGAGAGATCTAAAACGAAGGTGAGGAAGAGATGAAAATATGTATGGAGTGAGTGAACCCAATATTCAGGATGTCAGCTACAGCATGTTGGCCCCTTTGAGGGTTACAAACACGCACCTAAGATGCGTCGCTTCATGGCAAATCGGAGCTCTGATTGCAGTCAACCTGCAAGCAATCAACAATGGAGACGATGCAAATGATAGCTGTATATATTAAGGACTCTTTTATTATCATAAGCAAAGGACTTGTTTAGGAGCATCCTGTATAACCCTTTAGCTGTAGAAACGGAGGTCAGTGTTTGTACAGCTGAAGGATGGAGCGTGATGCTTCGAAACGAGTCCTTTGTTTATGATGATAAAAGTCTTCTAAAAACAAAAGGGGATTTCGTTTGCATGGAATATTTATCGACTATGAACGAGAGACGACGAAGTAGACACACAAAACGAATAAATTGAAGAAAATGCAGAGAAAATTGGACTCCCCTTCGACGAGGGTTCAGATGAGATCACCGCTAAGATCGAGAATGACTTTTCCATTTTTTTTACGTCCATTTGTGATGCTTCGAAGCGCAGCCGAGAAATCTCGCTAAGATTCCTCCACTAAAATTACGTTCAGTCATTCTCCGGAACAAGACGACGATCCGTTATTTCTTATATCACACACACATACATACACACACACACGGTTTTTGAAAGGTATAAATAAAATATGGCGAAAACCTTATAGTAGTTGGTTACTACCCACAGACTTGTATTTGCTCTTTTTTTGTAGGTGATATAGGTAGTGAGCTTTTAAATTGTAAGCAAGTTAGAGATTTGGTATAAAAATCCCCTGAAATTACCTTTTAGTGTTGGGGGATAAGAGGGCTTGGTGGTGGGACACTTTGGGTAGCTTAGTTATTAGAGGAGCAGACATATTGGGAGAGCGGGGTACGGCTCCCGGCTAGGATCAGGGCTCCCACTGCTGTTTTTTTTCTAACAGATCTGGGTTTTTAAGGTTCCACTGGGTTTCTAGGTTTAATTTTGAAAAATATCGTAAAACCTGTTTTTTTCAGGAAAATATACGACGATTTATTCATAATTACAATCATTTATATCCTATTAATATAAACGTATACTATTACAGTGCACGTAAATACGCATGTCAGATGAAACAGAACGTATTCAATTGGTGTCAGCCGTATCAAACAAGTATTGAACAGGTTTATATAGGCAGCGTCGTTGCACCATTGCCGCACTCTAATTTGAGCGAGTTGCGAACATGTTCATTACTTGTACGCCGTTCCAACGCCGCGCTGACGGCGCTGTGTCGTTAGTAAAGAGGTTATTCTTAAACTCTACAACTCGGTATGTCAGGCCACATTTAGAGTACTGTATACAAGAATGGGCATCACATTTTAGACATGATATTAACTGCTGGAGTCAGTACAAAAGAGGGCAACACAAATAATAGTTTCCTGAAGCACCTTGAATATGAAGATAGACTGAGTGTAATAAATATGTTCTCATTTGAAAGAAGGTGTGTGAGGGGAGATATGATTGAGCTTTTTAAAATCTGTTCTGGGATGGATAAGTTGGATTTTAGCAAGATATCTGAGTTGGAAAGTAGACGGTAGTAATAGGACTAGGGGTCACCACTTGAAAATTAAAAAACAGAGGTGCAGGTTAGATGTTGATCTGACACAATCCTATGGATGCATTTTGTGGGTCAGTTTTGACAGATGCGGATCACCTTTGATAGGCCCTTGTGGCTTTTGTCATCCCGTATCCGTGTAGTTGTTATGTTATGTTATGTGGGATGGATAAGTTGGATTTATCAAGTTATTTGAGTTGTAAAGTAGACGGTAGTAATAGGACTAGGGGTCACCACTTGAAAATTAAAAAACAGAGGTGCAGGTTAGATGTTGAGCTGACACAATCCTATGGATGCATTTTGTGGGTCGGTTTTGACAGATGCGGATCACCTTTGATAGGCCCTTGTGGCTTTTGTCATCCCGTATACGTGTAGTTGTTATGTTATGTTAGAAAATATTTTTTCACCAATATGTTTTCAAGCACAAATTGGATGATTATATGGGAAGGGAGGGTTATTTTTTTTGGGGGGGAGTGGTATTCTGGACCCGATAATTGTTAAGATTAGTGGCGCACGATTTTTTAGAGATTTTTGTCGGCTACCTTTCTAGCTACTTTCCTCCATTCCCTTAAGTTTTTGTAGGCTTGCCTATAACGACGTCTGGCAATCGCCTTTGAATTCCAATCTAATGCTAGGCTTTTGCATTGGGAATATTACTAGATTATTAAAAATAGCGGGGAGTGGGGAGTGCAACCCTCACAATTAAAGGGTGGTAGGGGGGCAAAGCCCCCCCCCATTTCCAAATTCCCTTCAAAATCCATAATACATTATTATGGGATTCCAATAAACGCAAAAAACAAACAACCCCAAAGCACCTTTTTTATGTAATTTGCCTAAGAAAAAACACTAAATTAAAAAACACGGCAGTGCCGTGATGCGTTTTTTCGGGTAAAGTTGTGGTTGTGCATTCAATAACCATGCATTTTTGTCATTTATGTAATATATATTTAATTTTTCTTCATATTTAAAACAATCTTTTAAAGAAGAATGGTTAAAAAATGAAAATCTGAAAGAGTAGCTAAAGAAGATCCGACTGAAAAGGGATGTAGTTACTTACTGCATGTGCTGTAATACAAAAATAAGGAATGCTAATAAATCGATGTTATTATCGCACAGTAAAACGGCTAAACATGAGAACAACATGAAAACTGCGAAGTCAACAACAAACTTAGATATATTTGTTAAAAAAAGAAGCCTACAGAAAATGAAGAGGTAGCGAAGGCAGAACGAATGATATCCGCTTTGATTGCCGAACATCATATGCCATTTGATCAAACAGATCATCTCCTAGAAGTGTGCAAGAGAGCCTTTCACGACAGCAATATTGCAAAAGCAGTAAATAGTTATGCAAGTAACAAAAGCTTCTTATCTTATCCAAGAAGGAATTAATTGCTTACCATGAAAAAAGGGAAATTGCTGATATATGTAAAAAAGTAAAATTCTCATTAATCATCGATGAGAGTACTGACATAGGAGTATCAGTATCACAGGTATTAGCTATCGTTATTAGATATTTTGACGTTCAAAGGGGTCATGTAATTGATATTTTACTTGACACAGTTTCTGTTGAAGATGGAACGGCTAAAGGATTATACGAGATTGTTAAAAAAAACTCAAAGAGAAAGGAATCCCCATGTGCAATATTATAGGTTTTGGTAGCGATAATTGTTCAACCATGATGGGAAATAAGAGCGGATTTCAAGTATTATTTAAAAAATATATTCCATTACTTTTTATAATGGGTTGCGTATGTCATTGTGTGCTAGTCATGCAGTCAAGGTGTTGCCGTTCTATGCAAGATGTTACAAATACAGAAAATCACAAAATACCTAAGCTAGCTCAGACTCATTGGTTGAGCAATGGGATGCATTACTGCTCTATTTTCAATCTGAATCTAAGGTTGAAAAGATTGATGGGGCAAATGCTCTTTACGAAACTATGAAAAATAGGAGAACAAAGCACTTGCTTCTCTTTTTAAACTTTATATTAGAAAAAGTTAACTCCTTGAATATTGAATTTCAATCTGAACACTTCAGATTCCATGTGATGCATTCAATGGTTTATTCTGAATACAAAAACATTCTAAGTTGTTTCATTAAGGAAGAAGTCAGTAATCTGCAAGAATATCTGAATTTGACCCAAGTGACAAACAGTTACATAAACAATTGAACGATTTATATTTGGGTGACGTTGCACGGGGCTTATTGTCTTTGGCGCCAATTGGAGAAAGTGGTGAAACAAGGTTAGGACTGATTGTTTAAATTTCTTGGTTGCCCTATGCATGCAAATTAAAAAACAATTTCCATTAGAGGAAGAAGGAATTGTTGCCAGTTTAGGAGTTTTAGATCCCGCTGCAGCAAAAGATATGATAAAATCTCCTAATTAAATAATGAACGTAGCAGTCCATTTTCCCCACCCTGTTCCCGAAGATCAACTAGATAGTTTGGATGACGAATGGAGGCTATTTCCACAGTTCAAAGATGTGTCACTGTTCTATAAATCTATTCCTGATTTCTGGCATTCTCTGCGTAACATTAAAGACGGCTTAAACAATTCAAAGTTCGGAATTCTTTCTGATTTCATGACCCACCTTACTGTTTTACCACATTCTTCTGCATGTGTCGAAAGGATATTCTCACTTATTAATCATTTCAAGACAAAACAAACTCGCTAAAAACGGACACTGTTAAAGAAAGGCTGTTGGCAAAACAAGCATTTTCGAGGGGTCAGCGAAACTGTTACACGTGGACACCTAAACCAGAATTGGTTTCAACTCGTGTAAGTATATTTATATTATTTTATGTAAAATAAAGTTTCTAGTTTTTTTTCATGTGCTACTTTGGTTTATTTAAAATCATCGAGTGGGAGCCCTGGCTAGGATATTTAAATTTGCCCCGGATCGTTAATCCTACATTCTCAGTCTAGATAACTTTGTTTGAACTGTACTTTGCTCTTTCTGTCTTCCACTGGCCTTCTCTCTTGCCTTCAAAACTCATATATATATATATATATATATATATATGGCCAAATTCATAGTTTCGATTCAGTTTTCGTTGTACCAATTTGTGTATGGGAGCTTCTGATCCGTCAGTCTTTGTAGTGCCTTTCATACTTGATTTTTTTAAAAATACATTTTTATTTTTATTCTTCAGTCTATTCTTCCTCTCCTAACTAGACCTGCCTAGGGGTGATAGAGGGTTTTTGTGTCACCCTTTGCTCATTTCTTCCATTTATTTTAGATAAATCAAATAATTAATAAAGCATAGGCTTTGCGAATGACCTGTATAAGAAGAGATGAGCCGACTTGTTTCTATTCTTTTGACTCACAATGAGGATAATGACCGAAGATGAAAGAATTCATGTAATCATCTTCCTTAAGAATCTGCTAAATTGCCTTTGCCGAAATCGTTTAGTCGCGATTGGAATTTTGCTCACATCAAAAGTGAAGATGATAGCATTATTTTCTCTCTGGAATAAAAGAAGCCACATGAACACTTAGGCGCACATATAAGGGCATCTGTGTACTGTTTGTGTTAGGGTTTGATTCAAAATATTTTACTATGAGAGCGATTAAAAATTCTCTTAAAAATTCCTTATTTACTCATTGGCAACCACCAATAGTACGTTTGGCCCAGTGGCAGATTTTAATCTAAATTTTAAGTTAGTAAACGGAATCATACATATTATTTTATTAGTATTTATTAAAACTAAGAAACGAAAGCCAACAAGGGCATGTCCGTCAAAAAGCTATTAAAGCAAGATTTGCTAAGAAAGTGGTGAAATGGGGTTACTAGTAAAATGTATGGGAGATATGTAAAGCCCTCCTTACCCCCCTCTCACTCCCCCCCATATATATATATATATATATATATATATATATATATATATATATATATATATATATATATTCACCACACACACCCATATACATCAGTAATTGAAGATGTTGTACCTAAACCTAATCACATTTTTGACCTCTGATGTTTTAAATTAGGTAACACGAAGGTGCATACGTCTATCATCGACGACATTATTTTATCAATGGCAACTTTAGCTCAACCCCATGGTTCAGATATTTTTCTCCAAATCGACTCTTTTCTTCCGAGAATAAAATATAGAACCATAAAATTGTTCTTTCTTCTTTATCCAATAACAAAAGTTCTTCAACCTAAAATAGCTCGGAAATTTCTATTTGTTTTTTCCATCGTCTGTTTAATCTATAGATATGAATAGGGTTGGTTTTGTTTATCCCTATAAACACATTTATATTCAGTTCCGTAACTTTTATGTTTTAAAGAATCTCTTCATTTTTTTTTTTTTTTCCCAAAGCTTCTTGATTTAAGGCACCATATATTTTTTTCTGACCTATCAATATTTGTCCAGTATTCGAACAATGGACGCGTATGGGGCTGGAAATAAGTCGACCAAGAATAGGATCTTAAGACTCCCCAACCAACAGACAAACAAGGTGGCGTATCTGCTAGACTTTGAGGATTGGGCTGTTTATGGGAATAGTTGATCCATCTGCTGGGTTCAGTATTTCGTCAACGTTATTTAGAAAAGTAGAAGGAATGAGGAAGAACGAGACCTGTAAACTGTATCAAACGACCCTCTTTGCCGAGTTAGGCCCTGACACAGAACCCATTAGAAGACGTGTCTAATTCGAGACTTTAGGTAAAAAGTTTCCCAATGTGATCATAATATTCTTAAACCTTTTACAAATTTGAGAGAAATTTCGGAAAAAATACAGGTTTTAATTAACTTTTATTAAAAAAAAGGTGGAAATTTAATTTATAACCTTTGATTTATTCATTTATTGAAAAGGAAAGCGGCATTTTTTATTGGTCATCTGTCCTAAGCGCCAAAAGGAGAGGAAGAACAGACATAAGAAAAAATGAATATACATAGAAGTTGTATATAAAGGGACAAAAATATGAAAATTGGTAACACAACCCGGAAAGAAAATGGGAGATATAGAAACGGAAAGATAGGGCAAACTATTTTAACCGTTATATGAAAATGAATAAAGGAGTTGGATTCGAACCTGTGTCCTCAAGCACCCATCGCTTATATGACCACGACGCTGATCACCTTGGTTCACGTAATATTCTCCTTAGGGTTTTTTTTCGGGTTGTGTTACCAATTTTCATTTATTTGGGCCTTTAAATGCGTCTATTATATATCACGTGTCATGTGATTTTCAATTAGTACATAAGAGAAGTGAGTGCGCAATTTATACTCTTAGGGATTTTGTAGAAAAGAGGCCAATAATTTGGATGTACGAACTTAAATTTCGTTTGGGGTCCGAGGAGTAGGGTTCCTTGAAATGCCTCTAGAGGTCCTGAACTGCTAAGGTACCGTCTGTTTAGGTCGAACCCGGGGAAATCCCCACCCCCTCCTGAACTTGAGGGAAGGGGTCATACCTGCATTGTGGTACGAAGTCAGGTTTACGAGAGTTGCGGGTCCTCCATTTTCTCAGGACCCCATATGTCGACTGGTGCTAAGTACCCTCCACACACATTCATTTCTCTTCGCTTCAACACTTTCTGTTCCAACCTTTCTTCAAAAGGATACGCCCCTCGTAGGTTTCACTTTATTAAAGCTTTCAAATGCAAACCAAAAACTCTAACTACCGATTTCTTGGTTCAAGAGCATCGGGTCGCTCCCCCTACCACACATTAGAAAATTGCACCACGTAAAAAATAATAAATATTTCCTAACTTACCACTTTTGTTTCCTGCAACCACTCGAACCCAGGTCGACGTTTAAACAGCAATTTCAACAGAATATTTATCCGTTCCCTCGACAATTAATCCAAATTAGATTACTTGTCGTTTAAAATCACTGTCGCCCTACCATCAATTATAAACAAGCGCCCGATTCTGCCTTGCTCCAATCCAAAGAAATCATTTGGCCTGTAACACCCGCTCCGCCACCCAAAGACGTCCTACCCTGAATAGAACTCGTCTCACTCTGTTCTTTTCGATGAAATGCTAATGCTGCAGACGTGTGGCAACTGCAGAATCGATACAGCGTCTGAAGGTCTTCTGAGTAGCTTCGAATACAACCATTTTTTGTAAGGGTAGGTGGCATGCAGCAATAACATCTTGGCTAACAGTAGCATTCATACGCTAAGTCATTTAAGGGATCCTGTCTAAAGATTTCCCCACTTAAGTTAGGATCATCAGTCCACTGGACACATCCTTGTTTGGATATTCGTGAATGGCATACCTTTGCTACACACCACAGATCAGCGTGACGTTTTCCGCTTGAAGGTTCTTATTGGGTATGAAAACTGGGGTCACGAATGTCGCCATACGCCGGGCGCATCCCCTTTTAGCTCAGGAGAAATACCCTTTTCTTTACACATCGCGAAGCGTCAATGCATATTTGTCTCGGTTGATCCATTCGTCTACCAATACACGATCATACACCTTTTCCTAATCTTTTTATATTCATTCGTTCGACGTGACTCCACCACCTCAAAATAGTCCCATCAATCACATCTTTTTTTCCCTCCCAAATTTCTCTCAAACATTCGTTGCTCATTCTATGTATTCTTCTCTCCCTCGAGTCGCTCTCGCCCATGATCTTTTTTTTCTTCCTGGTATCTGGAGAGCAGCACGCCCTTCCGGGCCCAATGCCTGCGGCCTTCTCAAATTAAATTAAGACTAACTGGGCTTTATTCCTTCTATATACATATTTTTACTCTTTATTTATAAGCTTCTTCTCACATATTTTCTCGGCCGACTAATTTTGGAGGCTAGTCGCCAACCAGCTTGCGTCCACTTCTCCCTTGAAGGTTGGGGGTGGTTCATTGCTTTATGTTAGGTGAATCTTTAACATGTCTGAATCTCTCCCACATTTTTATCATTCTATTCCCGCCATATTTATTTCCCTTTTTATCCTTTCACACACCCACATAAGAGATATCAGGTGTAGCATGGACAACCTCACTGCGGATGACATCTGGCAAGATTAGATTGTGTGCCCCCCAGGTCCCAACGAGCGCAGTTTTCTCTCCAGGTCCCAATGTCTGTAGGGGTATCTTCCACTAACTTCAGCACCTTCTTTACAGAACTCTCCTTTGATCTTAGCTTTAAATTCGAGGCAAAGAAAATCCTTCCAATTCTCCCTCCACTCCAATGCAATTCACCCCACTTCTAAACTACTGAAATTCAGTCTTGGATTATGACTACACACCATCCTTTATAGGTTCCAACACCTGCACGATTACCACCAACCGACTCTGTTCTGCATTTTCTACCTACACTTGTACACTTCTCTTATCACACGGTTTAAAAATGGCAGACAAAAACAGAACCCGGCACAAAAAACTTAAATTTATTTCTCTTTTTTTCAGATGATGTCCTTTATTATGTTAAAGACCTAACCTAACTTAACCTAAACTAACTTAATCTAGATTAGGTTAGTTAGGTTACGTTAGGTTTAGTTTAGTTAGAGTGGAAAAAAGCTTAGATGGGTCATCTTTACAAGATCCTGGATCTGTGCTAAACTGAAAATTAGAGTGTGTTTTCTGCGTAGAAACTAGATTCAATATGAATCGTTCAAGACATTGAATGAGCTGGTTGTGAGGAAGTTTAAAATGGCACCCGTTACCCTCCCCTCCCCTAAAAGCCGGGTACAACGTTAGGAAATAGGAAAATTATTTATTATAAACATCAACGCAAAATTGGACGATCATATAAGGGACTGGAAGAGCCAGAGAGCGGACACATGAGAATATGAAAGCGTTAGGGACTAGAATGAAGCCCTAAAGTCTCATTTAGGAAAATAAATCTATCCTTTGGAATCACAAGAGAAACACTTCCGAGGACTCTTCTTAAAGACCTCAAGAAGTATTCCTATCGTATTACAAAACTACCGAAGTTTTCCGAAATGAACAAACTTAAAATAAACTTGATGGTCAAAAGATTCCTTTTTTTGATTGAAAACTTTCCTAAATTTGCTTCGTGTATGTCACTTAAGCTCATTTTTACTTGCATGGTAAAATAATTACTAAAAATAACGTCTTCTGGGAGTCTCATAGCTATCAGAAGTTGCAGAAGAACCTTTATATTCTGAGAAATGTACCGTTTGAGTAACAATTTCTTTGAATACCAGAGGAGGAATGTATTGGACTGATACGTTGGTGCCCTTGCCACACTTTGGAAGGAGTTGAAATCAATTTATCCATCTTTATTTGAATACATTTTGATTCCAATAAGATGATGCTCCTCCGCACAAATCAATTAATTCGGGAGAAGTGCTGTCCAAACATTTCGGGAAATGGGTAATTCGTAGCAAAACTGAAAGCGAACTGGTTCCTAATAGCCCTGATCCTCCCCCCCCATCCCTAATTTTTATTTAATGCATTTTATCAGAGGTTATTTTTGCTAACAATCCTAGAAACATTACAGAATTAAAAGAAATAACCAAAAAAAGATCAGCTTAATCACACGGGTGGTTGGCAAATCTGATTCAAAATTTTATCTTGAGGTTCAAAAAATGCAAAGAAAAATTGGGGGTCATTTGAACACATGGTAAAGTTATAAAAGTAGTTAGGATTTAATAAAGAAATTTTGTTATAAAATAGAATTATCGCAATTTGATAAATTTTACACAAAATTAAATAAAAATACCTTGATTTATTTTTAGCACGGACTTTTACTACACACCTTAAATATATTAGATTGTCAAGGAATTAATGTCGTTTTAGAAGACAAAAAATGCGTTTAGTAATATTTAAATTCAGTTATTTAAAGATAACTTTAGTAATGCTTATTAATTTTAAGTAGAATTAATGTATAAGCCTTATTTTAAGGTGTAACAATGCTTAGGACTTTATAAGCTACAAAAATGGTGTTTAGGTACCACATGGACTGTCTGTAGGATAACGTACCAATTGTGTGAAAATCTATTCACCTCTATTGTCTCGTGAAACATTTCTGAAAATTAGAGTGTGTTTTCTGCGTCGAAACTAGATTCAATATGAATCGTTCAAGACATTTCAAGACAACGGAAATTTGTATGGCTCTGTCCCACTCGGCCACTCAACAATTCTGAACGAAGAATATGAAGAAATTAAGCTGGTTAAGAGAAGATACTGTATCATAAGCTACAAAAATGGTGTTTAGGTACCACATGGACTGTCTGTAGGATAACGTACCAATTGTGTGAAAATCTATTCACCTCTATTGTCTCGTGAAACATTTCTGGACAGAATTGATATGGTAGATGAAAAGTCGGTTCTTTACTGCAATATTAAAAGCAAAAAAAAAAATAGTTAGATCGCTAAAAAAACACCTTCCTACCCCCTTGTTAAACGCTGGGAGAGTATTGCTAATAAAGATGACAGCTATTTTGCTGAATATATGTTTTTTTTATATAAAAATTACTTTAGTTTCTTTTAAAAAAGACTATTTTTTTAACAACATAATATATTAACTAATCCATTCTTTCATTATGTCAGCGCTTCACTGCTTTCAACAAATGACCAGAAATTTTAGTTGTCCTCAAAATATTCCCTAGCGGAGTTCTATTAACTGTATTCTGGTTCGATTCAGAAAACCAGGATTCACTACACTTTTACTCTCAGAATCCCTTCAAATAACTACCACTGATCAAAAACTCTTGAGTATGTTTGAGACTTTACTCGCCAGTTAAAGTGATTTGAGGCCTTACTTCACTATTCTCCCAGGTAGAGCTGAATGATCTAGTTCGTAACCTGCCCCCCAAAATCTGCACAAGTGTTGGCTTCCCGATTGAAAGAGAAAAATGTTCTAGAGAATGATGGCCGTATAACCTTTTATCGGAGTAGGCTTGAAGAGTTCCTTTCTTTCTTTCTTGGTTTATTGCAGAGATGTCAGTGGGCTTCTTGATAAACTTGGTGAGGAATACAAACTAGAGGAATAGTGTCTTTTCATAGACAGTTCTAAGCGTAGTTTAAAATGTGTATTTTTGCACAACGGAAATTTGTATGGCTCTGTCCCACTCGGCCACTCAACAATTCTGAACGAAGAATATGAAGAAATTAAGCTGGTTAAGAGAAGATACTGTATCATGATCATAAATGGGTAATCCACGTTGACTTAAAGATGGTGAATTTTCTCATAGAACAGCAATCTGGTTATACCAAATAACTATGCTTTCTTTGTATGTGAGACAGTAGAGACCGAGTAAACCACTCGCCACCTTGAACAAATATGACTATGTAAAGCTACCAATATATTGGAAGAACCTTTAGTTGAACGAGAGAAGATAATTTTTCTCCATTTGCAAATCAAACTCTGATTGATCAAGCAATTCGTCAAAGTTGTTGACAAGAATAGGGAGTGCTTCAAGTATATCTGCAGGTTTGATAATTGCAAAGCTTAAAGCAGAGATTTTTGATGAACCATTTATCCGTAAGCGATTGAAGGACAGAAATATCGTGAAAACGATGAGGAAAAATAAACCCTCAGCTTGGCGAGCAATTGTAGATGTAGTGCAAAATTTCCTTGGGAAACACAAAAGTGAAAACTATAAAGACCTTGTTGCCAACTTGACATCAACTTTTTGTGATATTGACGCGAATCTGAGCATCAAAGTGCATTTTATTTTTAGAGATCTTGATCGTTTTCCTGAACATCTCGGAGATGTTAGCGACGAAGAAGGCGAACGACAGGACATAAAGGAGATGGAAAGTCGGTACCAAGAGACAAGGACGTTGGGCCGCTGTGATGATCGCAGACAATTGCTGGTGTTTAAGACGAGATACTCCTGATGCTCAACATTCACGGTGCGCAAATAAGCGTAAATTTATTCTTTGAATTTTTTGCCAAAAATCTTTGCAAACGTGCTTTTTCAATTTTGAATTTTTATTTGTGCTTTGTTTGTTTATGTGTTATGCTCTCTTTATTGTTTCATATTATTTGCCTCTTGTATCAATAAAATACTTTTTTAAAGAAACAGTCTTGTTTAATTCCACTAAAAATCACTAATATCAACTCATGTACACTGTTGGAAATATTACTATGTGTATTTTTAGCATCTAATAGAGCTAAAATGGAGATGAGGATAGACAGAAAACTATTTCAGGTGACTTGTGATGGCCATTGAGCCTACATTAAGTCATCTAAATTTCCTTTAACAATAAAGCCTATATTATTTTCTTCGTTATTTTTGTTTCAGCCATTGATTGATTAAATGAGACGTGAAGGAAACTAGATCATCACACCAATTTCATTATTTACTATGATTGGACTTTCGTGTAGGACTAAATATTTTCTTGCAAAGGTTGACCTCCCGACTGATTGACGAAATTAAATTATTGTATCAGAACTGTATTGGGTGAGGAGAGTTCGATCGTTTCCATTTCTATCTTTCTAGTGATGCAGTCTTTATTTACGTGTTATTTAATCACGAAGTCCCTCAGCTTACTTTCGAACCAGGTAGGCGTCTTGATTGCTCGTCTAGTCACGCGGGAGCAAGTGATTATAAGCAGATTCCCTCTGTCTCAGGCGAGGGATGTGAAATACCCCATAGATTTTCTTTACAATATTTCTGCGTTTACGTACAATAGCAAGTCCATAAAAATCTTAAAAGGCACTGAGAATCTTGCTAAAGTGAGCTTTGTTTATAAGTATCCTAAGGCAATAACTACATTAACTTTTGTCATTTTTAACAGGATAATCGGAAATTTGGACTATTCAGTCACCCAATTCAAGAAAATTTAATGAGTTTATTTCTGGTTAGTGTCCTTCAGACATTAAATGGCTCGCCAGTGAGTGTGACACCGCACTCTACCATGAACTTTATGAAAGGAGTAGTTTATGGGAGGGAAGTCGTGCACTACTCCATAGACGACATCACCTTAGAGCTGGCCGACCAAGAGACGGTCAAGGACAAACATGTGATGAGAAAACAGGAAGGGGTTTTGAGACCCACCCTTACATTCTTCATCACGTTCGACCGTGACAGGCTTTCGGAGTCGGTGCGTGCGGGTTGGTATCGCTACCGCGTGAAAGAATTCGTGCTAATGCCGCGGAGGTGCTAATACTGCCTCCGTTTGGGCCCTTTTAATCGCACACGTAGACGTGCAAAGTTGGGTTTAGCCGAAGTCTGTGTAATTTGCTCCAAAGGTGTACACGATAAGTCCCTATCGTGTATGGCTAAGTGTGTCAATTGCGGAGAGCCGCATCCTGCTTCTTCGAAGCAATGTGGTATCTCTTGCAGAAGGAAATCCCACTTGTTCAGGCTACCGATTATCTCTCATTTCGCAAGGCTAAGGACCTGATCCTGGCGCGCCATGCGCTACCTAGTACGTCTTATGCCTCAATTCAAAAAAAGACACCCGCTGCTTGTGCCCTCCATCCCCCCACGAGCAGAGTCGTGCTATTCGGCACCCTTTAGCAGGTTATACTCACCCATAGCGCTCCTCTGATAGAAATGGCGGCAAAAAGGGTTCACACCCATCCTTGGTTCTGTGCAGCCGTTTTCTCAAGAGAGAACCAAATGCCGCACTTAACACCAGAATAATCAGTTCTAACCGCGAAACTCATAACAATTTACATGGCCCTCAAAGCCAAAAACCAAAGTGCTTCACAGAATACATCATATTCACCGATTCTGTAAGCGCCTTACAACTCCATGAGAGGCCAACAAAGCACCATTCTCTTACACCCGCCATCATCTACGAAATAAGTCACCTTTTTCACGATATAAAAGTATACTGGTGCCCGGGGCATGTTGGCATCACTAAAAATGAACTGGTTCACCAAAAAGCTAAAGAAGCACTAAATAGCAACAACGATGAAGCATCAAATGGTCCCACCACAGAGACTATATAAATCAAGGTAAGAAATTAATCTTCTCCAAATGGAACACAGACTGGCTTACAAATGGCAACCAACACCTCAAGAACAATAAAGGGGAAACAAACAAATTGGCGATATCAAAAAATAAAGAAATAGAAGAGAGGATGTAGTGATTGGACGGCTACGGCTGGGCCACACTTTGATTACCAACACCCACCGTTTATCAAAAACACCTCCCTCCCCAATGCAACAACTTCAACGAAAGAATGACCATCAAACACATGCTGCCTTCTAGGATCAAGACCTACGCTACCAAAAATCCTATCAGATAACTCACTTATGCTAAATAACCTAATTAAATACTTAAAAGAAACCACTATTTTTAACCAGATCTAAAAACGAAAGTTTATTTATCTCATTTGAATCATCCTCGTAAATTCATTTCCAATCCATTCCATTTTAGCTCCATTTGAAAACACCAAGCACCTCAATCCATTGCCCCATCAGCGCCCTCTTCAATTCATCACGCTTCCCCGCTCCACTTATCAATCGTTTTTAAGCCAAGAAGTTAATTTTATATAACTCACATATTCTTACAACATAAAAAAGTAATATTCTGGAATAAACCAAACTCGAATAGACCCGATAAAGGGTGAAAGTAAGCTATAAATCGTTCAAACAAACCACAACCCAGCCTAGGCTCAAAACATTGCTTCCCCTTCCTCCCCCAGCGTGACCGTTTCCCGTAAAGCAAAACGGCCGCACACTTCCACTGAGTCGTTATACTTGTAGGAGGTAATACTTCTGAAGGTGTTCGTAAAGGAGTCTTCCCCAGTTCCTAAAGCTGTCCCCCGAAAGGAGGCCAGCACCAAAGGATATTCGGCTCCTACGTCCTCACCTGAGACTGGATTCGGTGGCAACTCCGGGATGGGGGCCAGGAGTAGGATACTCGTTTTACACACGGTATGGTTTCTCCATTATTCTATTTGCCATAAATACCTCCTTTCAGAAAATAGCATTGCAGCTGCACTTGGATAGGAGATACTGAATATTGCTATTTCTGCGTATATTCTACCGTCAGCCGACAATGACGCGGGAAGTTCCGCCAAGTTGTGGCACGGTTACCAAGGCACTTTCTACTGATCAGGGATTTGAACAGTTGAGACTCCATCTGGGCAGACTACAAGGAGCTACAAGGAAAAGAGGTACCCTAGGAGACCTTACGGTCCATTCAAAGAGGATACCTTTGGGCTAACAGTTGAGCAGGCACAGTTCTGCTCAACGGCTTACGTGCCCAAACGGCCACTTTTCAAGACTTTGTTCAGTCTTGACTTGGAATGATCAACAGAATTGTTGTTGACAACTTCCACTGGAAATGCGTTCCAGCTACCGCAGATGCTATATGTGAAAAGTGAAAAATTTACCACACAGATCACGGTTGTAACTTTTCAGTTCAAGTTTGTAGCCGTGATTTCTCGTTCTGCCCTCACTAAGTTGAAAAATATCCGTGTAGTCTACATTATCGAAGCCTCGAAGTATTTTAAACATTTCGATAAGCTGACCACGCAGTCTCCGGTTTTCCAACGAGAACAGATCTAATTCCCTTAATCTATCATCGTAACTTTTGTGTCTGATAGAGGGAATAAGTTTGGTTGACCTGGCTTGCACACGTTCCAATCTCGCAATATCCTTTCGAAACGAAGGACTCCAAAGTTGTACGGCATATTCCAGGTGCGGTCGGACAAGTGAGTTCTACAAACACAATACAATCTCCTTTTTCCTATATCCAGACTGGCGCTTTATGTATCCTAGCATCCTTTGGGCCTTTTTCTCCGCCTCAATGCACTGTTTCAAGAACTTGAGGTCACTAGTAATTGTTACACCCAAGTCCTTCTCAGTGTCGGTGGATTCAATAGCAGTGCCCTTAAGGATATACTGAAATTGGGGGTTTCAGTGGCCGATATGCATCACTTTGCATTTATTCACGTTAAATGGCATTTGCCAATCCCAGACGTCAGGTTCTTTGCGAGCTAAAAGACCTGCTGGAGATGGTGTTCTAAATATAGATGGGTTTATGCATTACTGCTAAAAACCTCTTCGAATTCCTGTCTTGATCTATACCTGTGCTGTCCGGATGCATGACCTGATTTGGGGTTGGAGGTGGTCGATTACATACATTATAGTGATCACTTACTTACCAATCCAAATATCATTTTCTTGGCCGCTCCCGCCTGGAAGACCAGCCCGGTGGTGTTTGGCGCGGGCGCGGTGATCTGCATTTCAGGAACTGACTGATTTGTCTTTCCAGTCGAGGAGTTTAGGTCGGTGGATGAGGAGTTAAGTTCTTCTCCGGCATTGTTGTGGGCCGAACTACTATTCCAAGAACGCCTTGCCGTTTTGAATGCCGACCGTTTCCGTGGTAGATAGCCGAGAGTATGATGGCCCTCAAACGAAGCTTTATGCCTACATGCACCAAAAGCCCCGCCCTAACGATTTCAGTGTCGGTGAACTTCGTCTAGCTAGGGCTAGGTAACAGGATGATTCAAGGCACATCTGCCGCTCTTCATGGTGGGCATAGGTGTCTTTGCTTAAAGGGAAACAGCCCTCTTGCAGAGGTGTGGAAGTGAGTCGAAAGATTCGGAGCAAGTTTTCTAGAAGAATGGAACTGCAATCTTGTAACTTGCGTTCGTGGCAGACTCCTTCGCGACTACTTTCTCCACATTCCCTAGCCGGAGTGCTGCTCGATGATCATTTAATGTACGTCGTAATGTCACTTAAGGCCGCTGACTGGACGTTACCTCCAGAGGCGGAGAACTCTTGAACGACAGGTTTACTTTGAGTGAGTTGCGTTCCGCTCTCGCTTCGTGCGCTGACACCACCCCTAGTCCGGAAGATGCCCCATATGCTATGCTTCGATACATAGGTGAGCAAGGCATGTTTATTTTGTTAGATTTGTTAAGCAGGATCTGGACTTAGGGTATTTTCCCAGATTACTGGCGAATGGTTACTCTGCTCGCTTTTCGTAAACCAGGGAGAGGTCACTCTACCGCGACAGGTTTCCGCCCAATATCTCTTACCTCCTAGGCGTGAAAGTTGATGGAGAAATTGGTAAATGATAGACTAGCTTATTTCCTGAACAGCGGGGTGCACATCATTTCCTCACAGTTCCGCTTCAGCTAGATCCACTCCATCTCAAATGCTCTTATCCGAATAGAAATTGCCGTCTGCGATGTCTTCCTTCGTATACAGCACTACACTACCGTGTTTTTCGATGTGAGAAGGCCTATGATAATGCAGGGAGATACGGTATCAAGTAGACTCTACACAATGGATGCGAGGTCACTCTTCCCAATTTTTATCTTAATTTTTGCGAGATCATCGATTCAGGGTAGGGAGATGGAATCCCTCTCCGGCCCAATGAAGCAGGAATAGGGTCTCCCGCAGGGAAGTGTCCCCAAGGTCACACAGTTTGCCCTGAACATCAACGGTATCACCTGGATGCTGCCTGAAGCTGTTCTCGCTACGATCTACGTGGACGACCTTTAGATCTCTTTTGGTGCGTCTAGATGCAGATGCCAACCCTGTAGCATCGACACCGTCAGACATTGAAACGCATCTCTCGCTCTGCTAAAGCGCCCGCGTGTCGGTTTTCCTTGGCCAAGAGTAACATGGTGCACTTCTGCATCCATCCACGGCTCCATCCCGAATATGAATTGTTCCTAAACGGGGTTCGCATGGAAGTGGTGGATTCGCACCATTTACTTGGTCTCATTTTCGACCCACGTCTCATCTGGGGGGCTCATATTCGCAGCCTTGGGGTCTCTTGTATCCGCACCATTGACCTTCTTCGTTCCATGATGTTCAGCACTTAAGGTAGCGATAGGAAAACTGCCTTACTTTTCTACCCATCATTTGTTCGTTTGAAGCTTGACTAAGGATGCGACTTTTATGCATTCCACAGTCGCCATCAGTTCTAGCTGCATCCCTGACCGATGCCTATACGGCTGAGAGACGCAGGCCAGTCATACCATACCCACTTTTGGTTTAGGAAATTACTTTGATAGCTCAGTGTAGCCCTCGCTCCGGTGTCGCCTCTGGTTCAGCCACCTTTGACTACTTGTCGCCACGGTTCTACTTGCAAAGCTTCCCCAGTCCCAGGAGTATTGTGATTGTCTTTTTTAGAGCACACTTCGTGTCATGCTGGATCCAGTGTATACGGATAGCTCCATTTCCCAGGAGGGTTGTGGGTTTTTACGCCGTATTCCCTATGTTTGAAGGCAGCTGGGCTCTACCATGCGCTAACTCTGTCTTCACGGCAAAGCTGGTTGCAAAATACCTCTCGATACGGGAGATAACGCGTCGTGCTCGGTTCGGAGAATGGATTGTGATCTTAATTAAACAGAAAAGTACTATGAGTGATCTTGAGGCACTGGAATCTTCACACACCCGGGTGGATGTCGACACTATCTTCTGCTGGGTTCCTGGGCTTTTGGGAATTACGGGGAATGAGGTCGCCGATGAAGGCGCCAAAGAGTCCGCGAGGACTGGGCGACCAGTCCACCGTTTTGCTCTTCCTAACATTGACTACATGGCCGGAATCAGGACAGCTCCCCGGGCTTCCTCCCGAAGAAGATGATAGACGGCCGAAGGAAATTTAAAGTTGTGTGCCATTGCACCGCGACTGTCCCCATGGACCTACCCCTGAATGTCGCGACTGCTTCGGGTCTCTTTCTTCGTATTCTAATTGGGTACAGTCGCAGGGGGCACTGCTTGTTTATTGCGCGCTTCCCTGGACTTTACTGCGATGACTGCTTAGCCCCTCTTCGGACTTTTCGGCCCATTCTTATGGAATGTCTCAGTCTGCATGATCTGATCTTCGCGCTCGTTACCTGTCCCGGTACCGGAAAAAGCGTGTTCGCTACTGCTTGTCCCTTGTAATCGGAACGGATTCTTTTACACAGACTTGTGGAATATGACTTTTGGGGGTGGATGGCCTCCTCCATTTTATTTCACTCTGGTGTTGGTCGCATATTCCGGCGCCAGAATTTCTTCCCTCTTCCTTTTTTCGCCTCTTGTTTTGTTTTTTATTTATCTGGGTTTGTTATGTATTTTCCACCTTCTAAAATCTAGCCTAGCATTAGGGTATGAATGATTACGGAGACTTATGCCCTAGGAGTCAGTCGCCAGATTATCGCTGAAAAAATCACGAATCTGGAGAAATGTATGTTTGAGTAGATAGAGAAAAAAGCATTATGGAATTGTAAGGAAACTGTTGGATGGTGTAAAAGGTATTAATATTTGAAGCATGGCCAATTTCAATGTAAAATGGACATACGCGGGGGAAGGTAGGGATGTGTGATAATGATATAGCCTTTTAATATCTTTGCCGGTGGAGTACTGAAAGAAGTAAGAATGGCAATGAGGAAAAGGGGTGTGAGATTGATTAAGAATGTTACAGGGTGGGTTGTTGTTTGCTGTCATGGTGTTAGCGGCTGAGAGTTAAAAATATTTGGAAAGTTATAGTGAAGCTTTTGGCAGAGTGAAAGGATTTGGAAAGGTTTATTGAAGGTTTTGACAGGGTGTGTAAGAATAGGGCTAAAGATAAATGTAGAATAGAGTTAGGAGGTGGTTTTAGGTGTGATGTTGGGGTTGAATGTGATATTATAGTCATTCGTGTGACATGTTTAAATTATATAAGTTTCATCGTTAATGTTAGTGGTACAAATGAAGCAGATTGCGATCACAAGGTTTGAATGGTAATAAAGTCCCAAAGGCGATCAGATCGTTAATAAATGTTATAGGAGTATGCTGGTGTCAACATTGTTGTATGAGTGTGAAACTATGGTATAGACGTAAAATCAAAAATCTCGAGTAAGAACAGTGTAAATGAATAACTTGAGAGTGATATTTGGTGTGTGAATGATAAATAGAGTGAGAAACGACTGGGTACGATTTGTTTATGTTGAAAAGAATAGCGTGAATGAGATTTTGACTGTGTTCTGAGTTGGTCTGTTCATGTAAGTGGGAATGATGGGAATAGACTTGTAGAGCTGACGAATAAAACACTGACAGTATGAATTAATAGAATATAAACGGCTTCGAATAATTTCAAACAAATATTAATGGTATAGGTAACCGGTTTGTGGGTGCGTGGTCGGTAATTATACGGGGATGTATTGAAGGTTCCTCGTTGTTATTGCGCTCGACGGATGAGGAGGACTTTAGGCACAATATATATTTTTATCTTACAATTGGGTCTCACTCTTTTCTACTACTATATAAAGCTATCATATATAACATTATAATTTTAATTATTATTTTATTCCCTGGTGCCGTTACAAAGCTTTATAGAGTTTCCCTGTTACTCATGCGTGAGGGTTTCAACATGGAGCCTATTCTGCCTCGCAACGCACTTTTGGCTTATTAGTTGCTATTGTACAAGGATAACATATCTGACATTATTAATTTACATCATTATCTTATAAATATCTCATGTATATTGAGCTAACTCATTTTTTTCAATATATATATATATATATATATATATATATATATATATATATATATATATATATATATATATATATATATATATATCAACTATGTACACTTAATTTTTCATAATTAATTTACAGGCCTTGTACATTTTACTTCGGTCTAGCAAAACCGATATTCCTTCTACATCACCGGACATTTACGGTTCACCTCTTTAAAAAAAGGAATTTAGGCAGTTAAATTCCTTATCACTGGAACACTTTCTATTTTTGTTATTAATAAATTATTAAAACTGTACCCAAACGTATGGCTCGAACGTGTGTCTTCAACTTCCTCCAGTGTTGCCTGCAGAGGTGCGGTGCGAAGAAATGCGTCCTTCTATAGCTCCTCCTTCGAAAGGATAGGCCAACGAAGATAGAGTTCGCCAGGTCCTCTTCTTCTTACACTGACAGTAGCTTCAGTGGCTTCGTAGGCGATTCCCGCACCTTTAAGTTCTGCTTGTTGATGGCTTGATGCCTCCCTTTCTTCGTCGCCTTCACTTGTCCGGGCGAAAAGAAAGGGTCACAAGTTTATAGGGGATTGAATTGTAAAAGAGGGTGACTCGACTGAGGATTGAGGTGGCGGACGGTTCATTTTTGGTGGAAAACTCGCCAGGCCTCTTCTTCTCCGTTCTCCAAGGGGTCACCGGTCATAAAGCATACCTCCTTGGGAGAGAAGCACTCCATAACCGATGATAAGGTCTACTTGTTCGGGCCTGCTTAACGTTCAGGCTGGACTCACGGCAGATGGACGAGAGGAGGAAGACTTAACGATCAGAAATAAATAAATGCCGAACTGTGAACGATTTTAATTAATGAATAATAATGTGATGAGAGTCTGTCTCTCTATATATATGTGTGTCGTCTCCAAGGGGCGTGACCTTGACTTGTCTGCGGGGTGGACCCAATGATCTAGTTTGTTCGTTATTTCCACTCCTTGGTCGGAGTTTTTGGCAGCTCTGTGTACCTGTTGTGCCTACATATTTCCCATAGATTTATCTTTATTATAGGAAATTGCTTGTTGCAGATCTCTGTGAAATTTATCTGGTCAAAGCCAGTACTTATTCAGCTTGCCTTGTAGTCTCCCGTTTGCTGATAAATATTCCTAACACGTAGGTGTTTGTTTGTGCAGATTCTCGTATTTGTTCAGGTGGTCACATTTGATAGCTGTGTATGTTCGTGTGTTTCCGCGCGATTCTAACGACCGCTTGCCTTACATTTATTTATACAAGTTGGCATATATTTTGTTTCCTTTTCTAATTCTCTTAGGTTCTTTATTTATTACACATGTCTCATTATTTCCTTAATTTACACATATAGCAATTTTTAGGATTTGATGAATCCACTGAGAGTCCATTTGTCGAGTTCCTCGATGGGTCTATTAAACCTGCAATTTGGGTGCCACAGGCCTACCTATTTTATAAAACGAGCTCTACTGAGAAACGACCCGATAAGATTCGTTTATGTTGAAAAGAAGGGTGTGAACCAAGATTTGACTGTGTTATGAGGCGGTAAAGGCATGTAAGAAAATTATAAAAATTGAATTGTGATGAGATATACGAGAGTGTCAACATTTGCGAAGATTTAGAAGCAGGTATAAAATGGCTTGATTATGTGAATGATGGATTGAGATAAAAAGAGACGGCCAAGGGGGTTTGTGAGGGGGCATGCCTTTGGCCATCTGTCCGGTGATGAACACGGACTGGAAGAGGTGCTACAGAACACAGCTCCTCATAGTTATGAAGGGCCAATGTTGGGTGTTTTTTGTGCTTGGGAGAACGAAAAGTGCTGAAGTTGGGTAGTTTTAGTGTCTTTACTCTGCGCCTACCCAATTTATGTGAAAAAGATTAATGGCGAAGGATTTTCCGTTACTAAAATAAATAACCTAAACTTTTCAAATTATTCACAAATTATTGGTTATAAAGGATAATATAGATGAAGAAACGTCAAATAAATTTGACCCAACCCCTAGATCTTCTTTTGCGATCCCTTAAATAGGGCAAATATCCTCCTAAAATCTTGTTTTGAAAGTCATGAATCTGTTGTCCAACGCAGAAAATCATTCATAAACAGAGTAACCGAATACTTAAATTTAACGAAATGGGATATTCTCAACTCCCCCTTTTGCATGGGTTTCTCCGCAAGAAACATCAGTTTCTTCGCTTCATTTGGCCGCAAGTGGACAAGTGAAATGCGACCCTCCTTGCTAAATGTGAGGAGGGACAGAAAAATAACCCTTAGGTGCGTTCAAAATTAAAGACTGGCTAAATGTATGTGACTAGAAGGGGGTTAGTTTATAGTTTTGAGCCCCTCTTTGTGTTTAGGGTACACGATTTTAATTTCACACTTCTATCCTTAACTTTTATTCATTTGGCTCTATTCATTTATCCTTTTAACATCCCTTTGTCCCTCCTTTCATTCCCTGTCCCATATCTGAAAATGCTTTTGTTGTTTACACCAGTTTTTTGTATAAATCAAAGGAAATTGTTCTCGAAGAGTTTAAAAATTAGCCCCCTTCTACCAATTTAGGGATGATGGAATAGGATGCACGCAAGTATCCTATTCGCCTATGTATTCGGGTGGTTTATCTTTTTGGCACCCTCCTCAACGCTTCCCTTCCCCGAGTTGGTTGAATTACTACCTCTGAGAGATGTGTTTAGGAGCATTTGATTTCGCCATCTCGATCCCAGAATTTAGGGCTGAAGAATTTGTTGTTTGTTTTGTTTAACCTTTCCTTCTTTTCTCTCTCTTTTTCTTCTCCTATTCAACCATTATTCACCTAGAAGGAATAGTTTCATCGATGAATCTCGGTTCTCTTCTATCATTAGTTCTTTAATAAACACTATTTACTTGTACTTTCGATCAATTCAACCCCTATGTGTCTGCTCTCGTGCTATCAGC
This sequence comes from Ceratothoa steindachneri, assembly GCA_963969495.1. Taxonomy (NCBI): domain Eukaryota; kingdom Metazoa; phylum Arthropoda; class Malacostraca; order Isopoda; family Cymothoidae; genus Ceratothoa; species Ceratothoa steindachneri. The sequence goes on along the minus strand of OZ018321.1, from coordinate 157,197,705 downwards.
TATAAAAGCCGCCAGTGATGTGCAAACAAACTTATATTCCCTCAGCCATCGTCAGCTGAGGATCGCAGCGCATTTTGTCTTCTTTTTGTTCCAAGTGATGGTCTCGGTTTTGAGATGAGATATTTAGTTTTCATTGCACTGTTCGCAGGTAATATGGCTTCCGGATTTTATTCTTGTCAACTGTTTGATAGTGATTAAGTCGATCTAAAGATATTTAGGCCACATAATCCTGTGAATAAATTAAATTATAGCTCTATGAGAAGTGCCCATAATCAAGGTTCGGTGGTGTTTTTTCATCTTAAGGTGCCCATTATTGCTCATAATTAGGAAACCAGTAAGAATACCACTAAAATGTTCGGAGGATAAATAGTCAAGACAGCAAAATCTTGAGGAAATCTATGTTCACTTGACAATTTGAGCAGCAATCTGGATAGCTTAACACCTCTGACAAGAATAGAGAGCTTTATTTTTTAGTGCTATGTTTCAGTTCTGAGAAAAAAATAATTTGATTATTATAATTTTTTTGTTATGAGATAACGGATAAATCTTTATTCATAATTATAGTAGAAGGAGGGGGGGTATACAGAAAAAAGTAGGCTAGTGGACCAGTCGTAAAAAAATATTGAAAATTATGGACCAGAAAAGAATTAATACCGATATGCAAAAAAATGACAATTTTCATAATGGGCACAGGGAAGGTCATTTTATAAGATATTTTGCTTTATTTAAGAAAAAATACGCCATATCTGGCAGTGTTCTAAAACAGATTTGTTAAAAGGCTGAAGTCGATGAGAGGCAAGCAGGAATTCAGGGGGGGGTGGCTAGGGGGTTGAAGCCCCCTAAATTTCAGACCCGTTTAAGTTTACATTTATTTTTAAACCTATACTTGTATTCAGCTATTCAGAGAGAGTTATGTAATAATAGTGAATATATATAAAAAAGTTTTTAAAACGTTGCGATCGAATGTATCTTATATGATACATGTCTAAAATACAGGAAAATCTCAAAAATAATTATTAGACTCACTATTACACCTTAGCTGATGTCAAAAAACAATAATAAGCCACAATTCATATATAATTTTCTGATGTGTGTAAAAAATTCGGATTTGAGATTTAGTGCCCACTCCTGTGTGTTATTTATTATCAATAATGTATAAGATAACCATTATTAATCAATCAATGCCCTTTTCTCAAAGTACTCAGAGGGTGGAATTCATGTTAGCCCCCTATAAATTTTTAGCCTGGATCCGCCACTGATGAGAGGTATGAGTAGAGAAAAATTTCGGCCCACACACATACAACGGGGTCCGCGACAGCTCTATGCCAGAAGCCACTATCCGGACATAGTCGACTTTTACGATACACGCCGGAGGAAGGTACAGCTCTTGTAACATAAAAATCCAGCGGGATACTCTATCGTGCAGTTGTCTCTGACTCTCCTTGAACAATCATGCCAAGGGTTTGTCCTTTCGACCCTGCGTTGGCCCTATAAACTCACTCTTTAATTCTCGGGCAACATATGATAACTAAAATCTCCAACTTATGCGGGGCAAATTTCTTCCTGGTACCGAAAGAGTTCGGGAAATGTCTGTCAAAGGATAGTAGTTTTCTCCTTCACCACAATGCACTCGTTGATTATCGAAGATACCTTCTTTGGTCGTCCCCTTGGCGACATTTTAGATCTCTTTTCCTATTCCTGGACTCCATCTTACTCCTATCTTGTTTCTAGATGCCCCAAATAGTCTGCACAGCCTCTAAGTAGATTATTTTCCGCTTTCAAGTTCCTTTACAGGGAGGCCCTCGCTCGTAGGTCGGCGTTATAGTGAGATCCCACCTCTAACTTCCTGTTACATTAACCTCTGCTAATAGTCGATGTAATATACGACCTCACCTACAATGCATGGAAATGTAAACCTGTATTCCTTCCTCTATACACCAAATGGACAGAGCCAAGGGGGTTTCGAGAGCTGGGCCACTCTTTTCCCACATGAACAACAAGGACAGTCCAGCTCCTTTCCTGGGGCAATGGTTATTCAGCATGGTTACTTATGGGTACCCTTTTTCTACATGCATTTCGCACATCTTTGTATATTCAGGAGGTTCTCAAACCCGTGACACAACTTCGTTAAAATCAAGCCACCAACCATCAGCTCATTTTCCTCTCTTTGAAACTCCATTTCTCGTAGATGGCGAGACTTCTTGTAAACTCCAGAGTCCGTCCAAATTTACCTTTGGTGAACTTCGCGGATTTCTACGACCTTTTCCCAACAGTATTTTGGCGGTGCCCATTATCGAAATGTATACAGAACAAAGTTTAGAATCCTAAGATTTAAGTGTCAATAACCTAGTAGTTGCGCCAATCAAATCCAATCAATCAATCAATCCTAAGATTTAACTTATGGAAGATTTTAAACTATGGGTCGAATACGTTTCCCGGGACATTGAGAGTGGTTCACGTTTAGCCTACGAAAATGAGAGAATAAAATGAAATGTCTAGAAGAAATTTAACCCAGGTAATCTCAATCTAGAAATTTAAATTAAGAATAATTGGACTCTTTACGTGGTTGAAATCATAAAATGTCGCAAATCATTAGTTCCATTTTTGCATGGATTTGATTGAGATGAAATTGTTACGAAGTAACATCGCAAGTGTATTTACATGAAAATCGTGAGATTACGCGCATATTTACATGATAATTGAAATGGAAAGACGTTACTTTTTTCAAAACATTACGATACATTGAATGCAACTGCATTATGGATCCGATTAAAAGCTTTCTCTTAATCCAATGCAAGAAGATGCGCGGAGATTGACAAAGATTGGCAGCAAACACACGAATGGGAAGCGTCATTCGGCTTGAGTCGCTACATCCAGTTTCATATATAGGGTGTGCAAAAGTAGGTATAGGATGAACCTCCATTTTTCACTCTAATAAAACTTGCCCTCTAGCAACAGCAAACACCAATCCAGAAGACATCAACGAACGATGTCTTTTCATTCATTCTTTGATTGTTCGCACCGCCGTTAAATGTTACATTCCAGATTCCCCTTAGGAAATCCCAGGAATGCTCCCTTCTGACATGAATCTCTCTCTCCTCTATTCAGCTTAGTTAAATAACAGACACATCTCATTCCTGCCTCAATGTTCCCCAATTTGCCTAAGCATTTTAGCTCGAACCTTATTTGGTCAAATGTGGAATAAGGTGACTAATGAGTTATATATATATATATATATATATATATATATATATATATTACGCAGTTTTTGTCACTTACACCCATTGAGATAAGATTCCACGAATTTGTGGGTGTTGATCGAAGAAACAAAACAAACGTAACTTATCTTTTTTCCTATTAGATTTCACAAATCAACTCCACTCCCCCACCTTAGTATCTTTCGGTTGTGTCTGTGTGTTTGTGTGTGTATGTGTGCATAGGAGTCAGTTTGGAGTAAGATATACATGAAGATTTTAGTGTCATGTCACCCTCATTTGGCCGAACAGAGAGTGAAATCGTGGTTTCGGAACTGTTCGCAGAAAGAATTCAGGACCTTGAATTACAAACTACATCACCCTTGACAAACCCTTGGTTTCGAAGATCTGAAATCTTGAGAGGTGATTCGTAACGAGAACGAGTTTGTACTAGTGAGTTTTGTGTCCCTAAGGTTGGTGAATTTGTATTTCGACGTTTTTTGGAGCTAGATCTTCCTCGTCAGACACATTCTCCCCTTTCCTAACAAGAGCACACCTTTGAGCACTCGCTGGGGGTTGAATCTTCCTTTTTTTTTGTTCGAAAATGTTCCTGAATGTTCCCGATCTTCCCGCCTGTCCGCGCCATTTTTTGGTACGAGCAGTTTTCCTCCATCCAATCTTCACCATCCGGGAGTGAAGAAGTTTGAGCTCACATATATTTACCAGTTAGAGTGTAAGCAATTTTGCACCCCCGCAAACACCCAATCTGGTCTCTTGAAATAAACTCTAAGTCAAAGTGGTTTTTAATCTTTATCCGGACTTGTACCCTCGCAAAGCAGCAAACAGTCCTATAAAAGGATATCAATAATAGATTCATTGTAGTTTTAACTTTTTTAAATTACATAATATATTTGGAAACTCATTGATATTGTTGTTGTTTTTTGTATATTTAGAGGATAGCATACTAAAGTAAATAAACAAATATAATTTATCTCCAGATTCAAAATATCAACTATCTACATCTTTGAATGGCAACATTGCACACCCTTAGTAGACCCTCTTATGCCACCTCAGTGATATCACCTTTGTTAAGAATCCCTGCTCTTAAAGCTCGACAAAAACAGAAATTAAAAAAAATATTGGGATTATTTTCAAACCCTTATTGAAAATCGGAGTCACATTTCTCTCTTTGAAATCACTGGCAACTCTTTCTTCCGTAATTAAACTGTAAAAAAAATGTTACTAAAAGGTGAATTAGAGACTATCGGAACCTGATGCTTTAAATATTTGCATTTTCTCTATATCAAGACATTTCTTTTTCGATTATAATAATATTAGATAGAGTATTATCATTATCAAAATCGGTTACGGCGTGGATTTTTAATAAATCTATAGTGTCTTCTCTTGTAAGGACTCCAATGGAATTCCTTTGGCGATTATAGAAAACATAGTGAGACGCTCCAAAGAAACACTTATTTATGCCCCTGATGGCAAAGTTTACGTACAATTCGAAGGCGTAGCAATTGGGTTTCCATTTGGATTCCTTTTCGCTAATTTCCATATGAGTAGCGTAGAAGAGTATATATATTTCGAACCTTCCACCATCTACATCCTCGAATATTCGCGAGATACGTCGACGACATCTTCATAAACGTCATAGACCCGAATACATCTGAAATTTAAAACGCACGAAAGAAACCAACTCCCACCTAAAATTTACGCATGGAAAAGTGAACTCAACCTTACCATTCCTCGGTGTCTTTATCCACAAACCTAGGTTTTTATACTCGTATGAACAACTAATCCGAGTGTCCCAAACATTACTAACGGGGTGTAATCCGTTATTACGTTAATCGAGCCTTCACGCATTTCTCTGAGTGGCTAGCAATCTGTGCAGAGCTGGAGCGTGTGGCGAAGCTGCTCATTAGTAATGGGTAGTTGCAACAATAAATCGACACGATAATCATAAAGAAGAAAGAGAAATTAATACAGGATAAAAAAAAATCTTAGAAGAATGCTCTAACATCATCTCGTATTACAAAGGATCAATGAACACGAGTTACAAAGAGAACAAGAAGAGACCCTAAAACAGATCATCGGTCGAGCGTCTTACCCAACTGAAACAAATACAAAGCTCAACCTCATCATATACTATAAAACAAAGACTTCTTCCGTTATTATGAATAATTGATGTCTTCCTTCAACGAACGTCCAACAGGAAGTCAACGTCGTGTATCAGTGCACATGTAGTTTCGGTAACTGCAAGCACCACAACTCCTTGTACTTCAGCTTAACGAATACCACGCTCTCAAGAAGGTTCACATATCAATTGTACCCCAAAGCGCCATAACAACGATCAGTCCCCCCCCCCCAATGCAATTCAGCTCAAAAGCCACGTGTATATTTTTATACCATATCATTTCCTCTTTTTGTTTATTATTACTGTCCCTCAGGATGGGGAGGCTGTGTAAACTGTGACACCGGGTACCTGGAGAGGCAGAATGTTTTCTCGGCCCCCGAGAGAAACTAGGCAAGACCGGCACATCTACCGGCCCGAGTGAAGATAGGGAAGTTCCATCATTGGGCTAACTTAAACGCTTTGACTGGGCCTGGGGAAAGCCGATCCCATTTCCCCATCTGGTAGCTACTTTTATCTTCAACTATCCCCTCTATCTTTAAAAACCTATGTATGATTAAGGATCCACAGCGAGTATCTTGCCTAGTTTGCAATCTCTAGAGGTATTATACGTCCTCCCGGGATAACCCAGTGCCGGGGTATAATAATAATAAGTGGTCACCCAGCCTACTCCTTATTGGACCCGCCTATTTATACTTCTCTTTATTGCATTCCATTGTCTATCCCCTTCAACTTTTAATCTTAATATTTTCAACGATGTTTTGGTGGCTCTGCACACTTTTGTCATCTTACCATAACCTAGCTAAGTGGCCGGATATACCGTGAGGTCCCTACCTGCTGCAGGGACCAAAAGCTCGCCGGCTAGGGAGGTAATAGATACGGGGTGTGGTGGGTCATCCACTCTGTTCACCGCATTTAGTGCACATATAAGCTAGCCGGCACCATCCGTTCTGGTTCATAGCGCCATGATAAAGTGGCTATTATGGCGGGGCGGGTTGCCAAGGCCCATCTTAGCTCGAATCAGCAGGCCGAGTATGTTTAAATGATAAAATTTTGGATGTTTATTAACTTTCCAAAGGCAGTGATGGTCACAGTATCTACTTTTCATGCGGTTTTTTTTCTTTTTAAAACTTTAATGATGGCCACAACGGAAGGGAAAATAGAAGAGCGTTTGCAAGCAAAAGGAGAGCCGCCACCTATCGCGGCACTGTCTCCCATAGGTGCCATAGATGATTAGGTGACTCCGAGTCACCTTTCTAACTGATGGAGGAGCTCAGCCTCCACCCACTTGACTACGCTAAAGGGGTTTTCCCTTTACCATCTTCGTATCTTCAGAGCTGCCTTCGGGAGGCTCAATTCTCAAATGGATACTGCCCCATCCCCTTCCTTTCTTTCTCAGGAGCCGCTACAAAAGACTCTACTAGCCGAGAATAGATTTTCCCCTCTACTCTTTTTACGGCTGAGGAGGCTTCCCACTAACCCTCTTCGTTAGACTCTCTTCCGATAGAGATTAGCATTCCGGCCCCTCCATGACAAACATCACTCAGACAGGCCTTGGCCTTAGGCCTTTTGAGTTCCCTTTGGGATAATTGACACCACATGTGGGAGGTGGGAAGGGAAGTTATATGGACATGGAGTCGGAAGTTTCCCCGTCCAAGGTCTTCCCTGAAGTAGAACACTGACTCGATGAGAGATAATCCCGTGTGTAAGTTAGCCCACGTGCAAGATCCACCTGGAGCGGCACAAGCCCACCAAGGACCCAAGAATAGAGGAGACATTCCTTCCCTCGAGTGGAAGTCCCAAGACTACCGAATCCTTCCCCATTTTGGAGAAGGATAAGCCTAAGGCTTGCTAATCCGTCTTCGGGGCCCATTTCGAGGGAGAAGATAAGAGGGTTCACTCCCCTCTGTTCTTACCAAGAAAAATAAAAGTAAAAAAGGAGACTTCGGTTCTCGGGCGGGCTACGCTCCTACTTGGCAGAATACCAGGCCAAGGATGGCCTTTCCAACTTCCAACCTCGGAGCTACTTTGAGTTGGGGAGGGGAGGGGCAAGTCTCAGAAAAAAATTAAGGTGGGTGAAGTGTCGGGGACGCAGGAACCCCTTATTGAGGTGTTAACCTGTATCTACGAGCCTACTAGCTTCAAACGATTTCTAGTTATTCGTCCGACTGATGGAAAGATATTCGAAGGACATTTATTCTATCAGCGTCAGACCCTTGCGCGGATACTTGATAGAAAACCTAAAGTATTTCGGCGAATACAGCTGATCGTGCACAGGCGGCTACGCCGCACTCTAGCATGAATTTGGCAAAAATAGTGGTCTATGCGATGGAAGTCTGAGACTACTCTGGAGAAAAAAATAACATAAGAGTTGGCGACGAGGGGGCGGTCGAGGTCAAGCGTGTGATGAAGAAACAGAGGGGGGCCTCGAGACCTCCCCATACACTCCTCGTTACATTCGACCGTGGCAGGGTTCCTGAATCGTTGCGTGTTGGGTGGTATCGTTTACGCGTCAAGGCATACGTGCCTCATCAAGAGAGATGCTATCACTGTCAACGCTTCGGGTCAATCCGAAATCTGTGCGATATGCCCAAGTACGACACATGACAAGTCTGTCATATATGCCCAAATGTGTGAATTTTGGAGAGCCACGCCCTGCCTCTTCAATGCAACGTAACTCGTATCTTCTTGTGAAATAGGTCGTCGCTGTTCAAGCAACGGACCGAGTATCGTTCCGAGAGGGTAAGGAATTGGTCTGCTCGTGCTCTTGCGACCCGCGATTTCCTCCGCCTTTCAGGTAAAGAAGGTACCCCCTGCCCCTGGCCCATTGAGAGCTAAGAGAGCACCACTCTACTAGAGCTCATGGCACCATGGGTTCTCACTCTTCCCCGCTAAAACTAGGACTTCCCCATACACAGAAGACCAGTTATCATGAGGAGAAGCGATCGCGTGCCACCATCGAGTTATCTGACTAAACGGAGGCACACCCCAGTCCTTGGTCGTGAGACCGTTTTCTAGAATTCTAATTCTCTTCCCTGTGAAGAGGACAGCACTAAGGGAGCCTCTGCTCCCTTTCCTAGGCTGCGGGGAAAGCTCAGAGACTCCGTCCCCTTAGAAAAGATGGGGAACCCAGACCCCCAAGTTGCTCCGCCTGCTAAAGGATTCGGCGCAGGAGGAGGAAAAAGGTCGTCCTGCGAACTCAACCTCTCCTAATAAGTCTACGAAGGCAGCAGAGCATTCTTCGTCACAAAGCCCACAAAATTCTAAGTTCGTTAAGCTAAGGCCATCCCAACGAGGGTTCTCTCCTCGAAGAAGCCCCCTGAGGATCCTTCGAGTTATGCTTAGAGGGCATTTTAATTCAATGAAATTTCCGTGGACTTCTGCAAAACTAGGAGGAGCTGCGGAGGCCTACCTCCTCAAATTCACCATTAGCTATTTTTTTCAGGAGACCATATTGAGAGAGCGCCCCCTACCAACCCTTTCGGGGGTATAAGAGTTTCGCAACCCCGCTACCGTGGTATGGGGTTCGGTCGGTCGGATGCGTGTTTTCTACCCGATACGATGACTCCGTTCCGCTTGTTGCTTAAAATACATCCATTCAATCAGAGGGAAAGCAGCTGCATCTGGATTGGAGATATCCTTTTATTTCAACATACATTCCACCTTCAGCATATTTTGACTGGTCAGAATTCCGCCGCATTGAGGCCTATTTGCAAGGCTCTTTCTCTGGGGTCACTCCACGATCAATCCCAGGGATCAGATGCTTGCGGACGTGATTGAAGAGTTACATAATGGCGGCTCGTGGGTATCTATAAGGTTGTGGCCAAGAAAGATAATTATTAGTTAGTTATGGTACCAACAATTTTTGTATATAGGCTACCTAGATATATAAGTAATATAATTCAAATTTTTAAATAAATCTTTAGAGAATGTTTCATTAAAGCTGTTTTCATTTATAAATTTCAGTAAGTTACTAATGTTTGTATTTTTAGTGAAGTATCATCATTTGCATATAAAACGGATAATTCACATTTTAATTTCTCTTTATTAAGCATTGAAGAATTTGCAGAAAACGCCTCAATATGATCAGTGGGAAAAGAATTTCTGTAGTTTAAAATCATCCGAATTTACTATGGTAAATAAATGAAACATATCTAAAGTTTGGAGGTTTGCTTTTAATTCATCTATAACTTTATTGCACGCTTCTGCTGCACATGATTCCAAATAAGAAAAAAAAAACGATGAGATGTTTCCCCTTTACGCTTTTTTTTTTGCTGTGATGTTAAATTTTCTGTTATTGGTTTTGATTGGTCACTATTATTGGAATATTCGGACACATTTTCACGTAGGTAGATAATAGCCATTTCAAAACTCTTGAGAGCTTCTTCAGAAGTAATGCTGTTTGTTTTTATAAACTGTAAGATTCAAATAAGAATATCAACATGTTTGAACATATCCTAAAAAAAATCTAAAAAGAAAATAAATTCATCTTCCAAAATTTTCGTGAATCTAAGATTCACAAATACTCTTTTGATCCAACCCTTTTTCATTTTGAATAATAGTAAAGCACTCTATTATTTGTTTTCTGTATTCTTGTAATGCAATAATTATTCTAGATTGAAAATTCCAACGTGTTTCACACACTCTCGGAATCCGAGCAGTACAGAATTTCTGGAGATAACTTTTGCGCTTAAGTGAAATAGTAAAAAACACACTAATTCCATTCAAACTTGAAAAAAACAAGTTTATCCTTTTATTAAAAGAAATATTTTCTTAATGATCAAATCTAATTGGTATGCGTAGCAATGGACATAATGAGTCACCGACTCATCGTCAGCTGTCTCGGGTCAGACTAGTCTGGCCCATATTTTGAGCTATTGAGTCACATTGTAAAAGGATGATATGAAGCGGCCGATGAGTCGCTTCAAGAAAGAGATAAGATATAGGCTTAAACGGGCCTGAAGATGTGGGCCATTTAGCATTCGTTTGCAAGAGGCTTTGAATAACATTTTCTTCAGTGTGCCCAATGCAGGCTTTGCATGCCTTCACATGTTTTGATATGGAATTTATTTTTATACTTATAATTTTCATTCATTTTGTTGGTGGGGCCCGGCCCCTCTGGCCCTAATTTACAAGCCGCCACTGGAGTTAGAGATAAGTGTCCTTAATATGAATCAGTTTACGCATCACTGCCCGAGAACCGCTTCATTTCCTTCTTTAGATATGTCCTGTGTTCTCCAGAATCACAGCCCAATTTTGAGTGGGAGGTGTTCTATGGAATCTATGTTATGACGACTTTCCTATCCAAATATCATTTTCAGGGCACCTGCCACTTGAGAAACCAACTAGCTGGGGGTTGGAATGGGCGCGCGGCCCGCTTTTCAGGAAATGGTTGTTTTTTTAAATCTCAGTCGAGAAGTCTAGTTCAGTTGTTGATAACGATCAGTTCTTTTTCGGCAACTTCATTGTGATGAGCCTGACATACATTCCTAGAACGTATGGTCGTTTTACACACTGTTCGCTTCCATTGTGAAAGGTCGCAAGACCACTTTCTCCCCATTCTCGAGTAGGGATGCTGCTTCACAACATTTATTGCACGCCGTGGGTTCGTTGAAGGCCGCCGATTGGAGTTTACTCAAGAGGCGGGAAACCCACCAACGACCTGTCTGAGCTGCGTTTCGCCCTCGATTCATGCACAGATATCACCCCCGGCCCGGGTGATATCCCGAGGATTTAAGAAGAAGAGGGACCTCATCTCTCTACGGCTGCCCCTTTGACAGCTGATACCTACTCCATTTCGGATTTTGCTGAGGCCGGTCTGGCCGTCCCATCAACGCATTCCTGTGGTGGAGAGAACCGGAATCATTCTCCTCCTTCCTCTTCTAGAAAAAAAATTAAGAAGACAAAGAGGACTAAAGTTTCGTCTCCCTTCGTGTAGACCCCGGTGACGGACGGGTCCGCTGCCTCTTCGGCAAGTGACCAGGTCAAGATCGGCACCTCAGTACTATAGGCCCCATCGGGTGTGGAGGCCCATACAAAGACCAAAGTCTTAAGTACATGACCGGAGCCTCGATTACGTCGGGTCCCTGATTCAGAAATTACCTTGCGTTTTAGAGTCATTTGGTTTCAATGCTTTCTAGTTATTCAATCCACAGAGGCCAGTGTGTAGGCCAAAGTCAACGTGATCCATGAGAGGAGAGGATTAGCTAGCTTGATTAGGAGCTGCATAAAGGTGAAACGTTTCTCGGACGGGAGCCTTCTGGTGAATGCCTCGGACTCTTCTGACGCAGCCAAGTTCTCACAGGAGCCCGCTTCCGCGACCGAATCTTTCGCGACCGCTTTCTCGGCATTCTCTACCCGGGAAACTGCTCCGTCAGCATTCAATACACGCCGTGATATTGCTTAAGGCCGCCGACTGGACTTTACCTCCAGAGGAGTTGAACTCTTCAAGGACAGATTTGCATTGAACGAGTTGCTTTCCGGACTCGCTCTTGCTTTGTGCGAGTCCACCGCCCATGGTCCTAACGATCTCCCATATGCCAGGCTTGAACACCTAGGTGAGCGATGCATAACCTTTCTGTTAGATTTGTTTCAAAGTATTTAGACAGGGGTTATACTCCAAACTCTTGCCGAATGGCTACTGCGCTTACTTTCCGCAGACTGAGGAGAGTTTACTCTACCCCTGCCGGATTCTGCTCGATCTCTCTAACATCCTGCGTGTGAAAATTCATGTAAAAATTGGTATGTGAGATTAGCTTTTTCCCTGGACAGATTAGGGGACAGATTATGATCAGACCGGAAAATGCCGTTTGTGAGCCCTTCCTTAGTAGACAACACTGCACCACGATATTTTTAGATCTAGGAAGGACCTATAATAGCGCATGGTGATACGGTATCATGTAGACTCTTCACACGATCGGGTTGATGAGAGGGCCGGGCCAAACTTTATTTCATTATTTCTCGGTGATCGTCGATTCCGCATCCGGGTTCAGGGAGCCCTCTCAAGCTCAATGGAGCAGGAAGAGGGTGTCCCGCAGGGAATTGTCCCAATTGTCACACTCTTTACTCTAAGCATCAGAGGTATCACATTGATGCTGCCGCAAGATGTTCTCGCTATTCTCTACGTGGACGACATTTTGATCTCTTTTGGTGCGGCCTCTATACCAACACTAGACTACCGAATCAAACAAGCATTGAATTTCATCGCTTGCTATGACAAAGAGCACAGGTTTCTGTTTTCCTTGGCCAAGAATAAGGTGGTTCACTTCTGGCGCCATCCACAGCTCTACCCAGATCCGGACTTATTTCTAAACGGGGTTCACCGTGAAGTAGTGAATTCGCACTGTTTCCTTGTTTTCGACGGATGGCTCAATGGGAGGTTAATATTTGCAGCCTTAGGGGCTTTTTTACCTCCACATGAGCATTTTCGTTCAGTGGTATTTAGCACTCTCAGCACTGGTATATTTGTACCGATACTTTGTTCGTTCGAAGCTTGACTATGGATGCGAATTTTACGCATCTGCAGCCAAGCGTGTATTGCGGAAGGTGGCCTTCATCCACCACACCGCTCTCCACTTGACGCTTTGTGTCTTCCGCATTTCCACCAATGTGAGCCTACATGTTGATGCCGGGGAGATACCACTCGCTCTGAGACGTGCACAGTGCATTATGCTCCTGTAAGAACGAACCCGGTGCATCTCTCACCTGCCAACGTCTCTCACCGAATGCGCGGCCGATCTCGACGGTGTCTTTGCCGCCGAGAGACGCCAATCATACCCTAATCCCTTTGGCTTCACGGCTTGGACACTCGTTCGAGAGCTCGTTGTAGCTCTCGAGCCAGAGGCGCCTCTGGTTCAGCCCAGGATACCCCCCTACGGGTGACCACCTTTGAGTATTTGTCGCCACGCCTCTGCTCCAAAAGCTTACACAGTGACGGAAGTATTGCTTTTGAACTTTTGGGAGGACACCTCGTGCCACGTTTGATCCTTGTCAGTGTATACGGATGGATCCAACTCCCATTATGGGGTCGGTTTCCACGGTATATCCCCTCTATTTCAATTCAGCTGGTCTCTATCAGACGCTGCGGTTATCTTGGTGGCTGAGTTTGTTGCAATATATCGCTCGGTACGGTAGATAACGCTTGTGCCTGGTTCCGGCTGGATTGTAATCTTTAGCGACACAGAAAGCAACCTAATTTCTCTCAAGGCATTTGAATCTCCACACACCCTGGTTCGCGATATCCGTGACACTACGGGTTTCACTTGCAGGGTGAATGTCGAGATTATTTTCTGCTGGTTTACTGGACATGTTGGAATTGCGTGGAATAAGCGCGCCGATGAGAGCGTCCAATAGTCTGAAATGACTGGGCGACCAGACCAGCGTTCTGCTCTTCCTTATACCAACAGCATGGCAGGAATACTCGCAGCCTCCCTACCTGGTAAAGCAGTTGGGGGACGGTAGGAGGGAACTTAAATTTAGGGGTTATTGCGCCTCTAATGTTTCCATCGACATAACCCTCAATACAGTGACGTTTCAGGTCTCTGTCTGTCCTCTTCGAATTGGTCACAATTGCGAGTCGCACTCCCATTTGATAGAACATTCGCCTGCGCCTTATCCGACGACTGCCTTGTCCCCCGGACTGTTCGGCCCATTCTTGTTGAATGTCCTAGTCTGGGTCTCTTCGTGCACGATAGCTGTCACGGTACCGGAAAGCGAGCGAGATCGCTACCGCTTTTTTCCTTTTACCCCCGGACAGGTCCGTTGGTGTTAAACGCGCTATCCTGTACCGGCAGTGATTCGGGCCTATCTCCAAAGCTGGAGAGTCCTTTTTTCTTCTTCTTGCGTTTTTGTTACAATATATATATATATATATATATATATATATATATATATATATATATATATATATATATATGCAAATTTTGTTGAAGACCATTGTGTATTTTGCCTTAATCAATTTCCTTTGGCAACTTTCTCTTTTTCTAACTATCTTTTTTATTCCATCTTGTAGATGGTGGATCACTCGTCCTGTATTCATCTCTTTTAAATGAATGTGTTTGGTAAAAACCAAACTAAATTGCTGAGCTTTCGATCTTATTCGATCATCTACGAAGCTTTTTAGTATGTTCTTGTCTTCTTTACCGATATAATGAGTGGAATGAGGATCTGACAGGATAAAAGAAAACGATTTTTAAGGGGTATTTATTCCACCTAGGTTGAGCGTAACGTTAGAGGAAATGGGCCAGTCCGGTGAGTGGAATTTTAAAATAATTTTAATGTGCGATTCCAGCTTGTCGCTTGACTGTTGATGGCCGGCTTATCTTCGTTTATTAATATGGCTTCTAAGATGTTCAGCCTAGCTTTATTAAACTCTTTTCTTTTAATAACGGTGTTATCAACCAGCATGTCTCTCGTTAGGTTAATATTATGAGCACTCTCCATATGATTTTTAGGCCCTCCGCTTTGTAGATGAATAGTTAAACGTCTCGAAAGTGTAGTGGTTGTCATGCCAAGGAAAGTCTTAGAAAAACACAGAATGAAGTAGGAGTTGAATTAACCAACCAAATTTCCAAAAGAGAAGGATGGAGATCACATAGATTATTCCCAAGTTTCCCAAGGATAGATGAGGGACGAGAAGAAGAGGAAGAAGAAATCTACACCTAGAGAAAGAGATTAATGTCGATGACGACTAAGAGTAATTAATTAACCGAAGCAACACCAAAAAATAGCATATAGTCAATTATAACTTCGAGAGGAATACGTAAGAATAGATAGAGAGATAGAAACCTAAACCAGTTTTTAGTAAGAATATTTACTAATAGCTGCTTGAACGCTTCATAAATACCAATACTACTTTCTAACTTTATCATGCTATCTATACTCCCTAAAATGGACAGAGATAAGCCTGACCTCCAGGCAATTAGCATCTCTTTGAAAACCTCCTATTTCTTTCAGCTCTCAGCATCTATTCGTTTTTACAATCACATTCGCACACGGGACTCACAGTGATACGTGGGACAGGGGTCACAATAAACTGTTATAGTTATAGTTAGAGACAAGCGACACATCGTGGTTCAGATTCCACGTTAAGCTGTAGGTCCCATGACTAACTAAGTCCACTTTTGTCTCTTACTATTTTCTTCGCTGTCCTATCCTAAAACCTTCTTCTTCCTCTCCTTCTCACTCCTAACCGCCGTACTCACAGTGCTTGGAGCCTAATTTGGCTCTAGACAGTGTGACTATGGGGTCTATAAATGAGTACCGGGCCTCCCCCCTCCCTCCTTGTCCGTTCCATGAGCGCCAAGGGGGGCGGGGAGGGGAGAGCTGTGTTTTATCTTCAACCTCTCTTTTCATTTCATTTCATTTCTTTCATCCTGTCAGATCCTCATTCCACTTATTACATCGGTAAAGTAGGCACGAACATACCAAAACGCTAAGAAGATGATCGAATAAGATCGAGTTGGCAAAGGAAATTAATTAAGGCAAAATACACAATAGTCTTCAACAAAATTTGCATACAGGAAAGACTGCTACCCAACTATACTAATATATATATATATATATATATATATATATATATATATATATATATATATATATATGGTAAATGTTCATTAAATGATCAGCCTGTTAATCATCAGCCTCAAATTAGCTTCAGACAAGCTCTCAGACCATGGGCAAATGCTTCTTCACGCTATAATGTTGTACATAAATCCTCTTAGCAGTCATAGCGTCCGCCATGAGTGCTGCATGAACGAAGCCTTCAATAAAAAGGGAAGATCATGTCGCTCCAAACTCTAGTCACTAGTTTTTCTTGTTCCAAGTCCTTCATGATCAGTTACCACATAAACTTGAGCGGGTTGATCCTATACTTTTAATGAAATTAGGTAAATTAAAAATAAAACACTTAAATTCATATTTTATATTTAATAATGAATTTGAAGCCCAAAAAGGACTGGGGATGAGCCTACCACTTAGGCCAACTTCTTCTTATGCTATTATGAACAACCTATCTATTCCAGACGTTATGTCGATGATACATTTGTATTAATGAAATCATGACAACAAGCGGACCAATTCCTTAAATACTTGAACTCTAGACATAAAAATATAAATTATACAATGGAGATCGAGAAAAATAGTAGACTTCCATTTTTAGATATAGATATTAAACATTGAGGAACAAAGTTTGAAACTTCAGTCTATAGGAAGCCTACATTTACAGGTTTAGGCACAAACTTCTTTAGTTTCTTGCCAGAAAACCTTAAGTTATCCTCGATAAAAACTCTTATTCATCGAGCCTACAATATATGTTCTTCATACAGACTGCTGCATTTAGAATTCTCTTTTCTAAAACTTTCTGACTCATTAGTGAAAAAACATATAAAGTTTCTCAATGCTATCTATCAAAAAAGTCCAACAGAAAATACTGTAGAGAAATGATAATTATCAATGAGGTGAAAAAATTTGAAGAGACAACCTAAGTAGACTACTCTGAACGCTAAGGCCCTATAAAGACATTAGTTTCCCCCCTTTCCCAATTTACGCAATGAAATCAGGTTCCATTGAATGGAAGCACGAGGCAGAGGGTATCGGAGAACGAATGAAGGTCTTCTGAATGGCGGACATTCGTGAATGTTTTCGCGTTGCAAGGGGGGGGGGGGGAGAGAGAGAGAGTTACAATGAGTTACAATGAAATTAAGCACCTTAAAAGACCTTTCAATCCATGCCGAGAAGATGCTTGTTTCCCTATTCTATTATGTATACAAAAAAATCTAGGAGTTGGAGACAAAAGGACAGTAAAGTTGAAGTCTCTCCCCACCCTCCTCTCCCACCCGACACGCGGGTACGGAAAACCGTAAAGATACCTGGTTTAGTTGAAATATAGAGCTCAACCAGGAATTTTGATAGTAGAGATTTTTAAATATTTATCAACAAGTACTATTTAATAGTTAATAGTCCTTATAACTTTATTTAACCTCTTTTTAAATGTGTTAACGGTGGGACTCGAGACAACCTCTTCGGACAACTCATTCCATACATTTACAATTTTCTTCGAAAAAAAATTTCCACATACATTGAGTCTGTACTTTTTCGGAAGGAGCTTCATGCTGTTATTACGCGTAATATTTCTATTGAATTCAAACCAGATGGAGTAGTCCACATTTTCGATTCCATTTAAGATTTTATATACTTCAATTAGTTACCTCGTATACGTTTTGTTTCTAATTTGTAAAGGTTTAACTTTTCCAGCTGTGTATCATAACTGTATTTTCTTAATGATGGTATCATTTTCGTAGCCGTAGCTTGCACTCTTTCTAATCTTTCTATATCTTTTCTGAAGGAGGGCGACCACACCTGGGCACAATATTCTAGTTGTGGTCTTACTAAGGCATTGTACAAGTTAATTAATACGGTCTTGCTTTTATAGCCGATCTGTCTCTTAATGTAACCGAGTATATTTTGCGCTTTTTTTTCTACGTCGACACAGTGTTATGTGAACTTGAGGTTATTTGACACACAAATACCGAGAACCTTTTCATTTTGTATTTCTGCTATTTTTTTATCAAGGAGTTTGTATTCTGCCTTCGGATTTTTGTGGCCAACATGCATCACTTTCCATTTTACAAGGTTCAGTGGAAGTTTCCATTTTTCAGATCATTCGGCTATGTGGTCAATGTCCTTTTGAAAATCTATTATTTCTTGCTCGGTAATTAACCTTTTACCCAGTTTACAATCGCCAGCGAATTTGGAAATTTTAGAGATCAATCCCACGTCTATGTCATTTACATACATAATAAAGAACAAGGGTCCCAGGATCGATCCCTGAGGAACGCCACTACTCACAGGTATCCATTCAGACTCTTATTCATTGATCACGACCCTCTGTTTACGATTACTGAGCCAGTTTTCAATCCAATTTGCTATTTTACCTCGTATTCCTAGACCTCTAACTTTAGACATTAATCTCATGTGTGGCCCCATGTCGAAGGCCTTTTGAAAGTCCAGATACAGAGTGTCGACAGATCTCTTAATATCATGAATTGTGTTAATGTAATGGAAGAACTCTGATAAATTTGTAAGACAAGATCTGTGTTTCCTAAATCCGTGTTGCGTGTCTCTTAGCAATTCGTTGGTTTCTAAATGGCTCACTATTTTTTTCTGCAATAATACTCTCTAGCATTTTGCCAATTATTGATGTTAGACTTATAAGTCGATAATTGCATGCCAGATCTTTACGTCCTTTTTAAATATTGGCGTTACATTGGCTAATTTCCAATCTTGAGGGACAGTACTAGTTTCAAGTGATAAGTTAAAAATGTATGTTATTTGGTCCACTACTGCATCTTTTACTTTTTTGATTACTCTTGGCACTATCTTATCGGGTCTTGGGGATTTGAATTTATTCATTTTATCTATTCGTATTCGTACATCGTTGCTCTGCATTTCAACATTTCTATTGGGTCATTGCCTAAGTACTCATTATATGGTATGATATTTTGATTTGTGGTCTCGATGTTGAAAATTGATGCGAAATACTCGTTTAGTGCAGTGGCTGTATCTTTATCTCTAACTTGTAAATTATTGTGACGATCATTGATTGGGCCAATACTGTTTTTTATTGGTTTTCTACTATTAACTAAGGCAAATAATTCTTTGGGATTTTCTTTACAGTTTAAATCTACTATCATTTCCTCGTTACGCTTTGATCTTTTAATTCCAACTTTTACTTTTCTTCTGAGATCAATATATTTCTTCTTATTCGCTTCTGAGCTGTTTAATTTGATCATCTTATAAGCCTCGTTTCTTTTATTTATGTCTCTTTTGATTTCATTTGTCAACCATTTAGGATTTTGATTTTTTCCACTTGTTCTGACTGCTAGAGGAATTAATTGGGATTGTTTCATTAAAAGATTGTTTATAAATTCATTCCATGCTTCATTTATGTCTCTACTAGTTATTTTATAACTTTTGAGATTTTTTTTTTAAATCTATGAAATTAGCCTTTTGGAAGTCTAATTTTGTAATACTTCTTATAATTCTTTTGTGAGGTAAATTTAATTCAAATTCTATTAAGTTATTATCGCTGCTGCAAAGTTGATCGCCTACGTTCACGTTTGAAATAAGTTCACCATCTGAAGTTAAGATTAAGTCCAATATATTCTCTCCTCTTGTTGGTTCATTGACCCATTGAGTTAGCAGATTTTCATCTATGAAATTTAGTAATCTTTCTCCTTCAGAATCTGAATTCTTTGTCCGCCAATTAATTTGGGGGCAGTTAAAATCGCCAATAATGAGAGAGAGAGAGAGTTTATATTTAGTTTTATTCTTATTAGTTTAAATTCTGTATCTATATTGAAATTAATAGGCTGAAAGTTCTCACTTATATATAAGAGTACTTCTCCTCCTTCCTTATAAATTCTATCTTTGTGAAATAATTTGTAGCCTTGCAAATGAAATTCACTGATATAGTCCCTCGAATGACTGTGGATCCACGTCTCGGTGATGCCTATTATATCATATCTTTTTAATGCTACCAACGCTTTTAATTCTGATAGTTTGTTCCTGATTGATCTGGCATTAAATAAGGTAGCTTTGAGTGAAGTTATCCCTTTACTTCTAATGCTGCACCGAAGTCGTTTCCCGAAATTTTGGGGGGTTCTAAGGAGATACTAGGTTGTTCTAGAAGTTCTATCAAATTTAGATGGAGCAATTCTCCGTATTCTCTTTTTCCTTTTAGGCTAAAATGCTTTCCATCATGGTTGAAGTATGCCTCTTTTTGGATAAATTTCTGCCAAAAGTCAACGAATTTAACATCTTCTTTACGCGATCGTTGATGCCAATTGCTCGACTTCACGCTTCTCTATTTGAATTTAATCTCGGTAGTAAGCCGATTACCATGCCTCTTTTTAGCCTTAGATTTGATTTTTTTGACGAGCGTAGTATAGTCCTCAACTATCTCTTCAGTTCCGGCATAATTATTTTTACAAAAGACATCATTACTTCCAACATTGGCTATTATTGAACACTTTTGATTTTTTAAAGTTAGGTTGTCTATCTTTTGGGTTATCTTCTTGATGTTAGCTCCAGAATGACAGCTAAATTACGTTTTCTAGAATTCTTCGCACCGAAGTAGTCAATCTGATTTCTGATTAAGGAGTCTCCAAATAAATAAGTATCTTCTTCTTTTAATTCTGAATACCTATTTTGCAGTTCAATGGGTGTATTCGTGTTTGGTTTGGGTCTAAATTTTCGTTGTTAGTAACTGCGACGAAGTCCTCTTCTCTAACGTTATTATGTTCAATTTTGTTTTCTAAAAGTAGTACAGATTGTTCTAATTTCACCACTTTTTGATCGACGCGTGTTGTTTGATTTTTATCGATAGCACAGTCACATCTTTTGGTTTCTAATGCAGTTATTCTGTTGGCCAAGTCATTAATAATTTTCATAGAGAGAGAGAGAGAGAGAGAGAGAGAGAGAGAGAGAGAGAGAGAGGAAGAGAGAGAGCAGGATAATTCCCTCAATTTGTATTAAATTTTGCTTTTGTGGTCCAAATTGAGTTAGATTTGACGTCAGCCAATTTAGAATGTGTTACTACTGCCCCGTTTTGCTTCATCAAACCAATCTCACAATCCCTCGTTGATTTTTTAATTTCATTAAATAAGTTATAAGCCCAACTAACACTAATGTAGGTGACAGTAAAGACCTGTTAATGAAGATTAACATTAGATGTAGTGATATAAATTTCGCGTGAGAAAATAAAAATTATTTACTATTATCATAAGGGCTAATAGAGGCAAGGGGAATTTTTATGTTGACCAAAAGAAACATACAAAGAAAAAAAGATTGATATATCGAAAAAAACAAAACAATGAATAGCGAAAAGGTTTAAGAATGATAAAGATCGCGAGGCAAACCACTTAAGCCCTAAATATTGTAGGTGAGTAGTATAAAAGTAGTTTAACTAAAAGGACTAGCATCATTTAATAAAAGTGAAGGAAGTAAAATTTCATACTGAATAATATGCTGTTTCATGGATCAGTAGAATTCTTTTTTATAACACGAAGAATATATTACTATAAATTGGCTTGTTGTTCATTTCTTCCGCCCAAGAAGATTGCTCTTATAAATCCCGTGCGCATAAAACCGCTGCATTCATTCAAACGCTTGAGGTGGCCTGAAAAAAAATGCATATTTAAGCCTAGTTTTTTCAGGGAAATCATCTTTTTTCTTTAAATCTGACTTAAGATTTTTATTTAGATATTTACTATGTGATTTCCTTTCAAAAATCGAGTAAAATGGTCATCTGTGAAGTAATATGATATTTTTGCAAGATGGTGTATATTAGGATATATTAAAACGTCCTATTTTTTAATGTTCAGGCATGGAAACCCTAAAACCGAGCATTATAAAATGTCGTAAAATTTCCATGAAAAAGAGGTTTTAGATATATTTTATATACATGTAGTGGCACTCCCACAAGCTCACCAAGAATCTTGTGACTCGGGGATGGCAGGATTATTATTCAGTATTCTAGGCGAGTTCGGTCCCAGATGTCTTCACGTGCTAACCGTGGCAAAGGATGAAACGGGGCTCGTTTTGATGACTATTATAAATTGACGTTTTTGTCGTAACAATCGTTGACAATTGACTTTGAATGTGGGTCGATTACTAACTGGGATTAAATGAGAATAACCGAGTCAATTAATCATGGTTCAATTGAGTGTGACTACATTTATGATCAGATGGAAGGGCCTCCTTGCTCGATGCAAAAGGCGTGCGGGGAGATTGAAAGAGCGCTAATGGGACGCGAATCAGAATTGATCAGATCTCCGATTGAAGTCTGAGGTTTGAGGGCTTAAGGATAAGAGTCCAACTTTACAATCAGTTTTATATAAGGGTATAAATTATAATCTTTAGTTAATACATTGTAAAATTAACCAATTTTGGATTGAGACACATTTTAAAGAAGATTTGTACAGCGTTAACTGAGGGATTTGTGTCTTCCCTGATTGGGTGATCTAAATGGAGAAAGGACACGATCACGTGGGAAGTGAGTGCTGAGGGTGTCTCTTTGGATTCAAAGGGAGAGAGAGGGAGAGAGCATGTCTTTGAGCTAAGAGCTGAAGCCTGCGATAATAATAATAATATTTGTAAGCGGTAAAGTGCATAGGAAGTGGGAGAGAGAGTGGAGAATCGTTGTCTAGAGGTTTGGTTGGAAGTTGATGGAGACTGAAAATTAGGAGTTCACCCTATACATAAATAAAATAATTGAAACATAAAAAATCATATTCCTTTACAATTGTCTAGAAGTTGGTATAATCTTTCATGGCTTGGGTGAAAAAGAAAGAAATGAGTAACACCCCACCCCCTCTGCTACAGACCCAGACTCGGTGTGCCCTCATGTTAATCAATGGCTCACATAGTCCGAGCCATGAGTCTCCTAGTAGGCCCCTCTGGCCAATATACAATTGACTATTGCGATAATTATAATTTTTAAAGTAATTTTCTGGCAAATGAATGCGTTTATAGTGGTTTGCCTATTGGGATTAAATAGTTGGATTTTGTATTTAAAACTCAATAGTTTAAAATCATCTAGTGTAAATTTGAGACGAAAGGGAGGGGTGGAAAGTGGTATTGGCGTAAGAAGTAGACTCCGAGACCTCGCTCACGCAAATTATTTTCTGTGATAATCCAGATATCAATTACACTTAAGTCTGTCGTACGCTTCTAATCTTACACTTCTGACTACCAAAATTTCAAAATCTCGGAACAGTTCTCGTTCTTCGTACTAAAATACTAGAATGGAGATAACAAGTTAATAGAAAATGGTGATAACACGTTAACACTTTAAGTGAGATACGAGGAGGGTTTAAAGGACACTTAGATTACATATTACCACTCACAGATTGTGACAATTTCTTCTTATAGTTGATAAATATGGAATAAAGAGCCACCAATATCAAGGAAGTTTTATGACTCCACTTCGTTTTTAGATAAAAAATAGTCATAAACATAAAGAGGGGGGGAGGGGCATTGCCCCACTAGATCCCCATAATTTTTTAGTCCAAAACCAAATAATCAGAACACGTCTCCAATTATCAAATTAGTGGTACAACTGCCACATCCTCTTTCTTTTTATACCAAACCAAAACCAAAGACAAAACGCCCAACGCCGTTTATAAAAATAATAAATCCTTGTTATTTGGGTTAACTTTAAAACATCCAAAACAACCAGTATACACTTTGGTAGTGTATCCAGGATTATATATTTAGCTTCCGCAGGAAGAAATTGATGGAAGCGAAGGTTTGCTTGGGGGAAAACTTTGACCAAAATACGCTCGTATTTTGGGCAGAGAAGTTAGTTCAGGATTAGTTTCTGCTGGAAACAAAACTAAGAAACAAGGTCAACAGGCCTAAGTCAAGTGCTCTCAATTATTCTGACTTATGATCTTATGACCTTACGACCTTCAAAACTTTCAATAATTCCTGGGATAACCTTAGGAGGACCTTGGCAATTATATCATTAGAAAGAGAATTTAAAACGACCTAAGGGTTTCAAATTTCGTTAGAATTTGCTAAATAATTACGATGTTATTGCCCCCAAACTAAAATGGTTACCATCCGACCGACGACCTATGGACAGACCTAGTAACTTATAGAGTGGTGTGAGGCCACTAAAGATTGTCCACATCGCTATCAAAATGTGCAATTAGTTTTCGAAAAGAAAATTTGCACCTTTCACATTGATATAAGACATGATGACTAAAGTAAATTTAAATTTAGACATGAGATATTATAGACTTAGACATTATATAGGCTCCACCCAAGAATAGTATTTAATCAATCATATTTTCTTTAATATTAAGTAATACAAAATTCACAGATCCTATTTTAATTCATAAAAAATCCCTTCAAAATGATATATAATACAATATGATGCGATTCCAATTAACAATGTGGTTGTGTATTCAATATTTAGCATATATATATATATATATATATATATATATATTATATATATATATATATATATATATATATATATATATATATATATATATATATATATATATATATATATATATATATATATATATATATATCTTTTTTCATCTTTCTAATTTTTGTCGATCTTGTGCAATTTGTTTGTTTGCAATTTTTTACCTGTTTAACTCCATTTCAAGTTTGTTATATCTTCCACAATGTCCTAAATTATGTTTTGTTCAGGTATCCAAAGTGGCTGTGTTTCTGTCACGCAAAGCTATCCCTATTTCTAGGTTATGGTCAACTTCCAAGATTCTTTGCCATAGGTCAAAGTTGGGATTAAGCGTTGCTACTTTACTTTTCTTTTCAGGGACATGGCCATTTTTCCCTTTTCAGGGACATGGCCATTTTTTTCCTTTTCAGGTACATGGCCATTTTTTCCTTTTCAGGGACATGAGCATTTTTTCTTTTCAGGGACATGGCCATTTTTTTCCTTTTCGGGGACATGGCCATTTTTTCCCTTTTCGGGGACATGGTTCATTTTTTCCCTTTTCAGGGACATGACCATTTTTTTCCTTTTCAGGAACAGCCATTTTTCCCTTTTTAGGGACATGGCTATTTTCCCCTTTTCAGGGACATAGCCGTTTTTTAATTTTCAGGGACATGGCCATTTTTCCTTTTCAGGGACATAACCATTTTTTTTCTTTTTCAGGGATATGGCCATTTCGCTTTGGAAGATTATGTTTGCCTTTTCAAATAGTTGCTTTCCAATCTTCTGCGTTCGATTTCTTGATCTTTTCTCGGTGACATTGTTACTGATTTATTTATAGGGCTACTCTTTTGCTTTCAAGGTTAAGTTCTGGTAGCATTGTTTGAAATCTCCTTTAGGTTATCAGCTATGAGTACAATATTATCTGCGAATCTCAAGTGATTGAGATATTCCCCATCGATCTTAATGCCTTTGTTTTGCCATTTTTGACCCCTGAAGATTTCTTCTATGTGGACAGGACGTGAACAATTTCCGAAATATGGTATCTCCGTGTCTTTCACCTTTCTGTAATTCAAACATGTCTGAATCCTTATGCAATCAATATTAGTATGTGTTCTATGATATTTATGTAAACCAGATCTATACATTAAATCTTGAAGGCTTTTATGATTGCTGGTGTTTCTATTAAATCTGGTAGTTTACAAATACCAAGTTTTCTTAATAAGCTAGTTGATAGTATGAACGTGGTTACTCGTTTAGAGTACTTTCTTGAAAACAGTTTGTTCTCTCAGTTATTAGTCATCCAGCTGGTTTTGCAGTCTGTCGGTAATGACTCGTTCAAAATTTATAGGCATGCGAGAGAAGGTTGATTGGTCTGTAGTTTTTAAAGTCCGTTTGATCACCTTTTTTGTGTAGAAAGATTATTATGGCATTGTGCCAGTCCTCTAAAATCTGCTTTGTTCGAGACATTCAGTAAAAAGGTAGTCTAGTTTGTTCACAATGACATATCCTGCATACTTCAGCAAGTCCTAAGTGATGTTGTCCGGACCGAGGGCTTTGCGGCTCTTCATTTGTTTGAGTGCAAATTCAATTTCTGATTTGAAAATGGCTGGGACATAATTGGGCCTCGTTAATTAGTTGTTCACATGGATATTGTTACTGCTCGAGTACAACTTTCATATTACTCCTTTGTTCTTTTAACTATTTCTCAATCTTAGTGATTGTACCGT
This sequence comes from Ceratothoa steindachneri, assembly GCA_963969495.1. NCBI lineage: Eukaryota > Metazoa > Arthropoda > Malacostraca > Isopoda > Cymothoidae > Ceratothoa > Ceratothoa steindachneri. The sequence goes on along the minus strand of OZ018321.1, from coordinate 157,171,668 downwards.
CTTCTTTTATGGGAACTATATAGGAATTTCCTTTCAGAAGTCTCTTTTGATTACTCTTCAATAATAGTTGTAGTTGTATTTTATTTTCTGATGTCAGCTTTCTGTTTCTTTCTAATGAGCTTGTTTAGTTCTGGTAATTCAATTAGTTGGTTGATGTTTGGTGCCTTAACGTGTTTGCGCTTTATCACTTGGTTTAGGGTTTCTTCGAAGAGTTTGTTGTTGTTCTTATTTTGTGTTTTCTTATATTTTTCAGCAGTGTTAGTCATGTGTCTCATCAAGTTATAGCTCATAGCTTGTATAATGCTGGGTCGCTTGGGTGAAGAGGATTTTTATTTCAGGGTATGATGCTCTATGAAGATGGCGCTGGAATTCTAGAACGATTTTTTTTCTAGATCTTAATCGGCTTATTCTTTTTAATGGAATGTGTTTTTTTTTATTTCTCTATGAATGCTAATTTTTATACTATATCTGATCATCCTGTGGTCACTGCATTTGATTGTATTCGGCTTTGGGATTTATTGACAGTGGGTTTTTTTTTCCACAATAATGCAATCAATTTCGTTGCAAATCTCTTAGTTTGGGGCTATCCAAGTCTATCTTACAAACGAAGAAGTAAATACTAAAATGTAGGTTAATACATTATATAATGCTAACAAAATTGCTGATTCATTATATATTCATGAATTAATAAAATCGACGCATTTAATCTGACTTTGGGAGCGAAATAGATTTATAGTATCGTGGAAATCGGTATCAATTGCATAATTATTAAATCGGCAATTTACAAGAAAATGTTACGTGATGGGAAATTTGTGTTATCAAATTCGAATTCAGCACACTCAACCTCATAGGAAAATGCACATGTATTATATTTTTTTTCTTGACACTGAAATTTGTTGTGCAGTTTAATTTTCTTTAAGTATTTCCTGGGCACTTCGCCTCTTTTATTTTATCTTTACTTTTCCTTATCTTTACTTTATTTGGGCCTTTTTCCTCTTTTTACTATTAACTTAAGGTCGCTTCCTTGGTTGTTATTTTTGTGTGCAATGTTTGCAATCGTTTTTCATTTTTCTTTATTAGGCACTTCGCCTCTTTCGTTTTTTTTTTATTTTATTTTTATTCTTATTTTATTTGGGCATTTTGCCTCTTTTTATTAGACTTCTGTCTGTACTTGTTTGTCTTTATTCTGAGTAGTTTGTGATCATTATTAATGTCCTTCTTAAGAATTGGGCACCTTGCTTCTCTTTGTTTTACCTTGTTGTTGTAGATGGGCTTTCGCCTCTTTTAATTTTTTGTTGTCTAATTTGATCAATATATAGTCAGGTTATCGATGTTGGGTTTATTTTATCTTATTTTTAGATGTAAATTGCATCGGCAGCTTCCAGGGCACAGTGTCTTCCATTTGTGAAGAGAGCCTTCCTGGTCACGATATGCAGTCGGTTCTAATGGATGTCGATGTTATCTTCCATCGCCGGCAGTATTTCCTCTTCTATTTTCTGCCACGTTTTTCTCCTTAGCCTCTGGAGTTCCAAATTCAGCTATTTCAGACCAGCTATTGCTGCAATTCTGTTTGCCAAATACGGTCCATCCTACGTGCGCCAGCTATCAGCAGTATGGCTTGTTCTGAACTCTCTGCATTGTTCTGAGAGAGATACAACTCGCTGCTCGTGTTACGACTGCAGAGTACACTAAGTTTGAGCGCACCACTGCAGTGTATAGCTATTTCTTTTTACGCGCGCTGAGGTTTCGGAACTTGTATAGCTTCCTCAGCTTCCTTTTGGCTAGGGAGATTCTGTTCTTGATATGGGCCTTAAATCCTGTTTTGGAGATACGGAGCCCCAGGACTTTTCCCTCGTCGGAGTACGGGTACAATTCGTCGTTGACAATGACGTCGTCGAATTTTCAGCGGTTCACCAGGAGGATCAGGAACTTTTGGCGGTTTGTTTTTATTTTCCACTTTTTTTCGTATCGATTGATGTTATCGATTTCGGCAGCTGTCTCTCTTGTTTGAGCTCCTACGTTACTATAAAAATTAGGGTCAATTTGTGTGCTATCATCTGCAATGTTCAGATATATCACATCGTCCCTTGTAGGAGCAGGGAGGTCCACCGTATACAAGAGGTAGAGCAGTGGAGTCAGACTGCTATCTTGTGGAACTCCCACCTCGAGTTCGAATTCGAGTCCTCTGAATCCCTCGATCATAATTCGGGCTTTCCTCTCCATGATGTAATCACAGAGGACCCTTTCCAGAATCGGATTTAGCTGGAGGTTCAAGCTCTTGTATCGGAGACCTATTAGCTAAACCTTGACGAAAGGCTTTCTGTACATCCCACATCACCACGTTTACGTATTTCCCTTCACCTCGGCCTTGCGTAAGTTTTTCCGCCAAAAGAGCGAGGGCTGTTTCTGTTCCTCGTTTCTTACGGGACCCGTGTTGATAAGAGTTGTGGGCTCCTAGCTTGGCTAGCTGGTCTTGGAGCGGGTTTGCCAGGAGCTTTTTGTAGAATTTTCCTACGAACTCTAGGAGGGAGATTGGTCTGTAGCTCACTAGTTGATCTGGAGGTTTGTTCCCTTTAGGAATAAATAACATTTTGGATATCTTTAGACCGTCAGGAAAGTACTCCGTGTTCACGAAAGCGTTAAAGATGTTCGCAATTCCCTGTATGATCTGCTGGGGAGTATTCATCAGGTTGTTTTTAGTAATGCCCGTAGCCTAGAGCCTTCTAATTGAAGGATTTTACAGTTGTTATGACCTCTCCTGATGTTATTGGACGGCCGTAACCTACCATCTCCCTCCCTTCGTCTGCGTGGTGGTACGGGTGCGTCCGGTGTATCATCAGATTTAGTTCTTCTATCAGATGGCCCTCGAATATCTGGTCGAACTCTTTATTGTCCTCCGTGGTGATTGAAAAGATTTCTCTCCGGAAGTTCAAAATCTTTTTTCTAGAACCGCCGGCTCCTCGACGTACTCCCCTTTCTTCTACAGTTGAGTCTTTTCTTTTCTTAGTAGACCTTTCATTTTTTTTTATTTCTTGCCAGAATTTAACCGGGTTTAACTCGCCGTCGACTCTAACTATTAGGCTGTTCCAGATTTCAGCCTGCTATATGTTTATAGCTTCCCTGAGCTCTGTACTCAGGTGTCGGAGCAGCAAATTTCTTTCCCGGTTTGGTACCACCCTTTTAACTTCCTCGTAAACCTCCCCGTACACACGAGCGATCTCCCCCACTTCATCTGTCCATCTGGGTCTAGGAGGTGTTTTGTACCCTGTTTTGGGTACACACTCGCGGTCTGCTTCGATGGTAGCTGCAGTTATTCTTCTAACTCCTCGTCAATCTTCTCCAGTTTTGCCTCGCTTAGGTCAGCTGGGACATGTTGAGTAAGTAGCAGTCTGTAACGTTCCCAATTTGCCGCAGCATAACTCTTTTGGTGAGTGACTGGGATCTGGATTGGTGCGAGTGGGGTGGTAGAGTGAATCGCTATGTGGTCACTGGGTGCTGTTGGGCCCGGCTCGCAATGGTAAATGAAGGTGAAGTCGTCGCTTGCCATGCTTATGTCAGGTCTAGTTGCGGACCCGTGAGAGATATAGGTCGGAAAGTCCGGGCTTATCCTTTGAATGTTCCTTCTCTCCATAATCATTTCCAAGTTCCGCCCTTTTGCGTTCGTGTTATAATAGCCAACCGCTTGGCATCTGGCATTGATGCCACCCCCTAAGAATGCCATTTTCCGGTGCCCAAACAAGGTGTAAAAGTAGTTAATGGGCAGGTAGGCCCGTCGAAGTGGTTGATATACTGCTGCTATCACGAGGAGTCCCTCCAGGGTAGGTAGCTCCGGCGCTACGAAGTAATTATCTAGCCCAGGCAGGTGCCAGAACGAGATATTCCCTCTGATAGCTATCGCAGCACCAGCAAACCTTAGCCTGGGAATTATTTTTTTGTGTGATCACGTTATAGCCCGGTATCTTTAGTTGGTTTAATGTAGTATTGATAAGGTGCTCCGTTATCAGGATAAAGTCGGGGACTAGCTCACGGAATATGTTGCCATACGCCATTGTATTCCTCTCCCATCCATCATCGTTTAGTGTCAAGATTCTCAATCGGTTACTCACGTTCTCCATGTTGTTTTTTTTATTTAGGAATTCTTGTTTGTGGGTCTTTTCTTGCCGTTTCTCTTCTTTTTGAAGCTGACGTTGGAAACCAGCTCGCAAGTATGGGTATATACAGTTACGTTGCGGCTTTGCAAAGCTTCCTCGACCATCTCCGCTACTTCTGGGGTATCGTATTCCCAGTTGTAGGTCTTATCCTTTATTCATTCGAAGATCTTACCAAAATTCACATCTTCGGGAAAAGAGACCTGCTCAGATGCGTAAAGGGTGAGATTAATCTCAACAGCATCGAGTTTTTTTTGTGGTCTTTTGCCTTTTTTGCGGCGTCCGTTGGTCGGGGTAGCGTCTGTGTCTGAGGAGTCAGAGGAGTCCGATGTCTCCATACTTTGGGGTTCTGTCTCCTTTTGGTTTCCTTCTTCTTGTTTTATGTTGCTTGCTTGGCTGCTGCCTCTCTTTTCTTGCTTCAGTCTTGAATCTTGTCTCTTGGTTGGGTTTACATTTATATTTTCGTTTTTTGCCTCACTTGGTTGCGGGATGGGCACCATTGCAATTGAAAGACATCGACTGAGGAACGTTTGTCTTGGAACCACATTTCGCTTATCCCGTTTTTTGCCAACATCTGATTTAATTCATATGCGAAAGTTCCCGGCTGTGTCAGATTCCTTACATGTGCCTAAAGAATACACGTCAAAATCTTCGTAGAGTTTTGATTTTCGATTTTTAGGTATGTCTTTTTGCTGTCGTATTCTGTACACACTGCCTTCGCTACTTTAGCGTCAGTGGTTTTGTGTCTGCGTGTTTCTTCTTGTTTTCGCTCCTGTTTTTTCCTAGAGATGATATTTTAGAGATGGGGCATGGCATGGCCATTGACCCATGGTCATTTACCCATGGCCCTACCCGCAGTTTGGGCACTTTTAGTATTTATTCCTGCATTCTTTCCAGTGGTGCCCCTTTTCGCTACATTTAGAACAAGTTTCCAGTAGCTCTTTACAGTCTTTGGTTGCATATTCCATTCTGTAGCATCTGAAGCAGAATTGAATCGGTGTGAACTTGTCTCTTTCAATTTGATCGCAGCTGACCTTGGCGTTGAACATTAATAGTCCTTATTCTTTAGCCTTTTGGGTCATTGTGGTCTCAGCGAAGACTACATTGAAAACGTGTGAGTAGTTGCTGTTCTCCCTTCTGTTCATGAACTTGATTACTTCGACTACCTTCGCCCAGGTTTGTCGAAGTTGTCTTTCCTTTTTAATTTCTTCTTTTGAGTGATGCCCGATCCATGTGGTGGTATGGTGGGCTGTAGTCCGATTCCACGGTGGACCTCAACTGCCTCTTTTTTGGTGATGGCCTTAGTGTCTTTCTCCTTTTCACAAATAGCGACATATCCTGAGGCAACATAAGGAGTCTTATCATGTCGATGCTTAATTTTCTATACACTACATCGAAAACTTTATCCCTGCTGGAGTTAGATTGTCCGTTGATAGCCCGCAGCGGGATCATGGTTGTGTTTTCCTGGGCCATCTCTTCAAGAGGGTGGCCACTCGGAGCCGTGGGTTTCTTGTTCTCTCTACTCGCTGATCTTAATTGTCTTGCTACGAGAAGTAATGGTTCGTACTCCCTTTCTTTGAGCGGTATTTTTCTTGCACTTGAATTTAAAGTGACTCCCTTTTCGTCACAGCTATGCATCCATGAACGCGAACTGCCAAATGTGGCGTGGAATTAACCATCGCTAACCAGGGGTGCCGCCCCTCTATTGATTCTCTCGAAGGGTCCTCTACACTGTGCCGACTACCAAAGAATTGTACAGAGTGTAAGTAACCAGTCTTATTAAAAAATAATAGTCAAACTCACGGCGATGATGATGCCGGATGAAAACTAAATGGCTTCATCAAAATGCTGACCACAGCGTCTGCTCCAAGTACCACCGAGATGAGTCTCAGGCGTCAACCGCATAGAAAAATACATTTGAATAGGGAAGTAATCACTACTATGAAGGTCGTCAACCATCTACCAGCCCAAATAAGGCTGCGTCAAGATAGCACAGCGATATATATAAAAATGAACCAGTTTTTTGGATAATAATGCGTGTAATTCAGCCACATTTAGGACAGTGACCTCCAGCTTTTCAATAAGTTGGCAAAGACGTAACTTCTGAGATTGATCGTGTAATTCACTCAGACGGGTTATTTACTGTTCAGATTTCAGACGAGGAGAAAGAGCCGCGGCAACTGTGCCACGATGAGGCGTAATTCCGCTGCATAAAGGTCACCTGATGTTGAAATAAAAGCATAAATGCACTGCACTGCCTGAAATAAATTATTTAAAGCAAAAGAGAGAAAGGATACATCAGGTCGGATGTAAATCGCCCATCCATCTTCCCGGTCTCCATCCAGTGGTGGTGAAAATGCAAAACCTTTATACCCCGGGATGAAGCGAGAAGAAACGAGCCTCCGCAGCTTCTTCAAGTTGTCCCGGAGTCCACGGCAATATCATATAAGGAAAATACCATCCAAGCCTAGCTCGAAGAAAATGCGGGGCACTCGATTAGAAAACCCTCACAGGAATGTCTGTAGCCTTCTCTAGACAGAACTTCAGTAACTATTGGGCATAGATGGCGCCGCCACCTTTGAGGTTTTATTGGAGCGGTTTGACTGGTTATATAATCCTTGCTTTTCTCCTGCCTCGAAACCTATGACGGGTGGGGCTACCTTGAAACGACAGGTCCCTTTTCCTCTTGAAGCTTCAAAGTTTACAAAGTGCCCCGTCCAGCCTCAAAGAGTAGCGAGGGAGCAGACTTACCATTGTTGCTGCCCTGAGATGGTCTCATACCACCTTCCGAAAATTTGCCTCCTGTGAGTCTAAAAAATCGGTGGAGGCGCGCGGCCGCTTAGCTGGAGGAGGTTGGTCCTGGTTTTAGCAGGGATGGGTCGCAAGCCCGTTTTGATGCCAGCTTTCCTAGGGTAGTACCCAGGAGAGGTAAAATTCATAGAAAGTTTCAGAATGGGTGCGATGCGTTCTGTGTTCGTAGGCCTGGAGAGACCAGGAGCAGAGGGTACTTTTTTAGCTGAGAGATGTAGGGAGTCTCAGGTCACACAGGGCGCGACAAGACTAATTCCTTGGCATATCAAAAGAAATTCGCTCCACATCCTATACGGAGAGGACCTTCTCGAAAAGCTACTAGTCATATTGCGTTGAAGAAGCAGGATGTTGCTCGCCGCAATTCACACACCTAGCCTTAAACAATACCGATTTATCATGTAAGCGCTTTGAACAGTTTAAACAGATTTCTGATTGAACCGATTTAGCAAGTCTGAAAGTTCCATTCATATGACCGAAGCGGTGGCAATACGAAAACCTCTGCGTCAATATGGCAAGATTGCTTTGACACAGTAGCGATACCAATCAGGTCTCGGCGACTCAGTTATCCTCTCATAACTGAACGTGACAAAGGGTTCAGATTTAAGTATCATCCATCCACCTCCTCTTTCTTTTTCGCACGTTTGAACATGGCCGTTTGTGGGTGAGCCAGGAATTTTGTGATGTCTTTTAAGTGGTAGTCAACAAGTTCCCTCACATAGACCAATTCGTTCACGAAGTTCATTGTAGAGTATGGTAGTAATTGTACAGCGAGCCACCGAATGCCCGAAGATCACTTACTTAGTCGCCTGGTGAGGATCCGCTGCATTCGCTAGAAGGATCACGCCTGAGAAACGGAGAGATTTGATTACCTACCTAAACCCTAGCTAATGCTTGCCAATGATGAAATATGTGTCCTTGGGACAGCATGCTACTATCAGTAGATCAAATTGGGAGGAAGCATTTGAAGCGGGCAGGCCCGAAATCGCTGGGTCACCTCTACATTAAGGGCCTGACGTCATCAAAGCTATGCTCAACTTACTATCTACTTAAATCTTTTCGGAATTCATTGTCCTCCAAGGAAGTTTAAAAGCCGGACGTGTCATCCTTGGTCTTGTTACTTACCGAGTTGGCAGGGACCCTTCCTAGTTTTCTTGATTTGCGTCATCTTCTGATTTTTATTTTTTTTTTTTAAATGGCGGAGAATGAACCCTATTCTCTTCCCTCTTGCCAGGGCTCCCGAGATCGGACGGGCCACCCACCCTCAGTCACATCCTTTTTGAAATAGAAAAGGACCTGTCTGTATTGTGGCCTCAATCAGAGGGAGGATGGTCTTCACTTTTTTGAATCCTCGAAAGGCTGTACCCCATTGGGAGGACTTTACCCGAGAGCGGAATCTGGCTCAAAGGTGGTTTCTATCGAGGCAGTGCAGTATCATCTCTCGAAAAAGACCATACCATCTAAGACGAGGTCACCTTGGGGCCCGCGTTCGCCTCAGTAGGGTGAACGGTCACTCAACCCCGCAGTTGCGGGTTCCCGAAAAGCAACTCACCTGACCTGTGACCTGGTGTTGGAACACACGTCATTGTGGCCTGGCGAGCCGACGACCATCAGGAAAATTAGGGTGGTTGGCATTCCGGCAACTAAGAGCGTCACTAGACTAGTGTAGAGTAATGGGGGGGGGGAGTGGCCCGGTGGACGCCGCTACCAATTGCCACTCTAAAAGGGGTTGCCTCATCAAACTGCTTCCGGTGGGAGTGGTTAGGTTTGGGCTGCCCTTGTCGGGCTTTCTTGCAAGCCTCTGCAAAAGAGAACGTAGGGCAGCCGCTGGTCCGATTAGAGAATGGTCCGGGGCGACTATATGAAATGGGATGGGAGAGAAAACCTCCTTACACGAAGACATAGGAGAAGAGAACGGCTTTTTTCCGCTAGGAGGAAGATGGTAGGGCATCAGAAATAGCAGCAAGTAGTATAGAGGGGGGCCCTTTTTATTGTAATTTTATTCTTGTTAATTCTTTACTCATCTTGCTTTTCACTTGATTTTTCTTTTCTGCAGGTTGCTTCCTCGAATTTTCTTCTTCTTCTTTAGTTGGTCCCTTAAGCATTTTCTTCCGTTTTCCTTGGGCTTTCGTATTCTTGTTGAGTTGGTCCTTCATCTTCGTTTTCTTTCATGACATATTTTCACAAAATTTATTTGGACTCTGGAGCTTCGAGCGAGGTACCTCTTGATTCCGTTTCCGATGTCCATGCCACACGAATGGCAGTCCGTTCTGTTTTGTGGTAAGTTTTCGGCTATTTATATTATCGAGTTGGAAGGCATTTCTCTCATACATTACGCACCCCTACAGGAGAACCTCTTTTTCAAAGGTGGAGCTGACCGAAGGCGGCTCTATAAGTGGTAAAGGGTAGCCGTTTACTAATAGAGAGTGGTGAGAGCGAAGCTCCTCCACTAGTCAGAGGCGTGTTCTTACTGTTTTTTTATCCCAACAGCAAGGTTGAGCGAGGTTTTGCTCTTTGGAACATAGTCTTATTTTTTGTACAATTGGCCAATTCACTATATGCAAAGTTTGTGACCCAATCAGAAAGGGATAAAGTTGTTGTGCCGCCTTTCTCGTCTATGGTTTTCAAACTTGTAAGGGATTCAACTCTGGACGCGTTGAAATGTGGTGTTCGCATCTGTGCAACGACACTCACCGACTAGAAGTTTCCGATTGAACGGCTGCTTCCCAAAGGGGCACAGCTCCCAGCTGAGCAGCCAGTGTGACAGAGTGGATTGCTTATTATATCATACTAACCTTCAACAAGACGGGCAGGATCTGAATATCTGTCATGTGACAGGAAAGTAGTCAAACCTTTCTAGTCTTGGTATATTGTAACCTGCCGGCGTTAAAGAGAGTTGTTTTTAGAGGCTCCAAACCTAAATAGCGGAAATAAAGAGGAGATATCTTTAGAAAAAAATGGGTGTATAGAAGGAAAAGGAGAACATATCGTCCTTCCCTTGCCCTGTCAAAGAGTTCACTTCAACTCAGTCAGCCAAGTCTGCCCCAATGGTACTTGGGCTGGGAAGACGTGTGTCTCATCTAGGTATTCAGAGCAGCATTATACAGAGCCCCCATCCCCCCCATGTCCTACGCCACTAATGTTCTCTTCTTGTCAGTTTTAAAAATTTTAGATGTGCAAATTAGCATATGATCTTCTTGGAAGATGGGACCACTATTGTGAAACAGCGTACCTTTGTATGAATTTAGTTACTCAAAATTTTTACATACTTCATAGAAGTAACCTTACCATTCAGTGTTATCGCAAGATCACTAGAATGAAACGATATAGCCACCCAACTCATCACAGAACCATCTCTATGCTTCACGTTTGGGGTCAGGCAATCAGGATTAGAGGCTTCTTCGGCCGTCTTCCATACATAATAAATTCGTTCTGAACAAGGAAAAAGCGTGGTTGTAGAGGTATCCCCTAGAATAATGTTATTTTCCCACCTCCTAAGATATTACTTTGGAAAAGAAAGCGAGCCGTTACTCATCCCCCCTTCCTGAACAAAATTCACACCGAGGCCTGATGCTGAAATTGAGTCTACCTCCTGGCCGTCTAAATCATCCCCCCAACCCCCCTTCCCTCGGGTCGGGAGATTTCACATCTAATTTTGTAGGTTCACCGTGAACAGCTTTTATGGCTCGAGCCGCTGGTCGTCCGTCTGGTATGCTGATTCCTGCCGTTGACACTTCCTCGTAAGGAGACGCTCGGTTTGTCACGCCCGATAACGAGGGTTCAAGAAAGACTCTCTCTCTCTCACTGTTTTGGAGAGCTCCGGGTATATATGCACCCTCTCCAAGATTACAGACAGATTTGGTTAGACGAGACTTCCCCGAAAGGAGTGCAATTCAACGAGCTCTATCCCGATAAGTGTGAGTGGCGGTCGCAAGCCACGGAAGAGCTGTACATCACGCCCGCATCTTCGGGTCAGGAAGAAGATTCTCGTGAGGCAACATCAGCCTTTCTCAACCGTCTTCGGATCAAGGGATGGAGAAACCGTCCTCCGAAGTTCTTCTGGTGACCTCTTGAGGACAAGAGGCCCGTTAGCTCGCTCAAGCCGAGTGTGGAGAAGTCATCTCCCCCCACCCCTTCGAAGCTCGTCCGGTGACCTCTTGAGGGCAAGAGGCCCGCATCTCGCAAAACACAAGTTCGAGAAAGTAGCCCCACCCGTTGCTAGTTTTGGGGCTACCCCCGTGAATAATCAAGGTCACCAAGACCTTCCTCAAGTTTTCCCCGCTTTACTCTCGAGTTTCAAAGGAACTAAATCACTCATTACCCTCAATCTTCCATTATAACCATTCCCTAACCACGGTTATCTAATTAGTATTCGGAGCTTAATTCCGTCTTATTCATGTACTTATATATACCCATATTTAGTGTGTATTAAAATATATTTTTGTCGTTGTGTTTGGTATATTCCTTGGTCACGCAGCTGCAGCTATCTATTCAAATCGCACTCTTAGAACAATAACAGTTGTCGCCTTGCTTAGCCAACCCTAGAGCATGTGTGCGCATATTCTCGTACACTTGGCCATACTTCGACACTGGTCAATGATTCTTAAGAGAAGAAGATATTTTTCCACTGATTCATTTTCAATTTATTGTGGTTTTGTATCATTTTAGGGGTTTTTTAACATCGGCAAGTGAGAGTAAAGGTTTGGCAATTTCAGCTCTTTCATGGTACCCAGCTGCATTGAGCTCTCGACGAACTTTTTGGGTTAATATTAGCTTGACAAGAATTTGGTTTAGCTCTGCAATTAATTTCACTAGCCGTGGTTCTGTGATTTATTGACACACAAAGTGCGTTTTAATGCTAAGTAGAGTCTGTCACTGAGTTTCACCGTCTGTTCTGAGTGACGCTTCCCAGAGCGAGTTTTTCCTTAGTTTTGGTATGCCAGCACGACTTTAGACACAATTCCTTTGAAATTTTGACATGTACTGATGCGCAGATCTGGAAAAGAAGACGTCAAGTACAGGATGTTTAAATTGCATATACATAAGATTTATGTACAATTAAACTACTTATTTATAGCCAAACGGTGAAAATATATGTTTCGAAATATCACCCGTTTCTATTATTTTTTCCAACTCCTGTGTCTTTCATTCATACCTTTTTTATCTTGTCTTTTCAATGTTATGTCAACACCTTCCATTCACTTCTGTTTGTGAGAGTATTTTGATATAGTTAAGAAAAGAAGGATAAGGAAAAAGTGTAAATTAAGAGTAGAGGAGTAGTAAAAAGAGTAATTATGGTAAAGCAATAAAGAAACACTGTGAACCTTAAATACTGGGATTAGGAGCTTTTTTTTTTAGTAAATTCCAAATGAAAACCAACGAGGGTATCCACCACCCAAAAAATTAAGGATGTATATGCAAAGAAAAAAGGGAAGATTGAAGAGGCGAAAATGTGCGGTCATTATAGAGCTAGATTTCTTCATGCGATATTGGTGCCGAGAGAGCACGCAATCTTCCAGATGTCAGCTGCAGCTTGGTTGTAGGATCAAGTGGACTTATGTTGAGGGTAGAGAAACAAGCTTGTACAAATAGAATGAACTTGAACCTTCAATTGAGTAAAACAGAAAAAAAAACTTGGGGTAAAGAACTCGCATTTACACACCTTTGCTTTGCTCCAGCAATATGACCCGACCCGTCTCTGACGGAACCTTGAAGATCGCAATACATAAATACCTATTATTATTATTATTATTACCCTTGGAGGTAGTCTTGTATTTTGAGCCCCACGTGAGAAAAAGATATTTGGTGACAAAGATCGAAGTCTCCATTTCCATATCGAGATCTTTTCGAAGCTCTAATATTGGCATCCGATTCGCAAGATCCGACGGAAAGAATTATTTTCATTGCACTCCCTCGCTTGACCTTCCCTCGAATTAAACTATTTCAAGCCCTTATCTTTTTATATACGCGTTTATCACCTCAAAATATTCTCCGCAACAACCTCGTGCACGCCCTAAACATCTCTTTCTTACTTGTTCGACGTTATCCTCTCCAGGTATCCATTTGCTCGCCCCCACGCGGGCAAATGGACGCGAGAGGGCGGAGGGTGTAACAGGCCTCAATTTGCACTTCGTAAGAAGGTGTTGGATGTAGCTTGAGTCAGAATGAGGGCGCTCATATCTTGAAAATTGCATGCCCTTCAGGGCTCAATGCTAACAAAAAATGACTATTATTATCGCGCTCTTAACCCAGCTTTGACACATCAATGCCGTCATATTTAATCCCTTTCTAAGACACGCAGCTGACATCATGTTGTTAGTATTCTTACTCTCTCCCAAAGGGAGAAGGGTGTAGTTGCAATAGCCTCTTCCAAGGGATCGTATTTATCGCCTGTTGAGAAGAAAAACTGATTTCAGATTCGGTCTTCCTTAATTTATCTGAACCGCATGGCAGGCACGAGGTTGATTCCATTCGGCCTAATTCATACGTGTTTCTCTTCCGCCAGGTGTCTGTTATGGACTCCAGGCGCCATTGCGGTATAAATATAAATACCTCGGTACTCTACTTTCTGGAATGCCTGAATTAAGTAACGAAGTTGTGGGAATGGCGATAAAAGCGGACGTCGAAGTTTTCGTCGAAAAAGATGACGGCGTCGCCATTTTGCAGGTACGACAATTCAAAATTCCCATTTTTATTTCTATTAGCAAATTCTTTATTTCGATTTTTCAAATCCGTCGGTTACTCTTTGTTATATATAAAAAAACATAGTATGCAGTCAATAAGATTAATCCAAAGTATTTAAGGACAAAGCAGTAATAAGATTTACAAATATCAATTAAAGACTGCTCGGGTTCACAAAGATCAGTTGAGCCACTTTATCATATATTTAATACTCGGGAAGGTTGAGTCCTTTCTTAAAAATTACCCCAATGTTTGCGTTTACCTTTTATTTTCCTCCCTCCAAATTATTATGTCAACTGAAGTTTTCTACTCCCACTTTTCGATTCTTATGATCTTTACAGGAATTTGTTTTTTGATGTTCTGAAATTTGTTCTTGGCTCCACAAACCAAGTTGCTTTTAACAGTTCCTCTCTTTCTCTTCCTGACGCGTCATTTCCAGGCTTTACTGTATGGGGGTGGGTGAAATATAATTAAACTTCAGGTTACCACATGAGGCTCGGTATACGACTGAAGAGGGTATGATATACTACATGCTGAAACTAGTCTCGTAAATTAAACTTTTGGCTCCTATACAGTGGTTTCACTATCATATACCATAACTCGGCATTGAGTTCTTTTACTTATATATATATATATATATATATATATATATATATATATATATATATATATATATATATATATATATAATTATAATTACGACTATTATTGTTTCTCAAACCTACTTCTCCCTTCTGTTATTCTCTTTCTTTATGATTGTCTTGCTCTAATTTAGCGAGGGCCAAATGTTGTTTCATATCAATAACTCAAGGATAATTATTCCCGTTTTCCCCTTAGTTGCATAATGTCACGTTGGCCGAATTCAACAAAGATTTGGGCTGTGACGTCAGAGAAGGTTTACCCGACGACAGTTTCCATCGCACCGAAGATCCCAATATCAATGAGGCTTTTGAATCTCCCTTTAGAGTTCATCTGTTCCAGAATGAGGTAATTAGAGGGTTTGTGCTTTGGCACGTCTTTGCCTGAGGACTTGGTAATAGAAGTGAAAGTGCATGGAATCATTTTTATTTAGGAAGGGGGGGGGGGAATCTGCCTCTTCAAGTTTCAATATGTAGAGGAGTTTGCCAAAATATATACTAATTAAAAGGCTATTGGATCACCTTTCACAGATATTCTATCCTTATTAATTTCGATCCTTTTAACCTTTGAAAAGCTTCCAATGAATTTTCTAACCCTCGTTTCTCCTCCAAACATCTGTCAATTAATTCAACTCTTGAAGGAGTTATTCTACTTCTATAATTTTTTTTTTTTTTTGTATATTACAAAAGATTATTGATAATTTTTAAACTCTTTAAGCCAAAATTAATTAACTACACTTTAGTATGTAAGCCACAGCGCGTTTCTGCCCCGAGGTCAGCTAAATTAGAGGCAACAAAATATTAATAACTAAACTTTGCTCAACAATTGATACGCCTGGAGCAGACTCCGGGCGTTTTCGCTAATTCTACTTATTTATTTGGCATCTCTACTTTGTTCTTGCAACTACAGACGAGTACTCTGCCATAACAACTGAGATCATCCGTGGTCTTTTTCTCCCCTAACAAGTTATATCACCCGTGTCTTATCTCCGAACTGCCCGAGTCATTCATGGTCATTTTTTCTCTTAAAGACAACGTAAACCGCGATCGTTTTTTCCCCCTATACTGTAGCAGTCAAGGTCATCCATGGTTGAACCTATAAGGAAGCGTGCCTGCGTTAGAGAACGGGCTGGGGTCAGGAGAATTACCCACTGAATGAACATGTAATTGTTGGATTACTCTCATTTCCTCTCTCATTAATTAACAATTATTATTATTTATTTAACATGAGGAATGTAAAAATTAACGAAAGTATCTCCATAAAAGAAATCGCATAGGTTTCCAACCCAAGGGTTGAGGTTAGGGAAAGTGAAAATGTACGAAAAGAATATAGCCTCTAAGGATGGAGAGGAAGCACAACTCTCTTGAATCTCCCCAACCTCCGTAATGAGGACAAAACCCACTGAGGAATAACCCCAACAAACGTCCTATGTCAATGGATAGACGCTATAGGAATGAAAGTTTTGACTTGTAATTATTATCATCTTTCCATTGATTAATTCAAGGGCGAGCTGACTCTTGAGGACTCCCAAAACAAATACAATTGGCTCGTCAACGTGAAGAAAAGCATCGCTGCTCTGCTCAAGAATGAAATCCTTCGAGGCAACACGAATGCCACACTGGAGGGGACGGTCGCCGATGCGCTGCATAAAGGACATGTCTACAACGTGTTCAGTCTTCAGGAAGACACCCTTTTGGGGAGATGCCAAGTAGAGTGAGTTCTCATAGAAACAGTTCTTTTATTAATGTGTGCTCACAAGAGGCCTACCTGAGCTAGGAGGGTAGGTTTGGGGATTTGGGGACCATTCTGGTCAAAACACCAAAAAGAGCCTTCGCTTTCCCTTACCAGGGTTATGTATCTTCTACATATTTACTATTCCCAATTTTTACCAGTTTATAAACCCTTTTCCCAAAATATTTTGTGCCGAATAAGTAATAATTGTTACGAATTGTTTTATGAGGGGATAATTGTTCGTACATTCAAGTCTTTGGCCTTTTAAGAACGGACTTGCAATGAGTTTTCCCGGTCTTAGCACTTAGGGTTGCTGATGTTTCCTGGCGTAGGTCTCTTCATCTCCTGCTTTCTCCTCCTCTCTTGTTACAAAACAGGGATAATGGAACCAGAATAGTCAGAAGTAGTTACAAAAGTTGTAATTATAAGAGGTCCAATGAAAAATACACCTGGGGAACACAATTTTCGTTGAGTTAGATCTGACACTTGTTTTTTTACTAACTTTTGCCTCAGAATCCAAAAATTAACACTATTTTTTCTGTCTCACAACTTTTTGAGCTATAGGATACCCTCGCTTTGTATAAAAACACATAAAAATACCTCATCTCACAAAATTGTCCTTATTTTATAGAATGTTTTAATAATTTACACGTACTATAAAATAATAATACACTGCTTGATTGTAATGTTTGTACAAATTTATTTTGTTCATACAAAGTCCTAATGAAAAATAATTGGAGCATTTGCAGTAGAGTTGATGTTGTTGTTGCAGTTGCATTTGTAGAAGGTTTTTGCTTTCGTTTCTCGGAAGATGGGGAAAGGAACAGACTTATGTCCCTGCCAACCAGGAAGGGTCACATTCATCCAGGGGGACAGAACCTCTATCGGCGCCGAGGCCGACTCGCTCGTAGAAGGCGGGAGCTAGGAAGAAAAAAAGAATAGAGAAATTGATATAGATACAAAGGAGGATTTTCGATGATGAAGAGTTTGAGAGGATGGTAAAGTTCATAAGATTTATTAAAATTTAGTCTATTCTTTTGTATATTCGAAGCTTTTTTTTCTAAAATAGATTTTCAATTTTAATCTTTATCAGGAGGAAATAGCTACTGGCCCCTAAAAACGAATAAAGCGAAATGAAATCATTGGATCAAATTTAAATGGAGAAAAAAAATCCTGAGTATTTATTTTTCCGTATTTAAAAGACCCGATAAGACTTTGGGAGGGCCACTGCAGACTCGACCTGGTCGTCTTGGACCTTCTAAAAGGTGTCTATGCATATCGAAGATCATTGAGAAAAATCCTCGATTAAAAGCTTTTGAATTACCAGAAAGATTACAAATCAGCCAAAGGAAATCACTAAATTAGCTGCACTCTCTTGAATATTATGGTCCTCTTCTTAATACTAAGAAGAGGAATGGAGCAGGCTGAAGAAATGAGAGAAAAGCCTTTGTAATTTTGCCACATATTTTTTTCTGACGAATCCAGATTTGCTTAATCTTCAGAGAGCGGAAGGGTATGGGCTTGGAAAGTGCCCTCTTAGGACTTTGTCATAAACAGGTTACAGCAAATGGTCAAACATGTTTGCTTTTCTGTTATGGTGTGTTGAGATGTTTAAAATGATTTGTATAAATGTGTTGGCACAATCAACAGGGCAAAATACATTCCAATTTTTAAAGAGGGATTTCTACCAGAGCTTTAAAAGTTGTTATTCATGGAAGTTTTGGCTCCGTGTCATACTGCAAAATGGACAATAGAATGGGAGTTGGGAAGTCCAAAGCGGCAACAAACTACTTCCTTGGAAGAGTTGAAAAGTCGGTGGCTAAACAACGATGCGTCGTGTTGCGTGTCTTTTGGGTAAGGGTATTGGGTTCGAGTGGGGCGGTGGGATGGTGAAGGATAGGAGAAGAGGCGCGTATTGTGGAAACGCGCTAGTCATGTTACTGTTATCTTATTTGTGGAAAGGTGTTGGCTGAGGGTACTCGAGGGCTGCGGGGTATCTTAACGCAATCGCAGCGTATTGTCTGGCGTGTATATGTATGTATGTAGGATCTATTGCGAGTTTCCCTAACTGTTTTGTTGAGCGGGTGGGAGTGTATGTATTAAGTGGTATTAGTTTATGGTTTCGTGTAGTGTGGACATTCGTGTATACATAGGAGAGCGGAGCTCTGAATGCGCTATGTTCTTCCCTGCCAAGCTCGACTCACTGCTGCGAGTGTGACTGGTGCATATGTAAGGAGTGTTCAGACTAGTGTTTTATATCGGTGTAGTTGCAGCTTGCGGCTATCAGGAAAAACTTGCACAGCTTCTTGTTTATGATTTTGGCTCTTCTTTGTGTGAGGTTTGGGTTTAAGTGGAATTTTAGAAGCTTGTCATATGTTGCCGCTATTATTTTTGTGTGAAGGTTGTATGTAAGTCTTTTAGGGCCTCGGTGGTTTAGGTATGGTGTATATCTGTATATTTTATGTTGTGCATGTAGTGATCTCGTGCGTTGTAGAGTTCATTATTGCCATCCGAGGATTCGTAGCTAGGAGCCACTTGTCCTTACATTCTGTTTTACTCCGTAAGGGGCACGGAGATTTGCTTTCCTGGCCACAGTGCTGACGGGACTCAGCGCTCCGTCTGACCCCAGCATAGCCTCTTCTTTCTGACACACTATCTTCGTACCCTGCTTCCTTACTTTCCATACAACCTCTCCTACAACCTTCTCTGGTCGGCCTCTAGTTTCACATGGTAAACGCTGACCAGCTTCCTCTCATCCAACCAACCCGGATCAGGCTGAGGAGGGAGTGGGCAACGCTCCCTCACCCCTGAACCCCTGAGCTCCGGTTTGAGTGGTGGGTTTTTAACCTTCTTCATCTCCAATCATACATCTCTCACATCCCCTTTCTCCTTACAATCTCTATCGATTTTACGCCGAGCTTAAGGTGGAGCCGCCATGCCGATGAGCTACCAGGCCACTAGGCTAGAGGGGTGGCCTCAAATGGCGGCAGCTGGTTCTGCGGGCCCCGTATTCATTCCTCACAGAGCGGACTACTGAGGTGATTAGCGTAAGCATCTTATGTTACTAATAGAATCACCATGCCCGATGGTGAAAATAAAAACAAAAAACAAACCTCTTTTCCATTCTCCTTTACCTGCGTCGGAGCCGCCTTCGGGTAGCTCCAAAGTAGAAAAGGAGGCTTACCCCCCCCTGTGATTTCGCAGGTGGCCCTCCAAACATCTTCAACCAGCGAGGAGGCTTACTCCACTCCTCTCCCATGCTTTCTGGTGCAGAATATTCTCCCTCACCCCTTTCTCTGGAGTCGCCACAGCGGCAGTCCCCCTTTTACTTTCAAGAGGACTGCCAAGAAAGCTGGTAGGCGGCCCAAGTCAAGGAAAAATGTTGATCGAAAGGGATCCGTGATGTTTTGGGGGGGCCATAGGGAGGCCTCCATTGGGATGGACATGGTCCCAGAAGTGATCCAGCCCCAGACGGTAGAATCTTCCATGGGGTCGAACCCGGACTCGGTGCTAAGCACAGAACCCGAGTCCGCCCCTGTGCAAGCTTCTCTTCAGACGGCTCAGGCATCCGAGGATCCAAAAGGAGAGGAGGGATCTCCTTCCACGCAGGGGGCACCTGTGACAACCAAGACCTTCTCCATTTCAGAGAAGAATGTGGCCGAGGCTTGTCCATCTGGTCTAGGGGCTCCTACCGGCGGAGGAGAGAAGCGGTTTCATTCCCAACCCTCCTCTCCGAAAAGGAAAAGGAACAAGAAGACAAAAAAGACCAAAAAGACTCAGGGCTCATCTTCTTTCGCGGGAGCCGCGGTGACGGACGGTTCTGCTGTCGTTTCGGTAAGCGACCAAGTCAAGATCAGCACGTCCGGCCCCGTTGCTCGCCTTGGTGGGGAGGTTAGCTGGCGTTTTCAAATCCACTGGTTTCAAACGCCTCCTTTTTATTCCCTCCACTGATACTAGCATGTTGGCTAAAGAGGACATGATCCAACAGAAGAGAACTCTAGCTAGCGTGATTGGTAGAGAGCCGAAGGTGACCCGTTTCTCGGACGGGAGCCTTCTGGCGAATTCATCGAATCCCGCCGAGAGACCATGATTAATGCCCTTCGGACACTTGATGGCACTCTTGTGAGTGTGATGCCGCACTCTACCATGAACATGATGAAAGGAGTGGGTTATGCGAGGAAACTCGTGGACTAATCCATAGAACATATAACCTTAGAGCTGGCCGACCATGGAGCAGTCTAGGTCGAACATGTCATGAGAAAATAGGGAGCGGCTTCGAGACCCACCCCTACGCTCTTCGACACGATCGACTGTGATAAACTCCCTGAGTCGGTGCGTGCAAGTTGATATCGCTACCGTGTGAAGGCATTTGTGCCGCTGCCGCGTAAGTTGTTCTAAGGCCGCACACAATAAGTACACATCATGTGAGGCCAAGTGTGTCAATTGCGAAGATATGCACCCTGCTTCTTCAAAGCGATGTGGTACTTATCTCCTGGAGAAGGAAATCCTGGCTGTTTAGTCCCAGGATCCACTCTCATTTCAAGAAGCTAAGGACTTGGTCCTGGTGGCCTGCTCTAACTGGGACGTCTTATTCCTCAATGTTAAGAAAAACACCCTCTGCTCCTAGCACATTCAGGCCTACGAGCATGTTTGTTTTCGCGCCCATTCGGAACCCTTCTGCGGCTTCTACGTACCCCGGGCGCTACCCTGGTAGAGCAAGCGGCAGAAAGGGTTCACACCTAGCCCCAGCAAAAACCAGGGCTTCCCCTCCTTCTCTCAGTGTGACCGTTTCCCGTAAAACGAAACGGCCGCGCGCCTCGATCGAGTCGTTAGACACACAGGAGGCAACATCGCTGAAGTTGGTCGTGAGGCCATCTTCCGGGGTTTCTAAAGCTACCCCCCGAAAGGAGGACAGCACTAAAGGAATTTCGGCTCCTACGCCCACACCTTGTTCCTAGGCTAGGTGACTCGATAGCGGTGGATCCTCCAAAAGAGAGCGATTTATGCCTATGTTTTCGAAACAGAGGGTGGAAAAGACTCACAAGGGGAGCCGAACCTCCCCAGATAGGTTTTACCTCCGGGAAGCGTAATGCCATTCTCGTGAGGCTCTTCTCTTTAAAAAAGGCCCCAACATCTCCTCCGATCTAGGCCTGGAGGGCATATTCCTAAAAATGGAATTGCCGCGGACTCCGGGCCAACTTGGAGAAACTGTAGAGGCTCGTCTCGTACCGTTTATCCTTAGCTATATTTTGGCAGGAGTCATTGCTGGGTCTCCTTACTGATTTATCTGTCCCAGTCGAGGAGCTTAGGTTGGTAGATGAGGCCGTTGATTTCTTCTTCACAACCTCATCGCCGTGGGCCCAACTACTATTCCTAGATCATCTAGCCATTTTATACGCCGACCGCTCCCGTAGTGGTCAGCCCACTGTGAGGTGGTCCTCAAAGAGAAGCGTTATGCCTACATGCGTTATAAACGCCACCCAACCCATTTCACTGTCGATGAATTTCGTCAAGCCAGGGCTAGGTTTCGGTATGTTTCAAATCACGCCCGCCGCCGTTCTTGACGGGCATACGCGTCTTCATTTAACGGTAAGACCACTATAGCAGAGGTATGGAAACGCCTTATAAGGATTCGGGGCAAGTTCTCGAAGCCCCATACCCTCCTCCTGTTTTGTAGATCGGGGACCTCCCGCCGACGTTGAAGCTTGCTTCCTGCCTCTTGCCTTCTTCTATTTTTTTTTTATTTTATTGTTGTTGTTTTTTGAATGTTATTTTAAAGTAGCCTAGTACTAGGCAGTGGTAAAAACGGCGACTTATGCCCAAGTAGGCAGTCGCCAGATGAGCTCTTAAAATAAAAAAATCCCGTTTTCTAGGATAATACGGCTGCAACCACGGACCCTGACTGCTTTCTTCGCATTCTATAGCCGAGATGCTGCCCCGCCAGCATTGAATGCGCATCGTAATATCGCGGAAGCCTGCCAACTGGACTTTACCTCCAGAGGCGGAAAACCCTTCAACGACAGGTTTACTCTGAGTGAGTTGCGTTCCGCTCTTGCTTCGTGCGCGGACACCACCCGTGGTCCGGACAATATCCTGTACACTGTTTCTCGACACCTGCGTAAGTGAGGAATGGCCTTTCTGTTAGATTTGTTCAACAGGATCTGGGTAGAGGGTATCCTCCCAGAGTCCTGGAGAATCACTACCCTGCTCGCTTTTTTTAAACCTGGGTACAGATCACTCTACCCTGGCCGGTTTCCGCTCAATCTTTCTAACTTACTGCGTGTGCAAGTTGGTCGTGAAATTAGTAACTATTAGATTAGCTTTCATGGACGGAGGAGGCCATCTGGCTTCTGCAAGTTCCAATCCACGTCGGATGCTCTTCTCTGACTGGAGAATGCCGAGTGCGAGGCCTTCCTTTGTAGACCGCTCTACGCCACGGTGTTTTTCGGTCTAGAGAAGGCATATAATACCGCAAGACGATACGGTATCATGGAAACTCTCCACACGATGAGGGCGAGGAGACGCCTCCCAATATTTATATCTAAATTTTTGCGAGATCGTCGATTCCACGAAATGGTGGGGAAAGCCCTCTCTGGCCAAATAGAGCAGGAGGAGGGTGTCCCGCATGGAAGTGTACTCAATGTCATACTCTTTGCCTGAGCATATACGGCATCACCTCGGTGCTGTCGGAAAATGTTCTCGCTACGCTCTACGTGGACTTCCTTTCGATCTTTTTTGGCGCGACACAGATGCCAACTCTGGAGCGTCGACTCCAACAGGCATTGAACCGCGTCTCTCGCTATGCTGAAGCGCACAGCCTTCGGCTTTCCTTAGCCAAGACTAAGGTGGTGCACTTCAGCCTCCATCCGCAGCTCCATCTTAATCCAGACTAGTTACTTAATGAGGTTCACCTAGAAGTAGTGGACCTGCACTGTTTTCTTGATCTTGAATTTGACCGGCGCCTCACCCGAGAGGCTCATATTTGCAGCCTTAGGGTCTCTTGTACCCGCGCCATGGATATTCTTCGCTCCGTGACGTTCAGCGCGTGGAGCACTTGTAGGGGCAATGCCTTACTTTTTTATCGATTCTTTGTTCGCTCGATGCTCTATTACGGATGCGTGTTTTATGCATCCGAAGCCAAGCATGTATTGCGGAAGGTGGACTCGATCCACGACACCGGACTTCGCCTTGCGACCGGTGCCTTCCGCACTTTCCCCATTGAGAGCCTACTTGTCAATGCTGAGGAGATGCCACTTGCTCTGCGCTGCGCATTATTCGCCTGTACGCGCAAGCCTCCCTCAGTCGCCAACAGCTCTCACTGCATCCGTAGATGATCTTGACGGTGACTATGTCGCCAAGAAACGCCAGTCATACCCTAAGCCCTTTGGGTTTAGGGCTAGGAAACCTATTCGAGAGCTTGGTATAGCTCTCGAGCAGATGGCGCCCCTGATTCTGCCCAGAACGCTACCCTGAAGGGTACCACCTTTGACTATTTGTCGCCACGCCTTAGCTTTCAAAGCTTCTACCACGCTGGAGTACTGCGTTTGGCCTTTTTGGAGCACACTGCCTGTCACGCTGGAACTGGGCCAGTGTATACTGATGGTTTCAAGTCCAATGAGGGGGTCGGTTTCCAAGTCGTATCCCTCTATTTGAATTTAAAGGGGCTCTGGCGGGCGCTGCGTCTGTCTTCCCGGCCAAGCTTGTTGCAATACTCCGTTTAGTATAGGAGATAACGCGACGTGCCCGGTTCGGAGACCGGATTGTGATTTATAGCGACTCACAAAGCATCCTGAGTGTCCTCCGAGCATTGGAATCTCCGCGTCCCTTAGTTCGCGATATCCGTGATGGCACTGTTTTGCGGAATCGGGTGGATGTCGAAATTATCTATTGCTGGGTTACTGGATACGTAGGAATTGCGTTGAATGAGCGCGCCGTGAGGGCGCCAAAGAGTCCACGAGGACTAGGCGACCAGACCAACGTTTCTTGTTGGGAGAGTGTAGGCTGGTAGAGCTGATAGTTATGAGATGTACTTAGTATACAGTTGGAGACGGTATGTTGAATACCAAGCCAACTGCGTACGTTTAGTTGAACCACACTAAACCGACCTATGGTCAGGAGCGAAGTCTCTGTGAGGCTTTGTTAGCCATTACTGATTTCCTCTACTTGATATCCTGGCGAGCCCTATCAGCGAAGCCATATAACAGCTGCATTGAGTTAAATAAAACAACAAACATGTATGCCATACCCGCCAACACCATATATATATATATATATATATATATATATATATATATATATATATATATATATATAAACACACCACAAGAAAGAGGAAACAGAATATTTTTTTCTTCGGAAATAGTTATTTCCTACTTCGAAAAAAACGAGCTGGGGTGGGATTCGAACCAAGCACACTGATGCAGCGAGCAACCGCTTTGATCTCAATTAATGTAGTGAGCCTTTAACCACTCGTATTGAGGTCAAAGCGGCTGCTCGCTGCCTCAGTTTGCTGGGTTCGAATCCCACCCCAGCTCGGTTTTTTCGAAGTAGGAAATAACTATTTCAGAAAAAAAATCAGTTTCCTCTTTCTTGCGGTGTGTTGTATTTATTTCATCATTCTCTCGCACTCATGATATATATATATATATATATATATATATATATATATATATATATATAATTATCTATAATCATCCCAAACAACTGTTATGATTCAATTCCAAGGAAAATGATCCTGTACATGGTGTGTCCATTTTAATTATCATCATTAATAAACAAATATAACAAATACTTACACAGTAATTAGTATAAATGATAGATCTAACATTATTTAGTTAAGAAAAAAAGTAAACGAAAGAAAGAAAGGATTCCATCCCCAAAAATCTATAATTGCATCATATTAAAAAAAGTGTAATTCAGGTAATTTAATCTCACATATACTTTAAAAATATCATAAAATATGGTAATACAGTAACTGGTTTAACCTTTGTAGCCCATCTACAGCAAAGGGTAGCGACGAGGCTACAGATGACCAAAATCATCTACTAGCTCCTCGAGATCAAAAGACTTGACCATACTTTTTTCAGTGGCCATTAACATCAAGCTACATAGGCGGTCATCTCCAGTTGTTGTTCTCAAGTAGTTTTTTACTCTTTTAAGAACCTAAAAAATCGCTCATTGCCAGCAGTAGTAACAGGGATGGTTAGCAATATTCGCAAGATACTGAATATATCAGAAAATGCTGTGGGTAATGTTTTCAGAATACTGTAAACATCAAATAGGTCATCAGGTTTCTTTTGCTTAAGTAATGTCTTGGCTGAATGAACTTGTTAAAGCAAAATGACTGAATCAATGTGTGTACTGTAATGCTTGGAAAATATTGTGAGATCTTCTTCATCAAAGAACTGTTCTGAGTAGACATCAAAAGTAGAGAGAGACTGAAAGAGATTTATGTTATTACTAAACCTACCATCATATTCAACCTTACATCTGTCAATCAAAGGGAAATACAACTGGGACTTTAACTGCTGCTTTAGGCTGACTTTTGTTGCACATTCTAATTCTTCTGTTCGTTTTTCCAAGGGTACTGTTGGTCAAAAAGTCTTTGAACCTATTGGATATTTGTTGTACTCTCTTGCTACAAGCTGATCCCACCTTACCTGTGTTGACCTCTGGCACATATACTGCTAGTTTTCTAGCAAACTCATTTGCTTCATCATATATTTTATCATACTCACTGTCACTTCTCATTTTGACCAAGTTTTCCCTTGTTGTTGCCATAAGATCAACAGCCAACACAATAGATATGCCACCTTTGTCAAGTTGTTCAGACAAGTAGCTTGTTTGCATAAATATTTCCTCAGAAATATTAAGGCAAACCATAAATTTTTAAGATTAAATTTAAGACCTGCTGCTTCTACAAATGATTCATTACTAGAATCTGACAGAAAAGTTAGTACAGCAAGAATAGATTCATAACGAAAACGAGTTTTGTGGATACTTATGTACCAATACCTCTTGCCCAAGTTCTTTCTGTGATTTGACAAAGAGTTCATGTCTAGTGTTACTATTTGAAATAAATGTATACAATGTTTGTATAGTTGAAAATAAATCCACATAGTCTTCAAGATTTTTGACACTGTTGGTAAGCACCAGATTCAACCTATGTGCATGGCAGAGCACATAGAAGGCATGGGGAATTTTCTATGCAATACGGGCCTAAACTCCTGTAGCCCATTCACTCATGGCACTTGTCCCATCATAATACTGCGCTATGCAGTCTGACAGATCTATGCTCAACTCTTCTATTTTCTTCAATGTGAAGTTTGCTAACGACTATGCATCTAATTTTTGCATGTGATATGTTTCACAACATTTTTCCTGAATTACTTCCCTATCAAAATATCTGAAAATTATGCTTAATTGCTCATTTTTGGCCTGATCTTTTGTCTCGTCCGCGAAATATTGAAAAATATTTTGCTTTTCTAACTTGTGCAGATATTTCACTCACAATTTTGTTGCCAAACACTTGTATTAAATCGTTTTGATATTCAGGAGACATGGAGTGGCCATATCGTTTTTCCATCTTCTTATGCAGAATTTCATTTTCATCTCGTGTTTCAATAAAGTTTCCTCTATTAGCAGATGTTCCACTCTCATCAGGGCCATGAAATGGTACTGCTTGTCTACCAAGTAAACTTGTGAGACGAAGCAAGCATTTCACATGTTCTCGGTTATCTTTTATTTCATTCCCTCTATTGGTACACAGTTTGTTCTTCATAGAAGTGTCTTGTTTACTAATTACAGCTTTCATGATGAACAACCCGTGCATAGAATTTATATGTCTTTCATTTTGAGCATGTTTTCTAGTAATTCTGAACTATCCTTCCACTTGCAAAATCCAACATCAATAAATGTTCGCTTACCATGAGCCTCACCTTTTCTTACTACTTTACTACCAAAATGTCTACACACAAAACAAAAGACACTATCCTGTTGTCGTGAATATTCAACCCACTCATATTTTTCGTTCTTCCTTAGATAAGGTGACCAGATTTCTGAGACAAAATTCGGGGGCATCTTCGGTTCAGAGGCGTAAAAACCTCCAAAACATGCAGTGTTTTTGTCATGGAAAAACTAAAACGGGGACACTGCCCTTACCATTCATAAAACGGCAATCAAAAGTTTCTCTCGCGCTATTTATCCTAAATTGCAAAGGAATTGAACAAAAGTTCAATTGATTAACAATAAATGTTTATTTCTCTGATCAAAATAGCTGAGATCAAGAACATCCAACAATCAGCTGTAAAAAAAAACAGGTATCAACCAGACACTTCACCCAAACGAAGGCCTCCTCCTTATTCCTGGCATTCGAAAAGGGTAAAAATAAGAGGTCATAATGATCATAATCAAAAGGGACACTATTTGGATTTGAAATATTGAATGTATTCTGATTTTAAGATTTCTGACTGGTGCACTAACCTAATCTGTGTATTTCTCAGAGGAGTGTATCTTTTTAAGAATCGGTTTGTTTTGGGCCAGCTTCTCCATAAAATCTTGGCATGGCAAATGGTTGAAGTTGGTCTTCACTGTTAGCAGGGCCTTCATGGTAGAGACTGTGAACCAATTTCTCTCAGTGGTCCACATATCATTCATTAAGGAAAAAAACATCCCAATAGGTGCATTGCTACCTGGTAGACAGATTACTACAGATGTCAATCTAGCAATGTTGATGAGTGGAATTTCATTTAGTTGAAAATGGCTTATAACTGAGCCCTCTCTCTGAATGAGAGGTGTATCCTCTCTTTTCCATTCCTCCAGTATTTCCCCCTGAAGGAACTCCTGAAGACCACACACCTCATCAAAAAGAATGTCTTCGTCAATTGTAACGTTAGGGTATTTTCTTTTGAGGGTTTCTACTGCTTTTTGAATTTCCAACCGCTGAGGCTTCTTTTTCAGGAAGAGACAGCTGAGGTCTTGGAGGTCGTCGGCATGCTTACTCCATGCTTCAAGGTATTTCACTGCAGTGTCAAAGAAGCACTTCGATTTCCCCAAGAAGGTTTCTTTTGTGATTAAACCATTTTCCTCTAGGTCTCCAAGAGGAACTCTGAGCATGATTTGAAGGAAGTTATCATCACGTCTTGCAGTCAGTTTTGCCTGAAAATGTCTCAGAATGGCAGCAGACTCAACTGCGCAACGGTCGTGGCCTTCAAGTGTTTTAATGGTCTCATTAAAAATACCCAGGTTTCCGTGGACAAAGGCTAGCGACAGCTCGGTGAAGGGATCTTCAAAAAACTTACGGAGGACCACAGGACTTTTCTCCTCAGAGAGAAAAAATGATTTTAGCGGGGCATACATCTGGAGGACTCACTCTAAGGCTGAGAGCATGGATAACCAGCGGACATTACAGTGGCCCAAAATATTGTAGTACTCTTGACCCACAAAGTCACAGAATGTCTTTAGTCTCTCCACACGGACCGTAAAGATGTGGAAATATCCGAAGATCTTTGTTAGAAGATATTCCACATCTAAGGGAACCATATCCAGTGCAGTTCGCGATGTGTTGTGGATGATATTTGCTGGGCAACCAAGGCCAATCGCTTCTCGTTAAAGGGAGACTTTAACCTTGGTGTGGACATTCACCCTTCCTGCCATGTTAAGTTCCTCAAAGTTGGTGTTCATGTTGTCAGACGAGAATGCTACAATTTTGTCTTCTAGACTGTCTCCAAACGGCGATAAGAATCTCCTCAGAAATCTCTGCAGAAGTTTCCCCTTTCATCTCTACAAAATCACAAAGTTTCGTTTCAACGCAAGCACTTTGCAACTTGCAGTACCTGACAAGTATTGGCAGCAGTTTTACATGGCCATGATTTGAACAATCAACAGACAAAGACACAAACTCACCTTGGTTGAGATCTTCTGTTAATAGTGTCATGGCCCAGGATGCAAATGCATTTGTCACTATGGCATCACATTTTGTTTTTGCACATGAGAACTTTGGCTCATAGAGCTTCCGATTCATTAATGCTGTGCAGTTCATTGATCTGAAACTGTGATTGTGTCTGATGGTGTGTTCACATCGTTAAGAAGTTCATTAAATTTATCATTATAACTATGTTTGTCCAAAATGACTAACTGATTCGTTTTGTCGGATTTGGTTATAACAATGTTGTTATTAAATTTAAGTTTATTTAACGCAATCTGAAATCTTTTGACAAAACCAATTTGGTCAGATTTCTTCTGAATTTAGGGCACTAAGCATACAACCACTAAGAAAATCACCACTTATTTGCTCATGTGATTTTCTTAGTGGTTGTATGCTTAGTGCCCTAAATTCTGAAAAATCTGACCAAATTGGTTTTCCCAAAAGATTTCAGATTGCGTTAAATAAACTTCAATTTAATAACAACATTGTTATAACCAAATCCGATAAAACGAATCAGTTAGTCATTTTGGACAAACATAGTTATAATGATAAACTTAATGAACTTCTTAACGATGTGAACACATATGAAAAGCTACAAAGTGACCCGCTCAATAACAAAACAAGCAATTTCAACAACAAATTGAAAAGAATATTGAAAAGCGCAGATTTAATCAAACAATTCAGGAGTACGAACCCTTCACTTCCCTATATGTATGGGCTCCCAAAGACCCACAAAGAGGGATGTCCCTTACGCCCAATCATTTCCAATATTAATTTTCCTACTTATAAGCTCTCCAAATGGCTCGCCAAGCATTTATCTCCAGCAGTTGGAAGAATCTCATCTGCACACATTATGAACACTCAAGATTTCGTTGACCGCCTCAACCACCTGCAATTACCGGATGGAAAACTTGTGAGCTTTGATGTAAACTCTTTGTTTACCAAAGTTCCAGTTGACCAAACCATGGGCCTTCTGCGGGAAATCATGCCTAGACTATATTTGGATCTTCCCATTTCTACGAGTAAATTTATCGATTTAGTTGAATTATGTCTCTCTGACAATGTGTTTCGAGTAAATAATGAGTTTTATAGACAAATATTTGGCCTTAGCATGGGAAATAGTTTATCTCCGATATTGGCATGTCTCTTCATGGAATATTTTGAGACTGAACTCCTTCCCACAATTTCTTCCCCTAACTTTATATGGTTAAGGTACATTGACGATGTATTTTCTGTATGGCCTAATGGCCATGATTTTGATAACTTTTTTAATAATTTGAATAATTTGCATGTCTCCATCAAATTTAAATATGAATGGGAATATGATAATAGATTACCCTTTTTAGATGTCCTCATTAATAAAGATCACCATAAATTAAAACTTGACGTTTATAGGAAACCAACCCACTCGAATGCCTATATACATTATTTTTCGTTTCACGATAATACTGTTAAAAAATCGGTAATTTCTAATCTTTTCCTTAGAGCATATAAAATATGTCATCCTTCCTATTTAGATGAGGAAATTGTCATTATCAGGACCATTTTTTCTAATTTGTATTACCCCGATTGGTTCATATCGTCTGCCCATTTTGAAGCTAGGAAAACATTCTATGGTAATAAGCCTTCCCGCACTAACGACTTCAACAAATGTATAACATTGCCATTTAATAATAAATTAAATAGTTTAAAGGATATATTTGGAAAAGCGGGTATTAATCTAGCCTTTAAATATAATAATTCCTTAAACCAATTGATGATTGCCAGGAAACCCAAAGAAAATCATAACATAGGAGTATATGCAATACCATGCAACGATTGCCATAAAGTTTATATAGGAGAAACGGGGAGAAATCTAGGCAAGAGATTGTATGAACACAAAAGAGATATTAGAGTGAGCAGCCAAAGCAGTGGAATATTTTGCCATGTTAGAGACTTGAATCATTCTATCGATTTCATTGGAAGTAAAATGGAATTTAAATCGGCTAACTATGTTAAGAGAAGAATCGTAGAATCGAGCTTGATATTGTCAGTTCCTAATTTAAATCCATCTGAGGGTCAATTTTCTTTTAATCCTGTAATTGGAAAGCAAATAAACAAAATAGTAAAATGTCAGCCCTTCAATATGTTTAGGCCTAACCCCCCCCTCTGATTACCCACAAGTAGGGGATTGGGAGAAAAAAGAGGGGATCTTTCATGACCTGACCCCGTGTTATGTTTGTAAGCACTTTTCTAATATTTTCTATCCAGTGTCAGTTGAAAAAGGGTGTGAGATACACCGAAACTGTTCTGAATTAAATTGTCTTCAGAGAATGTGGTTTAATTCCTCATCTTTTCTTGCGATATTGGATTAATTTTCATCATATATATATATATATATATATATATATATATATATATATATATATATATATATATATATATATATATATATATATATATATATCGTGTGGCCCCGCCAAAATCAAGAATTAAAAAAAAAAAAAATCTCGGTAACTTTCGTATTCATGACAATTTTCATATACAAGATTCTTTCAGTCTTCCTTTTTCGAATGCAATAAACGGAATTTAGATACCTTTCATAGTTTTCTTGCACTTCACAAAAATAACAACATGGGTAAAAAAGACGAATATCGAGTGTAAAGAAATAATTTATAAGAAATTTTACTTACCTACCTTAAATGATCGATTGGACCACCCTTTGATGAATCACTAATCCGAGTCTTTTTTTCCACACGCACAAAGCTTTTCTTACTTTATTATTGCAAATTTCTTGCCAAAATTCCCGTATTTTTCTTTTCAATTCTGGTTCATTTAATTTTTCTCTGCGACCTCGGTAAAACTTTTCTTTAAGTAACTTCCAAATTTAGTAATCCATGCGGTTACAATCTGGACTTTGCGGTGGCCACTCCTCTTTCGTTATTAATCTTGGCGCATTGCTAATTAGAATGACTGTGTAACGTGGCTTGTATGCAAAGGTGCTCCATCTTGTTGCAAAATAAAGTCATTTTCTTAATGCAGGCGACGACAATCAGGCAACAACATTGTTTTCAGGAGTTCAATGTAATTAGCAGAATTCACTTTTGTCTTTTCAATATCAATAAAATGAACATCTGTTTTGTCATTCCAAGATACCCCTGCAAATATCATATCCTTTTGGGAAAATCTTAAAGTTTTATGATAAAAATCTGTTTATCGGAATGTCAAACTTTTTATCGCACCCGTAGACAACATCATTTTGGCGGTTTCGCAGAATTTCTAAAGTAAAATCTTCTTCAGCCGCGAAGACAATATTTTTAACATCAGCGACAGAGAAGTTATTAAGTAACTGGCTGCATGCTATTTTTCTTTTATCCTTAACAGTACAACTTTTTCTAGAAGATACTATTCTTTTAAAGGCTTTTAGTTTCTGTCCTAATTATTCGTTGTACAGAACTCCTTCCGATATTCAAGATTTAGCAAAGGTTCTTCGCGATAAATGACTTTTCGTTTATCTTTGTGATAGAACGGGTTGAGGCCGCGTTAATTTCAACCACTATCACATGTTATTTAAAACCACGATGCTCCCCACGTGCATCTTCGCTTTGAAGCTGGGCACCTTATCGCAGCCACCCGAGTCAATGTTTAAACAAGGAGGTTTATCACCCCCCCCCCCCGTTCGCCCCAACAGCCGATCACGCCAGATTGAGTTAGGCTTATGGGCAGATAAGGCTTGTTCTCAGGCTCGGCTGTGCATTCCCTCGAAGCTCCCACTCCATTGTCCCCCACGCCAAGGAAGTGTCTAGACTATTTAGATGGAAACTTTACCACTAAGATCAGATTGGAGATCCAGATTTTCGTCGCGAAACATCACCACGACCCTCTCTCACCTTGTGCGCCAAGGGACCTCGACCTCGTGATTCACCATCACTTGTCCAGAAGAAGGACAATATCCCTTGAGTGCCAAGGTTCGAGCCTTCGTGACGCCGAGTCCACAAGGTTTCCCACTCGTTGTTCAGAAGAGAACAACATTAGAACAGCCATTGTTCTTGAGCCCGTTAACAAAAAACGGTTCTCACCCTTCCCCTGTTGTTCAGAAGAGAACAAAATAGAACAGCCATTGTTCGTTTGAGCCCGTTCGCCAAGAAACGGTTCTCACCCTTCCCCTGTTGTTCAGAAAGAGAACAACGTTAGAACAGCCATTGTTCGTTCAAGCCCGTTGACAAGAAACGGTTCCGCCCTTCCCCCCAAGCTTGTTGTTCAGAAGAGAACAACGTAGAACAGCCATTGTTCTTTTGTGCCCGTTTGCCAAGAAACGGTTCTCACCCTTCCCCCTTGTTGTTCAGAAGAGAACAACATTAGAACAGCCATTGTTCTTGAGCCCGTAGACAAGAGACGGTTCTCACCCCCCCCTGTTGTTCAGAAGAGAACAACGTAGAACAGCCATTGTTCTTCAAGCCTTCGTCAAGAAACGGTTCTCATTCCCAACTCGCCAGTGGACCAAAATTCCTTCACGCCGCTTTTCTCTGCACAACAAGTATAAATTACGTAAACCGAACGTTACCTTTGAGTATTTAACCCTTTTGTCAATTTTATCCTGTGCTTTAAATGGTTTAGCGAACCATCCCCTCCCTTGAACTTTATATTTGTTTTACTTTTTTAAATCTTTTAATCCTCGGATTAACTCGATTTCTCACGACCCTTTCCAATTCTCTGTTTATGTCAATATTTTCCGTTTTGCATGTTGTTGATAGTTAATATTAATAAAACTCTATTTTATTAATGATAGCAATATTATTATCCTTGAGCTCAGTTCCACTTCTTAAGCATATCGAAGATACATAATTTTGGCCAGCCAGACATCCACGCACTCTAAAGATAATTAATAAGTTCCCTCAACGAATAGTTATATATGGTATATCGTCGAGAGTCCATTCTACGATATATATATATATATATATATATATATATATATATATATATATATATATATATATATATACTATTTAAATTTGGTATCAGGTATGTAAGGTTTAACGCTCTATCTTTGCAAACACTGGTCTCAGTCGAGTAAAGCATAGTGTTATTCGTTATAATAATAGAGTATAGTCGTTCCCTTTTGTTTTAACGATTGCTATCCCCTTTTTTGAAACTTAAGAAGCTGGAGTAGCTCAAGGAACTGTTATAATAATTTGTTTGTGTTTTTTTTGTGATTTTAGTCAGTGGTTATTTAGATCGAGAAACCAAGTACGAATAGGTCAGTGCCCATATTTAGGTAGGCTAATTTCTCTAGAAGGCATAATTCTTGTTGCAAGGAATTTTAGTTGGTTGACTAGTGCGCCCCCAAGTGCAAAGATGACTCAGTTCGAAATCTTTAAAGCGCAAGGAGAATCCTTGGGACTTTCCGGAAAAGAACTAATTGAGTATGTTCAAGAGGAGCAAAGAAAAGAGCGTCAAGAAAAAGAAAAAGAAAGAGGAAGAGAAATACAACGAGAAGAACGAGAAAGAGAAATACAACGAGAAGAACGTGAAAGAGAAATCCAACGAGAAGAAAGAGAAAATAAATCCAACGAGAAGAAAGAGAAAGAGAAATCCAATGAGAAGAAAAAGAAAGGGAAAAGGAAATCCAACGAGAAGAAAGAGAAATCCAACGAGAAGAAAGAGAAAGAGAGGAACGGATAAGACAAGCTGAGCTTCACCATCAGATTGAATTAGCTCGTGTTGAAGCAGAGATACAGTCGGCCAGTTCCCGTTCCGAAGCCCCCCCCCCCCAATCTCTCACTAAAGCTCCCCAATTTCAAGGATGGAGAGGATTTCGGAGCATTTTTAGCCCACTTTGAAAAGATCCTCGAAATCAATAATATGGATCTGGAGGCTGAAGGTGTAGCCAGATTATTTCCCTTGTGAAATTGTAAATTGCGCGAAATTTTTATATCTTTACCATCTGAGTGTACAATTAACTACAGCACCTTAAAAGCTGAGTTATTGGCCGCTCATAATATGACTCCCGATTTCTACCGCCAAGAATTTCGAGGAGGTCGTATTTAACCCGGACAGACGTTCCGTCAATTCGGATACATTCTTCAGAGGAATTTTAAATTTTGGTTAGAATCCTCAAAGATTGATCCGAACTACGAGTCCTTAACAGACTTCGTGTTGCGAGATCAATATTTGGCGTCTCCTCCGACGGAGATCCGCGCGTTCGTCAAGGATCGTCGGTGCCAGACCTTTAGAGAATGTTCCGGAAGAAGCGGATGTCTATGCCGCAAGCCATAATTTATACCCAAAGGAGAATCGAACTTCTCACCAATCCCCCTACAAGGAAAGAAGGAAGGATTTGCGCCCCTTCACCGGAAAGCCGACGAAGTTTCCGAGCCCCGTAAAACCCCAAAACTTCATTCCTGAAAACCAACAACGGGACTCCAAACCTCCCGTTAAGATTTCTCCTCCATCTCTCTTCCCGAAGCGACCAATCATATGCTTCACCTGTGGTGTAGAAAACCACATGAGCTGGAATTGCCCCCAAAATTCTAGGCTTAAAAGCGGACCAGCCCACCAAGTTCACCAGATTAATGCCACCCCGGCTCCCCCGGTGGTGCAGACCCAAGCAGAAACTTCTCCCCCTCCGTCAGGCCACCAGGTAAATTTTATTTTCGATAAAAGTTCATCGGGAACTTTGAAATTTGAGGAGGGCAGCGTGAACGGCTGCCGAGTATCGACTCTCGTCAGGGACACAGGATGTACGTGTTTCATCGTATCCGACGAACTCCTCCCCCCAGTGGACCCTAACCACGAAAAATTTGCGGTGGTACATGACTACCTTGGGCGGGCGAACCAATTCCCCGTCGTTAGATCTTACCTGCAGTGTCAATATTATTATGGCTGGGCTGAAGTCATTTCAGCACCCATACAATTCTGTTCCGTACTTATAGGACAGAGCCCCCAAGTAAGTTCCGACCCTGTGTATCAGGCCGCCCTTCCTCGAGGCCGAGCTAAGAAAGAAGCCCAGGAGCCCGTCCCCATCAGAACCCCGATACCGTCCGATTTCTCGGAGACCCTTAACCAGGACTTTAGGACGGCACAAAAGGAGTGTGAATCACTAACACCCTTAGGTGATAAGGCCCAAGACAAGGACACGGAGACTGTCCGTGGACCCCAAGAAAAAAAAGAACCCACAACGCGCCCATGATACCTTCGTCGCACTGGACGAAACATCGGTGCTTGAAGAGGATTACCCCACGGAGTCCCTTAATGTAATCCAGACAGTGTGCATCCAACCTGATGCCGATTACCCTCCTCCTTCCCTACCAGGCCAGTCTTTGGAACCCTCTGACCTGGATATTGACGCGCAGCTGACACCACATCAAAAGAGTCAGCTACAAGAACTATTTGAATGGAGTCACCATTTAACCACCCTATTTGCTCTTTTCGATCGACTGCGTGAAAATGGCCTCACCATTGGCCCCAGCAAATACCATTTTGCCCACGAAACCATAAAATACTTGGGTTTCAAAATAGGACAAAGCAAGTTAGGTCCCCAAGAGAACAAGATTAAGGTAATCGCCGACATGCCCCTCCCGATTACAAAGAAGCAATTAAGATCGTTCCTAGGATCAGCTTCTCACTATCAGCGATTTGTTCCGAATTTTGCTGCAATTTCGGCCCCCCTCAGCCCCCTTCAAAAAAGAATTTCCCCGATCGTTTACGTTGGAATGATGTCGCTATTTCCCATTATAATCAGCTCAAGAGTAAGTTCATTTCTGCCCCCATTTTAAAGTTGCCCAACCCGGAAAAATCCTTTGGGATTAAGACCGACGCGTCCAACGAGGGCATTGGAGGTGTACTCCTTCAATACGAGGATGACGGAACGAGTCATCCAGTTGCATATGCTAGTCGTCAATTATTACCACGCGAAAAGAGATATGCCACTATAGAGAAGGAAGCTCTATCAATTATCTGGGTTATAGACAAATTCAAAAGGTACTTGATAGGAAAAGAATTTCAGATAGGAACCGACCACCGTCCGTTAGCCTATATTAGGAATGTGCGACACTCCAACGGCCGAATCATGTGCTGGAGTTTACTCTTGAAAGAGTATAAATTTAAAATAAATTATATAAAAGGTTCCGATAACCAGGTCGCTGACGCACTCAGTAGGAATGCGTTACCGAATAGCGTAGAGTAATTGTATTCATAGGATTAGTATCTTCATGTAGGTATATACAGTCTTGTACGACTTAAATTAGATTCTCTTGTATTATAATTAGTTAATGTATATGTCTGAATTTTGTAACGCTCAATGTCTATTTTTTTTTGTATGTATATATATATATTTGTACCCATTAATTTACGTATAAATTATTTTGTCCCGTATGTACTAATTTTATATCATTTCATTGTTCCATGCCCTTTTTTTTATTAAGTTTGTATTAAAGGTTATTTTCCCCTGTAATCTAAAGATAAAAATAATCATATGTATTGAGGTAATACTAGTTAGGTGCAGGAAGGTACGGTTGGTACAAGAAAACGAGTTCCCCACAACGGAGCTCTATCGTTGTCCCTTCTCTCTTTTTTTTTCGAAGTGACAACTTTCCCCCGGAATGAAGGGGTGTGATAGAACGGGTTGAGGCCGCGTTAATTTCAACCACTATCACATGTTATTTAAAACCACAATGCTCCCCACATGCATCTTCGCTTTGAAGCTGGGCGCCTTATCGCAGCCACCTGAGTCAATGTTTAAACAAGGAGGTTTATCACCCCCCCCCCCCCCGTTCGCCCCAACCACCGATCACGCCAGATTGAGTTAGGCTTATGGGCAGATAAGGCTTGTTCTCAGGCTCGGCTGTGCATTCCCTCAAGGCTCCCACTCCATTGACCCCACGCCAAGGGAGTGTCTCAACTATTTAGATGGAAACTTTACCACTAAGATCAGATTG
This sequence comes from Ceratothoa steindachneri, assembly GCA_963969495.1. Taxonomy (NCBI): domain Eukaryota; kingdom Metazoa; phylum Arthropoda; class Malacostraca; order Isopoda; family Cymothoidae; genus Ceratothoa; species Ceratothoa steindachneri. The sequence continues at coordinate 157,133,821 of OZ018321.1, read as the reverse complement.
GAGATCCAGATTTTCGTCGCGAAACATCACCACGACCCTCTCTCACCTTGTGCGCCAAGGAACCTCGACCTCGAGATTCACCATCACTTGTCCAGAAGAAGGACAATATCCCTTGAGTGCCAAGGTTCAAGCCTTCGTGACGCCGAGTCCACAGGGTTTTCTCCTTGTTGTTCAGAAGAGAACAACATTAGAACAGCCATTGTTCGTTTGAGCCCGTTCGCCAAGAAACGGTTCTCACCCTTCCCCTGTTGTTCAGAAAGAGAACAACGTTAGAACAGCCATTGTTCGTTCGAGCCTGTTGACAAGAAACGGTTCTCCCCTCCCCCCAGCTTGTTGTTCAGAAGAGAACAACGTAGAACAGCCATTGTTCTTTTGAGCCTGTTTGCCAAGAAACGGTTCTCACCCTTCCCCTTGTTGTTCAGAAGAGAACAACATTAGAACAGCCATTGTTCTTGAGCCCGTAGACAAGAGACGGTTCTCACCCCCTTCCCTGTTGTTCAGAAGAGAACAACGTAGAACAGCCATTGTTCTTCAAGCCCTTGTCAAGGAACGGTTCTCATTCCCAAGACGCCACGTCAGGATCATTTAATTCTCCCCCTTTCCTTCGGCTGGAACTCGCCAGCGGACCGAAATTCCTTCACGCCGCTTTCTTCTGCACAACAAGTATAAATTACGTAAGCCGAACGTTACCTTTGAGTATTTAACCCTTTTGTCAATTCTATCCTGTGCTTTAAATGGTTTAGCGAACTCTCCCCTCCCTTTAACTTTATATTTTTTTACCTTTATAAATCTTTTAATCCTCGGATTAACTCGATTTCTCACGACCCTTTCCAATTCTCTGTTTATGTCAATATTTTCCGTTTTGTGTGTTGTTGATAGTTAATATTAATAAAACTCTATTTTATTAATGATAGCAATATTATTATCCTTGAGCTCAGTTCCACTTCTTAAGCATATCGAAAATACATAATATCGGCCAGCCAGACATCCACGCACTCTAAAGATAATTAAATAGGTTCCCTCAACAAATAGTTATATATGGTATATCGTCGAGAGTCCATTCTACGACAATCTTCTTGAGAGCAGATGTTATTGTTAATGTAATTCACATTTCCCAGTTCTGAAGCTGTTTTAGGTCTAACGCTTCCTGGTTTTCTGTCAGCGCTTCCCGTTTCGTGAATCTTTTTTAAGTCTTTCCACAACAAGTCTTTCCCAGATTTTCCCAGGAAATTCTCGCAATACCCTTCCAGTCTTCCAACTCTTTTCACAGTAAAAATTTTAATGGGAATGCGATCTTCTTCTGACAACGTCATTATGGGTACTGAGGAACTGTAAATAAATATATTCATAATGACATGCTCATTCCTTTAGGCTTTTGTAAGAACGTAAAAATTCATGTACGATATTGCACAATAAAATAATATTTTATCTCGATATTCGTTTTTTTACTCATGTTGTTATTTTGTGAAGTGCAAGAAAACTATAAAAGGTATCTAAATTACGTTTTTTGCATGCGAAAAAGAAGATTGATTGTATCTTGTATATAAAAATTGTCATTAATAGGAAGGAGGTTACTGAGATATTATTTTTTTTAAAATGCGTCATTTTGGGGGGCCACCCGATATATTTTTATGAATTTTTCCAGTTACACGGTGTATCCCATCCCTGAATACTTGGCCGGGGCACGAAACCATGAAATCAGGGGTCGCATGGAAGACGACTTGCAAAATCCTGAATCAGAGTCGGAAGCGCTGAAAAAGACATCCAAGAAGACCAAAAAGTCCAACAGGAAGAAAACAAGAACCAAAACAAGCAAGACGGCCTCCAAATATCGCAGTTCAGCCCCGGACCTTGAACAAGATCTGTGGCATGTGATTCGCTCACTCAACTTCGACCATTGTGAGGATATGGTCTTCATGCAGGTAACATTAAGGCATTGTGGAAAAAAGACCTATGTCCTTGGAAGAGTGTGTGGGGAGGGAGGATATGGTACAGAAGAACTGGTGTTTCCATGGGAACAATTTAGGTTTGATAAGAACTGTCCTCGACATCCGTGATTCTTTATCGCTTTTACTTTTTTTATCTTCTATAGATCTAACTAGTATAATAAAACAACAATAGTAGTATATAAGGGTGACTGTATAACCGATTTGATGGACTTTAGCAAATTTAAATGCTCAGGAAACCGAAATATCAGCATTACTAAACAAAAAAATAAAGATAATATAATAAAAAAGGTTTTCTTGAAGACTCAAGAATTATCGAAGTTTTATTTACAACTATAAAAATAATAATATAATATAACATAAATATAATATATAATTATACTACTACTAATAATAATGATACTAGGTGTCTCCTGTGGGAATACGTGGAAACTTGGCCGTTAGTCAATACGAGTATGGACGAGGCCGATCGTCAGTGTCCGAGTACATCTTCAGAGGCTCACCTGGTCACACCAGGCTCGAGAGGGTCATCACCGAAGGGGCCAACCTCTTCGCCCCTATGGGGTTCAAAAGTGAACTTCTTCAAATGAAGGTCAACCAGGTGAGAGTCTTACCCCCGAAAAGGGTGCTTTTTTGGGTCGATTGTTGCACTTTTCTCAACATTTCTCAATTCGCGCCAGTCTGAAATTAGCAGATTTTAAGGAGATTTTAGACGCTGATTTTAAAACATGAGTTTGAGATTTAAAATTTTATAATTAATATCATAACCATCCTATATTATTTTTAATTTAATAATTTATATAAACATCATCTTTTAATTATTATTTTAACCATCCTTTAATAATTTGGTTTAATTATTAATATCATAATCTTTTATGATTAATTTTAATAATTAATATCTTAATCATCTTTTAGGCATTAATACTGCATGAAGGAAATATGCAATCTTTTACTTTTCTAGACACTAATTATACAGAGCTAGATAGACCTTATTTAAATGTTGTTTTTCGTTATTAATTCCGCCATTCTTCCCTTTTCAACCATGGACGCAGTCCCCCGACCTATATTAACATAAAGATCAGAGTGACAAAAACTTGAGAGAAAGGCTCGTTAGCGTGGAATCAATCCTTCGCGGCCTAATCCTAGTGGAATTTGTGGTTGGATAAGTTTTGTGCCCTTTTATCCATATTAAACTTATTTTATATTTATGATATCCTTATTAGTCTTCTTTATCATCCCTTTAGCCTTCTTCTATCCTACATATAATTTTATTATCCTTTCATCCGAATTTAATCCTTCTTAGACTTCTTTTATCCTTCTTATCTTTCTATTATCCTTTTATCTTTTTTAACCTTCTTGACTTTGTTTTGTATTTTATCCTTTTTTATAATTTTATCATTCTCAGCTTTCTGCTATCGTTCTTAAACAATATATTATCCTTCTTAGTCCTTCATTATCCTACTTTATTCATTTTATCCCTCTACCCTTTTTTTTTTAACTTGTAGCATATTTTTTTATCCTTCTCAGCCTTATTTTATAGTTCTTTTCTCCTCCATATCCTTTTATTTTTAGCCTTGTTTTATCCTTTACATCCTTCTTTGATCGTTTTTATTTCCTTATTTTACCCTTTATCCTTTTTAGTGTTCCTTATCCTTTTTAACCTTCTTATCCTTATACCCCTTTTAGCCTTCTAATCCTTTTAATTGGCTTAATCCGTAGTTTGAATGGGACAGGGAATAATGAAAAGCGCCGAGATTTGTTTATCTTCTTCAAGTGGACCAAACTTAAGTGCGACACAAGGGGAGGGGGGATGGGGGGTTCTTGTTATTCAGTTTCCCAAGAGGTCTCTTTTTTTCTGAGTCCATCCATATACAGTACTTCCGCACATTTCACTTTCCTTAACTGTCCCATTTTCATCAACCTCTAAGGAAGTGAGGGTGTAACAAGGATAAAACGCCTGCGACATGTGAAACGTGGACTAATTGAACAGCTTCCTCACCCAGCCCGAGTGTGTGTAATGCAAGGGGGTCTCAGGTAGTGCATGGGAAAACATGCTGCTGCTGACATCTGAAGGATTGTTTGGTCTTCGAAACACGAGGCACAGAGATGATCTACGGCTATAAATCTTCCACTTCTTTTATTGTTGCCAGTTTCTTTACAAGTCTCTTCTCACCCACTGGTGTATTCGCCAGTGTGTTTTTACCTTATTTTAAGATAAGAGAATAAATCTTCCCCTTACAGAGCCTTGAACTGGTAAGCGTAACTTCGGGAACTCCTGCTCCGAGCGGACCCTTCAAAGGAAAGAGTTCGAATACTTGGCTGTATCAATTCTGGTCATTTGCCACGTCTCCCACTGTGTCCAAACCATATCCTTGGGTTGTCTACAACAACAAGGTAACATACAGGGAAGGACTTACTCGTTTCTATAGAATTTGCGGTTTAGTGCTCAACCTCCCAAGCTACTTAAATCCTTAGCATTTTCGATCTATCTGGTTTTATCTCCTTTCACTTTTTTTGTTTCTTCTGCGGCATTTCCCAGGAGAAACTAATACCAGCTTAATAGAAAATATTTTTATAGTATTGATAATTATTAATTTGGATATTTAGATGCGATTCAGTCAGGGTCGGATTTATTTATAGGATTGGTAGGTTGAAGCCTAAGGCCTCAAAATTTAGGGGAGCCCCTCAGAGATCTAAGGGGACAAATATCCCTGTACTTATGAAAAGGTTCCCGGGCTCCTGACAAGGATGAGGAACTCTGGTAAACAATGATAAGGGTTAGAATTAGGCTGAGAAAACTTTGATGTAAAAGCTGCTAGAGAATCTCTTCAATTTAGATATGACACAACAGTATATATAATAGCATCCAGACAAAGATAAGGATAAAATCCAGCGATATAAATGGATATGACCATTGAAAGTTTTCAAGTTAAAAAATATTAAAAACATATATGATAATTATAACAATGTATTTTTTTTTTAAATGCTTAAAGTAGAAAAGATTTTGATGAGATTAAGAAACAAGCGAAAGCCATTTTGCCATATGTTGACTACATAAATGTCAGAAAGAGACAACGAGCAAGGAAAAGGCAAGTAAATGAAGCAGGTATATCTGGTGGTGATGCCTTCGATGAACTCTCTTGAAGAGATACTTTAGAATTTTAATCCTTTATTCCTATAGGTGATATACCTGAAGTCCATTTAAGGAAAAGAGCTGCTGTGTACAGTGATGCTGGCCAAATGTTTTCATTTATTCTTAATTTGGCAGCATATAACGAAAAAATAAAGCAAGATGTTGATAAAAGCATACCCAGATGTTGACCTAAAGCTTACTGATGAATTTGTACACTTTCACTTATAAAGGGGACAGTAATAGTTCAACAGAATTCTGTCTCATACAGGCTTTCAGCAAATTATATATAAAGAAAATAATCAAATGGCAACTGCAGCTATTTCTTAGCTAAGGCATTACTAACTGTTCGGGAGAGAGGGGGAGAGAGAGAGAGAGAGAGAGAGAGAGAGAGAGAGAGTGTAACAACAAGGAGTTTCAACAAGGAAAGAAGGTACCCTAGGAGACCTTACGGCCCATTCAAAGAGGGTACCTTTGGACTAGCAATCGAGCGGGCACAAGGCTGCTCAATTGTTTTGCGTCCCTAAACGGCCACTTTTCAAGACCTTGTCTAGTCTTTACTTGAACTGGTCAACAGATTTACTGTTGACAACTTCCACTGGAAGTGCGTTCCACATACCGCAGATACTGTAAGTGAAAAAATTTCCACACAGATTGCGGTTGTAACGCTTCAGTTCAAGTTTGAAGCCGTGATTGCGCGTTCTGTTCTCACTCAGTGTAAAAATATCCCGGTAGTCAACATTGTCGAACCCTCGAAGTATTTTGAAAACTTCGATGAGCTGACCACGCAGTCTACGGGTTTCCAACGAGAACAGATCTAACTCCCTTAGTCTATCCTCATAACTTTTATGTCGGATAGAGGGAATCAGCTTGGTTGCCCTGGCTTGTACGCGTTCCAATCTCGCGATGTCCTTTCGCAATGAAGGACTCCAAAATTGTACGGCATACTCCAGATGCGGTTGGACAAGTGAGTTGTACAGGCACAGCACAATCTCCTGGTTCCGATAACCAAACTAGTGCTTAATATAGCCTAGCATCCTTTGGGCCTTTTTCTCCGCCTCAATGCACTGTTTCGAGAACTTGAGGTCACTAGTGATTGTTACACCCAAGTCCTTCTCAGTGTTGATGGATTAAATAGCAGTGCCCTTAAGGATATACTGAGATTGGGGATTTCTGTGGCCGATATGCATCACTTTGCATTTCCCTACGTTAAAAAGGCATTTGCCACGTGTCCGACCACTCCCCAATCTTCCCAAGATCTTCATGCAGGCGGGGGGTATTTCCATCCTTTGCAACGTTCATAACAAGCTTTGTATCGTCGGCAAATTTTGAAATCTTAGCAACCATGTCACCTTTAATGTCGTTGACGTAGATGATGAATAGTAGTGGTCCCAGGACAGAACCTTGAGGCACCCCGCTAGTAACGGGCACCCACTCAGAAGACTGTCCATTTACCACGACCCGTTGCCGTCTGCCACTTAGCCAGTTCTCGATCCAGCCGGCTACCTCTTCGTCTATGCCAAGCGCTCGCACTTTCCGGAGAAGGCGGCGGTGTGGTACCTTATCAAAGGCTTTCTGAAAGTCTAGTTAGACCACATCCACCGCCTTGTCCCGATCGTGCTCACTGAAAACGAAGTGGAAGAATTCTACAAGGTTCGTCAGGCATGACCGTTGCCTTCGGAAGCCGTGCTGGGAACTCCTCAGTAGCAGGTTTGACTCTAAATACGACGTCACTTTGTCCACCATGATGCTTTCCATGAGTTTACCGACTATCGAAGTCAGACTGATAGGTCGATAGTTAGACGGTTGGTTACGATCTCCTTTCTTGAAGATTGGAGTCACCTCCGCCTCACGCCAGTCTCTAGGAACGCATTTGGTCCGGATTGACATGTTGAAGATTGCGCTCAGGTGTCGTAACACTTGATCGCGCACTTCTTTCAACACTTTAGGTAGAAACCCATCCGGGCCAGGTGACTTATTTGTCATTAGGTCACTGATCTTTTTTTTTATTTCAACTTCGGTGAAGTCCATATCCTCCAGCTTTTCCCCCGAGTAGGAATCTTGCGGCTGGGGGATGGGACCACATTCTTCAGTAAACACTGAATAGAAGTAATCGTTAATGAGGTTAGCATTTTCTGCATCTGAATGCTTTAATGTCCCCTCCTCGTTCCTCAAAGGGCCAATCGTTAGACGGATTGGTTTACGGCTGTTTACATATCCAAAGAACTCCTTGGGATTCTCTTTACAGAGTCTCGCCACTCGGAGTTCCTCAGACCGCTTAGCCGCCCTTATGCTGGACTTCACTCTCCTGGCTAGCCTCCGGTATTCGTCAAAGTCACCCGAGATCTTCGATTGCCGGTACATAGTTCTCTTCTCCCTAAGCAGTTGGCCGATTTCTCGATTAAACCACTTAGGTTGAACAGAAGACAGACGGGGGCATTTCAGAGGGATGAAACGCGATTGAAGACTCATGAATGTGGTTTTGAAACTATTCCACGAGTCTTCAACGGCATCGCACACTTCTAGCCTCACGTCAGTCAGTCCAGCTCGAAGGCTTGCAAAGTCTGCTATTCTCAAGTCAAGTTTCTTTGATTGACTGGCAACAGACCTTACCTTCGGGATCTTGAGCTAAATCTAACTAGCTGGTGATCACTGCCACCGAGCTCTTCGCCTACAGAGATATCCTCAACGATATCATCCTCAGAGGTGAAGACCAAGTCGAGGATATTGTCTCCTCTCGTCGGTTCTCTGACCCATTGAGTGAGGAACTCGTTGTTGGCGAACTCCAGGAGTAGCCCGCTCTCGCCACAGGCTGCTCTGGTTTCCCAGTCAACTTGGCTGTTGAAATCGCCCATAACGATGCACACTCTGCCTTGAAACAGCTCACCCAGCAGCTGTTACAGTTCCCTGTCCTTCTCAACTGGTTGGGGAGGGGGTCTGTAAAGCAGCAGGGTTCTGTATCTGACAGGACCGATCTCTAGGTCAACGCCTAGGAGCTCGTGGTCGGATATAACGTTGGAGTTCGTAGATTTGATTGTATCCTTGACATACAACATTACACCGCCACCCTCTCTGTCTGGCCTATCTTTGTGGAAGAATTGGTAGCCAGGAACCGTGAATTCGCCTTCAGAGTCTCGGTTTGAGGTTTTTATCCACGATTCTGTTAGGGCTACCATTTCGGGTTCTTCCGTCGCTACGAGGCCACGGAGCTTAGGAAACTTGTTCCTGATTGACCTCGCATTGAACAGAAGAACTTTCAGGGAGTCCCCTAATGTAGGACTTCCTATACTCTTCCGTTTCCCGGCTTCTTGTTTGTCGCGGTGGCACCATTTTTGACAACCTCCGAGAAGGTTGTTTGGGGAGTGACTCGGGCGTACTGGCGTACGTCCGCCTTCCCAATGGGCCGGACACTCCTTTGGGTGCGCTCCACGACATCCCGGATGAGGTTGGCTAGGAACGCCTTGCCCTTAAAGGAGAGGTGCACCCCGTCCCTTTGGTAGAGGTCTTTTTTACCATAGAATACGGCGTACGGGTCCACAAAAAAGACACCCTCAGCCGTACAGAGGTCTGCAAGGCACCTGTTTAGCGACATGTTCCTCAAGTGGGCAGTCCGGCTTGGACCCCACCTCGGGAGCATCCCCACCACGACGCGTCTGCGGGTTTTCAATCCACAGTCGTCGACAGCGCCCATAACTGTCTTCATAATCTCACCTGTAGGGCCTACCCTACCTCCTCTGAGGTAGAGGTCGTTGCCAATTACCATAAGGGCAACGACTGAAGTCTCTGAAATCTGAGACTTCTCGGCCTCAGCTCTTACCTGCTTATTCCCACAGCCTGGGATGCAGCTCACCTTAACGCTTGTGCGAAGGCGGGCCGCTAGCAGGGGCTTCAGACCCCGTGCTTGAGAATCACCAATAAGGGTGACTCTTGCACATTTGTCTGCGGATGACTTAGTCTTTCCTTTCGGAGGCGACTTGCCACTTTCCTCTTGTATCTCTAAAATTTTTTTCTTCTTCTTCTTATTCTTCCTCTTATTCTTCTTCTTGACTTCCTTTGTTATCTCTTTGTTTGTTTCCCGTTTCTGTTCTTCTGCTTCTACTTTCTCTTCTGTTTCCAGTTTCTTTTGTCCTCTTTCTACTTTCTCTTCTTCTCCTTTTACTTTCTCTTCTTCTCTTTCTACTTTCTCTTCTTCTATTTCTACTTTCTTTTCTTTCTTCTTTCTTCTCTTCTTTTTGGCTCGTTGATGAAGCCCTTCAGCACAAGAAATCGGCTGTTGGACGTCGGGAGCCTTCTCGCCTGAGCATCTGCATCTCTCTGTTTTTAAGAGTTGAACTTCCCTTTTAAGGAGAGAGTTCTCCTCTCTCAGTTGAGTGATGCTCTCGCCCAGGCGCTTCTCGAGTTCGCAGAAGTCACAGACACTGACGCCATCTGTGAGTTCCTTGCAACTCCTCCCCCCGAAGTCTTCACTCCATCTGTAGACTTTGCATATTTTGCAGGTTAGCTTTCGAAACGGAGGACCATTCTTCTTCGCCATCTTACAAAAATCTCGGACCATACGCATTAAAAAAAAGGGGTTTTTGGTTGTGATTTTCTCTCGCACTAATCACATCCGCCTATTTCCAGGAGGTTTTCGGTCGTTCGGCGAACAGAAACCCTTTGATCAAGCACATCAACCCTAAGGTCTTCCCTGGGCCGGACGTCCCCAATCGTGCCGCAGCTCCCAACTGAGCAACACGAGAGCCCCAGTGAACTGGTTCTCTGATTTTTCGACAGGGGTGCTTAAGGTGTAACTGTCTTCCTACTAAGCCCTACTAATCAACTAAAAACGGCCAGAGTTGAAGCAAATAGTAAAGCTAAGTGCCCACGACTTCATCCAAGATCTTTAGCTGATTTGGCAACCAGCAAGGCACAAAAGCTCTCTCTCCAAAGATCATTTGAGCCTTTATTCACCAAGTAGCGGTCACAGGGAGCTGGTCAGGCAATTACACGTTAGGAGAAAGCTTCTAAGGGGTACCTAGCATTTCTCCATTAATCGTACCCCAAAGCCTAAGATCCCTTCAATCTCAGTCTCTTGTAACCTATGAGTGCTCCAAGGCGTTATTTAAAGAGGTTCCAAAGCCTCTCTTCTCACGCGGCATAAGGGAGCTGGTGAGGCCCTTATTAATAAACAACTTATGTGTAATAGAGATGAAGGTTTTTTTTTATTGGGTTTTTGTTTTGATTTTTTGACAGTTGAAGAGAGTTGGTGAAACTTAGTACTAACAGAATCGAAGAGGTTGGTAGGGGGATGCAAGGAGACGCATCAAAGAAGTGGTAGAGAAGTTTGACAACCATTAGTCTGGATCCTACTACAGCTACCTTACTGGCATGGGTGACCCTACCAGACTAAAAGTCCCCCAGCTTAGCTAGCTTAACTCAGGCAGATCACGCAAGCTCTCTCACCGACGACAAGGTGGTTGTGTTGAGAGAGAGAGAGAGAGAGAGAGAGAGAGAGAGAGAGAGAGAGAGAGAGAGAGAGAGAGAGAGAGAGAGAGAGAGAGATCTTTCTCAAGACTAATAAGAATTAAAAATGAATTAAGGGTCACAATTTCTCAAGAGAGGTTATCCGAACTCAGCATCCTGTTCATTGAAAGAGACAAACTTAGATAAATTCATTTCTATGAAGTCTTGGACGATTTTTTCATGAAGAAGCCTAGAAAATAGTTGTCTCAATCTCGGTGTATTTACTAATTTTAATTTATTTTTCTTACATAATATATATTGTTTATTACTGTAACAGTGAACTTTGAATTTTATTTTCGTAACAATTCCTTATTGCTACACAAAATATTCACAAAGGTTGGCTTAGTAGGGTCTTGCTACTACTAAACTATCCCATTCAATATTAAGTATTCATAAATCAAAACTGACGCAATAGCCAGTGTTAAAAAATAATATCCCTCGTCAGATATATAAAAAATCCGAACTTCCAACTGAAAAATGATGCCGTATTCTTCCTATGCTGCTTATGCGGCCGAGATTTAACTAATATTTCGAATATGTTGTATCAGTCTCATTATTTCTATTTTATTTTGTGCAAGTTTGCCATAAAATCCCCCAAATCATTCGATGCATAACTATTGAAATTTGGAGAAAATAAATTTTCTCCGATGTATAGCTTTTATGATGACTGAAAAAAAAACACCGTTTTATTTCACTCTTATCATTCTTATTACGTCTTTGTTAAAAGATATTCACATTAATTTTTTTAATCAGAAATTTGCTCACAGGCCACACGGACACCATTCGCGAGCCACAATTTTCCCAGGCTGCGTTGAGTACCTTGGTCGCAGACTGCATTATTAAAGTCCTGGGGTGTTTAGTGCAAGATGATGTCCGAAACCTACATATAGTGGCAAGGGGGGCGCGTGCTGTTGGGAAACTGTAACCCATGGAGGTGGAGGGGTTTCTTAACCCACGCCCAGAATTGATAAGGGGCGGGTTGAAATAAAAAATAAATTCATAGCATAGCATAGCTTTTACAAAATAAGTATATTGCAGAGGAATATTACAGGTAACTAAGGATAAATTAAATGGCTACGAAATAATGTGTACCGACAGATATTATTGCATGCTTCATTTCAACATTGAACCTGAAAGTCAGACCCGAGCCATAGAAACAATACCCCGAAATAATATCAAGTTTTGCAAAAAGTTCTGTTTGATCTTTGGAGAGGTTTACATGTGTGATAGAAAAAAATACGTTAAACAAACTTGAAGTTATACTTTTCCAGCATGTTTAATTAAGACATCTTTTCCATTCTGTGCAGGTGTGTTGATATATAAGTGAAAAGGATAGATATATCTGCTCTCCCGCGCGCGGGCCACAACAAGTCGGACATCGCCAAGCGGCTCAACGTCAGCCGGATGGCGTCCACAGAGGCGCGGAGAGGCTCAAAAGCGGGGAAGACCTCAAATATCGGCCTCATTAAGGCATACCTGAAGTTGTCAATCCTTTGACTGTGAAATGGGCTTTCAAAAGTGTTCAGAACTTCAAAATTACTCAGCTTACGAAGAAGAACATCGCGGTGGGCACATTGCCCATGGCCGTAAAAAAGGAGGGTGGCAAGAGCTTGATGTGCCTGGAAAGGCCTGTGTTCACCGATCGTATGCGAGAACAACGTCATAAGCGCTGGCATCGCCTTTCTCATTGACTTGAAGAGTCATGGCAATCGAATTCTCCTTTTTTTTTTGATGAAAAAAATGACCGCGTGGTAAGCTTCGACCAAGACGTCTCCGAGGTCCGCTACGAGTATGTGTCCACAACCAAATCTCTGGCCTTTATGATGATGCTCAGCGTCGTGGCTTCGAATGGCGGGAAGATGCGGCCATTGTGGTTCGCAGAGGGGTACAAGCCTACTGCGGCCGATTACAGGGATGTTTTGGCCTGGGTGAGAAAGATCACGAAGAAGAAGGAGTACGTTTTTCAGCAGGACCGTGTCCCGGCCCACACGGCCAAGGCCGTGCGATAGTGGTTGGAGTCGAACATGAACTTCTGATCGAAGGATCTTTTGCGGCCGCCGTTGCCCGTCCTCAATATCCTCGACTACAAAGTGTGGGCGCATGTCGATGGCAAGAGCTGAAGTCCTTTATCGTCTGCAACGTGGGCGCGGCCTTCATGTCTATCTTGGAGCGTGTGTTCGACGCGGAGGGCGGCCACATTGACTAATATTACAATTGAAACACATTTATTTGTTAAGACAATAAAAACTGTCTAATTGCATCAAAACTATCATTGTCTCTTTTGTTGAGAGCGTCGTAACGAGTGTAACAGGACTTTTAAAATACCCGGTATCATCTGGTATGGGACACACGCAAACATATTCATTCATTTACACTCATTTGGTTGATTGCATTCAACTCATGTGCATGCGTTCGTTGATTTACTCTCATTGCATTTAGATTTCGCGTGTATCTCCAGTTCGGTGCCAGTTGCTCAATCCTTCTATTGTTCAATACAGTAAATAAAACTTCCATCCTTCCTCATATAGCACTGCTACCATACAATATACTGTTTTATTAGTATAGTAGCATTTTAATATTTGACTTTTTCAAGTTCATCCATGACTTCACTAAAGGCATTAATATCCACTTGATTGTTTAACAAAGTAAGGCCATTTAGTCTTCTTTCCGAACTAAAATATTTACGTCAAGCACATAGAGAATAAAGCCTACTTCCATTAAACTACGAGCTTCATCTTTTCCTCGCCTCATTTTCACTCATGCTGTGGAATCCTCTTCATTAATCCATTCAACTACTGCAACATGAGTTTTGTATATGGTCCAACAAAAGAATAAAGACTCCTAAGACTTTCGTTATGCTTAGTGAATCTAGATTCTTAATAACTTTTAAGTTCATTCAAAAATCGTATAAACACTACTGCATGGTACTACACTTCAGTGTTGCTGTTTTTTTTTTACCTTAATCTTGGAAAATTAAAAACAATGTGATCTGGCATAAAAAAATTGTTTTGTGCTCAGAATACTTCCTTAGCTGAATTCGTTGTTTTAGTCATTTAGGGGAAATTATGCCAGGAACACAGCTTCAGCAAGGCGCAGGTCTTCCAGTAGGTGTTAAAGCATCACGGAATGACAGAAAGATTTGGCAGCAAATTTGAATTGGCAAGTTTTAAGGATTGTTTTAATTGAAAAGCTTCATCTGCTACTTTTGTCTCATGCATCATAAAAATCTAAGGCTTTTGTTACACATTTGTGAAGCTCGCGTAAAATGACACGAATTGGTAACGTTAAATGCACAATATTTTAGCTATGAGTTCTTGCAGAATAATAAGTCTGTTGTTTCGATGGCTGAAAAAATTATATACGGAAACAATGGTTTCCATACATTGTTTGACAGCTAGAACTTTGCGTGATGAACTTATAGTAAGAATAAGGCTAAATGAGACGAAATGAAAGTGTATGAGTTAGATAGTGGTTTGAGTGAATCCAGACTAGAGATCCATACATTTTCTTATGGATGATTCTTTTGCTAGCTTTTTTTCCCTTTCGGTCTGTCAAAGCCTAAGAAATCATCTTTAATCATATATGTGTTACAAGTTTTTGTTATATAACTCACGCAGATGGAAATCGTAATAACCAAGGCAAATCGAATATAGCTAACGTGCCTTAACTTTGTCATGGTAAGAATCGGTGTTTCCGTTCGGTTAGATCGATTACCGGTTTTACGGTTTATATATCAGTAGAGATGGACGTGACAAACTGACATTCAAGTAATACCCCTCATTAAGCGGTCTTTTTTCAGCTATTGCCACAAACTCTTTGTGTTACTTTTTTCCTTCTATAGGTCAATCATGCCTGCATTTTTTTATATAATCTTTTACATATTTATTCCAAGAAATTAACTTTCACCTGCTTGTTTCTCCCTTCCCTTCCAGTTGCTTCAAACTTATGAGCCGTTCGAATTACTTGGATTGGATAAACGTTCCGCCGAGCAAATAGATGAAATGAAGGTACACAAACTTTCCTTTATAAACTGTGCGGTTTGCCATTTTTATGGTTAGGACTAACCTAACATATAAAATAGCGGCCAAATCATCCGAATTAAGTACCCTTAAGAAATTTTATCTCCTTAGAAAACCATTATTGAAAACGTGGAATATATTTCGAAACTTCATACTGACCTGGATCAAGAAAGCAAGGAGAGGTATGACGGAGAAGCTGCAAGTCTCATGCATCAGACGGCCATACTATTCAAGCATCTGAAAGCAGAACAAATTTCTGAAATTCTGGGCGCGTTCTTTAAAAAAGATCTGATGCATGCGGACACCTTAGCTAGGTAAGTCACTTTCCTTATAATATTTTAATCTGCAAAACTAGCACATAGAAATGTGGAGATATGAAATGTAGGCACTATTTAGTGGCTGCTAATACTCGTATAATTACGTGTATAAGTCTTAGGAGCTAGTTTTCAATTATGTTCTATGTTTGAGCACTAACAATAACATTACATGAGGATAGGTAATATACTGATCCAATATAAGAAACAATAGTATCATCATAATTATATAATGTCCAAAATCACGTTTAATAATATAAAGTAACAAAAACTCACTGTTTGTCACCCGTAGGGGGAAAGCCTTGTTTTCTTGCGTTATTTTAGTTATCTTCTAGCACCTTATGAGTAAAAGAAACCCCGCAAAAAAACAAATAAATGTGATGCTACTGTTTGTTTTCCACCTGATCTAAATGTAATGTATTTGTGCTCCTTAGTGAAAGATGTAAAGAGAGTAAAAGAAAACTTTTGAGGGGTGAGGTGGACAATCTTCAGATTTTATTGCAGCCAAAGTTTGACGCTGACGATGTAGTGTTGTAAAGATTGCGTTACGTGTTTAATTTGGGTTTAAGATGGGTTTCGGGATGCTATTGCGCACATGCTGGGTTTTAGCTGATTATTGTTATGTTCTTCTTCTTCTTCTTCTTGTAGAAAGTTGTGAAAAAGAGGGGCTAGATAGTGAGTAAAGAGAGGGGGAGGGGGTGAAAGATGTGGAAATGAAAGAAGCATTAGGTTAACAGTGTAGTTGCCCGGTGTACGGGCCATCTCCATTATTTAGATTCTTAAGTGGGTTGTTTGAACTTCTTTTTTTTTCAACATTTATGTTGTTTTGTTTTTGCGTATATGCGTATATGAATATATATGTATATGCGTATATGAATATATATGTATATACTTTTTTTTCTCTAGTTCATTCACTTGTATATAGGTTCAGGTTCTTCTTTTTTGGTGATGGGAGGTAGTTCATGTAACCTCCCTCCTCAGGATCAAGAGCGACGAGTGTCTCGTTGGGGAGAAACCCTTCCAGTTCCTCCCAGATGCTTTTTCCTGTCTTGTAGAGGTACACATTTATCGGCTCTATTCCCGTTTGTTCGTGTAGGCTCCTTGAGGTCCGGAAGTCGTACCACTTGGAGCCTGTAATAAATTTGAGTCCTAGGTTTTTTACTCTTTGAAGCATCGACATGTTTCAGTTGGATGGTACATTGAGTGGTATGCTGAGGTACACCAGCTTGGATCTAACCAAGCTGATGTATAGCTTTTTTTTTGTTGGCTGTAGATAAGTTTCTAAATCGGTGGAGTTTGTCTAGTTCGGTTTTTGCGTATCAAATTCTGGTCCTCACGTGTTTGCTCATTCCGGAACTGGAGAGTCCGAATTCAAGAATAGACGCGCAAGGAGAGTATTCAATATCAGAATTTCCTATTTTGAAGGGGACGGTGCGATGTCTTCCTATTGCAGTTGCAGAGAACTTAGCCACATTGGTCTGTATCTTCCACCGTCTTTCGAAGCTGGAGATTTTCTCGGCTTCTGCCACCGTCGCTATAGCCATCAGTCTTGCCGACTTCGTCCTTCGCACTACAATTTGGGTGACATCATCCGCGTACTGTACATTGAGTGTTTTCCCGTCGGCTGGTTCAGGGATGTCTCTTATGTAGACTGTGTAGAGAGTGGGGCTAAGGCAACCTCCTTGTGAAACACCGGAGGCGAGGTCAAAGGATTTCCCTGTGTGTCCTTTGAAGGCTATCACCGCTCGCCTATTTGTGAGATAGCTGCAGAGGATTTTCTCGAAGTGGGGAGTGAGTCTCAGCCTAGAGATTTTGTATTTCAAGCCTTCGATCCAGACCTTGTCGAAGGCCTTCTTTACGTCTCTGCATCGACATCAATCTAACTACCTCTAGCTCGCCATGCTGCCGCGTGTTGCAGCATATGGGCTATCGCTGTCTCTGTGCCTCGGTGTTCTCTGAACCCATGTTGTTGTTCGTTAAGGAGGTTCTTTTCAGCTAGGTGTTTAGCTAGTCTGCTGTTGAGGATTTTTTCAAAAACCTTCCCAATGGTCTCCAGCAGTGAGATGGGTCTGTAGTTCATGACCTGGTTAGATGGTTTTCCCAGTTTGGGTATGGAGATCATTTTGGATGTCTTCAAGCCATCCGGGAAGTATCCCATTGCTAGAGACGCATTGAACAGGTTCAGCAGTCTGGTCTTAAGTCTTTCCGGAGGTTCTTTTAAATGCCTGATGGTAATTTGGCTTAGCCCCGGGGATTTAGACTTAAATGAGGAAATGGAATTCAATAGTCCTTCAGTTGATATTTTCTTTCCATCCTGAGAGTTGCCTTGAAATCGATGGTGGCATGAGGTTCTGTAAGGGTCAAACCTCCCTTCTCTCCTCTCCATATACTCGAGAACCTGATCCTCGAAGCCTAGGTCAAAGTCTTCTTCTTCTTCCTCTGAGATTTTGAAGACATTCTCCCAGACTCCGCGGAACAGCTTCTCTTTCTTCTTAGGAGTGACCGCCTTAGTTCCTTCATGCCTGATTTCTGTTTGACCTGGGGTGCGAGCATTTCCCTTTAGTTTTCCGATGGTCGTCCAAAAGGCCTTTTGGTTTCTCTCAGTCTCTAATTTTTCTATTAGATTATTCCATTTGTTATGAATTTCAGTTCCTAGCGTGAAATTCAGCTGATTTCTCAGTTGTTGAACGATTCGAAAATCCATGGGTCTAGTATAGCCCAAGTTGAGGATGGACTCGTAGACTCGGGAGAAACGATGCTGTAGCACCACTCTCTCTTGTGTGGGTTTTGTGAGCATGATTAATTTGTGTCACGTTGTCGGGATAGCTATAGCGTCGGCGTTAGATATGAGGTCGTTAATAGCAGTCAGTTCGTCATCCAGATCTTCTTCGGATGCGCCTTGTAATTCAGGGGTAACTTCTGGGAATGCTCTCCTGTATTCTCCCCACTTTGCATTCCAGAAGTCTTTTCTAGGGATGACTGGGACTGGGATAGGGGCTGTTGCAATGGTGATTGGCATTGGCAGATGATCACTAGATGTTAGGGGTCCTGGCGTGACACGATGGTGAAATGGGAAGTTAGGATTCGTGAGCACCACGTCGGGTATGGTGGCTGTCCCTGGGTAGAAAAACGTGGGGAAGTTTGGACCAATGCGCTCTGCAACGCCTCTTCTTGTCAAGAGATCAAGTGATCTACCTCTTGAATTAGTAGAAGAGTATCCCGCTGCTCTATTCCTGGCGTTAAGGTCCCCAGCGAATAGAACTGGGTGCTCTTTTGTGAACAGGGTGTACAGGTCATGGTAAGGAAGATATGACCTGCGAGGGGGCTGGTACCCCGCGCTCAGCTCTATGTCACCCATAGAGCACCTTAATATGATTGACAGAGTCGATTCATCCGTAGGGTTACCTAGTCTGTATTGTAACTCGTTTTTCACTGCTATTAACGCACCATCAAATCTTTCGCCGGTGCAGTTCTTCTGTACAACATTGTATCCAAAGATTTTCTGCTTGTCTAAGTCTTTGACACTTGTTTCTGACAGCAGAAAAACATCTGGGTATAGTTCCCTGTAGACATTATACAATTGTTTTTTGTTTGGCTCCCATCCTTGCACATTGTGTGCCGGGATGGTTAGCCTATTTCTATATGCTATCCCGTTAGTCTTTATTATTCTTTGGCCGTTTGACGGCCAGATTTTAACTGCTTGTATAGTTCCGGGTCATAGAGCCTGAAGTTCTCGTTGTAAAGATTCGTTTTACATGCGAGTAAAGAGGCTCTAATTGTCTCCCCGGTGACTGGTGAGTCATAGTACCATTTGATCTGCCTTTTTCTGACTCCGGCTGCCACCTCTTCAGTGGAGATCTCTGTTTTGTTGATGTTCTGAGAGTTAAGAGCCAAGGTGAGTCTGATCTCTCTGCCGCCAAGCACGAGTTCATCCTCTTTTTGTTCAGAGTCAGTTGCCTGAACCTTTGACTCCATTTTATTTTGGGGGGGCTTTTTCTGCTTGGATGAGCTGGGTGTAGGTGCTGGGGCGTCAGTCTGTTGTTGTTGAGCTGCTGTCTGTACAATATCTTGGGGTTTAGCAGTATCCTGACTATTCGCTGCTTGTGCCTGCTTTGTATTATTGAACGATGCCGAAAGGACTTTTTCGGATTGAGGGTTGTCCGGAAATTTGATCGTCTCCATGTTGTTAGCTGCCAGCATTTTGTTCATTTCTGAGTTGAATGAACCAGGGCAAGCTAGGTTAATGACGTGTGCATGTAGAAATCATGCCAGCATTTTGGTAGGGGTGTTGTCACTCAGTTGCAACACGATCTGTGGTTGAGTCGGCGTGACGTTCGGTAGGGTTTGTTGTTTCGTGGCAGCGGCGTAAGATTGCTTTGGTCTGTCCGCAGCCTCTCTTTTTTTTCTCAGTTCTTCCTTCCTGATTGGGCCCTGCATGCTTAGGGTACGGTGATTCCCTGCGCAGTTAATGCACATTTTAGTGCTGCTCATTCAGTGCATTCAGTCATGTCCGGACTACGAGCACTCGGAGCAGATCTTTGGCTTCCCAGAGTCAGGGCAGGCGCTGGTTGGGTGATCCTTTACCTTGTAACAATTGAAGCAGGTAAGGAGCTCGAAGAACCTTTCCCGCTTAACTTGGTCAGAGGAGATTATCATGGAAAACATTCTGAGGCCTGTTTCCTTGGCTTTTGCTGCCATTTCCACGTTTTTGAATATAATTTTGAAGACATGGGAGAGGCTACGGAATTAGACTACTTCGGTCACCTCCACCCATTGATGATTCCTCTCAATCTCTACTTTTATTTCTTCGGCCGATCTTTCGCCTACCCATGGATCCACTCTTCTGCAAATTATTGCTTTCCTCGCAGCCAGAGCTGGGGATGGGCGTGGTTCTAGGCCGATCTTGCCGAGTTATAGCGTGCCTTCCGCTGAGGATATTTTGTCAAAGTCATCTTGGGTGTGACAGATGACTGTGTAGCCTCTGTTGGTTTCTAATAGACGCTTGAGGATGACAAGTTTGTTCGTAGGCCGGTTTTGCAGAAGTTTCCGGGTCTGGGAATTTTACCCAAAACTTTTCCTCCTTTACCGGGTTGGAGATTTATAGTCGATGGATTTTCACCTCTCTTCCCTCTGATTTGGCTGGATCCTGGCTCACTTGTACTACCTGGTCGCCTTTAGTGATCTAGTCAAGACAGATTCAAGAGAAATCTCCAATCAATCCGCCCCGACCGAGGAGTGCCAGAAACAGCAGGGATCTCCAATCAGTCTGGCTCTCCTTATTAGATCACTCAGGCACGGCAATACCCTTGGTGAGCAAAGTGCTACTCAGCGGTTAATGCTCCAAGATAGATACTCGAGGCTGAGCACTGCCAGTTCCGGGTGAGAGTTTTGCAGAAGTTTCGGGATCTGAGAATTTTCCCCAAACTTTTTATCCTTTACCGGTTTGGATATTCAGAGTCGATGAATTTTTACCTCTCTTCCCTCTGATTTGGCTGGATCCTTGTTCACTTTTGCTTTCCGGTCGCCTATAATGATCTAGTCAAGACAGAATCAGGAGAAATCTCCAATCAGTCCGTCCCGACCGAGGAGTGCCAGAAACAGGAGGAATCTCCAATCAGTCTGGCTCTCCTTATTAGATCTCTTAGGCAGGGCGTTACCCTTGGTGAGCAAAGTGCTATTCAGCGGTTGTTGCCCCGAGATAAATACTCGAGATTGAGCACTGCTAGTACCGGGTGAACTGGTAAGTTTGCCCGGCCAGACTAGCTTGATAGCCTTTTTTGAAAGTTGCACTGGGTTGTGAATTTTACCACAAAATTTTCCTCCTTTGCCAAGTTGAAGATTCTACGACGATTACTTTCCTACTGTACTATGTACTCTACTCACTCTACTCACTCTCTATTGTTATGTTATTTGCGTACTTGTTGAATATAATGTTTGGGTGTTGTAGAGGTATTTCGTGGAGGAATGGGTTAAAGACATGGGAGTTGATAGTACTTATCCCTGTGACTCCATTTTTAGCCTACATTAAAATTACTTAAACCAAAGTAAAATTTTCAAAAATTAAATATATATAAAGTGTCGATTAAAAAGAGGCATAAAGTCATCTTTCATAACGAACAGGACTTTTTAGCCTGAAATAACTAGAAATTTTGCAGCCTTAAGATTCGTCATCCAAGAAATTGTCCAGAACGAGGCTGAAACGGGAGAATGAATAATACAAAAAGAAGTGAAAGACTTTTAAAACTGCCCAAAAAACGATTCTAAAAAAATTAAGCTTACGTGATTGAAAAAGAGATAATCAAATGTAGGCGTCAGCTAGCGTGTGATCTGGCACAAACTCTGAGAACAGTAGGTTTATTTAGTGCCCCTTAGGACGTCACTAGTAGGCCTTCATATTGGTCTCGCTAAAAAGAGATTTTGGATTTTCTCCAATACACAAATCTTGGAGCAGCGAACAATGATATAATCAACTGTTGACCTATGAGTGAAAATTCTCGAGGTTTTCCATACAAAGAGAAAAGAGTATGTAAGGAAAGGAACAAGAAAATATCCTCGATAAATGTATGTAAAAACCTACAACCGAGCGTTGGGAAGGGTCCATTAGCTTTTGGGGTGGTTTATTAGCCAGTGAAGTTTTAGCCTTACCAAAATCGAGTGAATAATTATTAATGCTGAGAAATAACGCCATATAATAATAAACTATGCAATGCCATCTGAAAAAGGTTTAATTGGAACAGCTCTGGTTTTCAGCATGATTACCCCCCCCCCCCCCTCCCCGTTCTAAAAACACTGATATAAAAGTGTAAAACAGTTTTACGAAAAGAAACAAGAGTCTGGAGATGTCTTAACTAATGAAATGGCTCTCTGTGAGTCCGGACCTGAACATTATTGAAACTTTGTGAGATTATTTATGTCAAAATCTATAGAATATTTATTGTAAATCCTTCAAAAGGCCCGCATTCATATTTCCCACTATTTTATTGCCAAATTGAAGTTTATCATTCACAAACGAATTGATGCTGTTATTTCAGCCAAAGCAAGCTATGGAAAATATTATTCAAACAGGCAAAGCTGTGTGTTTTAAACTCTAGCCAACCTGTAAAGCAAGAGAAAGGGGTTGTAGAGTTGTCAATCATTTCCAAGTGGATAGGACACAACCATCCCACTTGGCTATATTCCATGTGAGGATAAGTTGTAATAGAACTTTCACTTCTTAGCTGTTGCATGGACCCCTAACACAGGAGTTGTTATAAAAATATTCTCACAACATGCAATACCTTCCCTCCACCCTAACCTGGTCCCCTCAGGACGTGCTCAAAGAAAGCGCGGCCAGGCCTAATTGAGGTGAGTGGCCGAAGTCTAACAGCAGAGGCTCTGGGATCAAAGCTTTCGTCCTTAATCTCTCACTCGGTCGGAGGGAGCAAAGATGCCATCTGTTCCTGTTGAGGTATAAGCAACATTTATAAGCTTATGAAGTTATGTAGAATCAAAAATGAGTTTAATTTTCAACTTAAAGAAATATACGAGAAGCTTTTATTTGAATGGTATTACTGAAAAGTAATAGCTACCTATAACTTTGCGCAGTGATTCCTCTTCTTTGAGGAGTTCAAACTCGCCCACAGAATCGGAGAAAATAGGAGCATAACCGTCCTAGAATAGACTAAACACCGTTTCAAAAATGTAAGAGAGAAAAGAGGAAGAAGAGACTAACAATCGTGATATACAAACAGGGAGATGAAGGACTAAACGAAAGGATATACGAGTGAGAGGGGAGGGGGGCAGATGTATCAACTTTTCAATTTGATTGAGAAAAAAAGAGAAAAATAAATGTCAACGGTTTGTTCCACCATATCGGTCCATCTCTGTGTATTTCTCGTGAACTTATGAGTATATTCATATATTTCTGCTATGTGTATTTCTCGCTGATACTGCTATAGTCATACATTTCTGTATTTCTCGATGCCTGGATCACGGGTGTATTCATACAAATCTTTGTATTTTCGTATAGCCGCCACATATGTATGTAAGACACACCCTATGTCCTATTTTATTCTGATTTGCATTCTATTTCATCATGTCAGACCATTTAGATTATGTGTGAGTAAAATCTGATCGGATATTAATTTGATTGGTACTGGATTGGAATGTTGGTGACGAACTCGAAACGTCGTGTGTAAATATTACTTACGAGTATGTCACTCATCTGCGGGAATGGATCGGACCGTCTTGGTGTTATCATGCGAGTTTTCGGATGAAAGTACCGAGTGTATGTATGTATATTACTGGCAGTTCATCTGTGTGATCATATGTATAAGATTTTCGTATCTCTTAATTTTTGTGAATACGCTCGTATATTCGCGCACCGTGGTGCTACTATTAGCACTTATTTATTCCTTCTATACACGAGGATACATCTCTATGTATTCTTGCCGCTCCTTTGAATATGTATACGCTTATGTACACTGGTTGTTGTATCTGTCTAGTTGGAAATTTATTTCAGCTTATCTTATATTGTTCAGTTTAGCAGTCAACCATATCTGTGTGTTTGTGACTGATTAACGATCTTTCTTTATTTTTATGTCCGTCTATCAGCCAACTCTACCCGCGTTTATCTCTCATACTGATTATTATAATCCGACTAATAATCTTGGAGGTTTAATTCAGCAAGTGTGTCACGGCGTGTGTATGTGTGAGGGTGTATATTATTTTGCCTATTGAAAAATATTTTAATTATTTAGTTACTATTTCCTCTCCCTGCTTCTTAACTAGAGCTGTTTTTAGCCGAGTGGATACGGCGTTGGTCTCCCAAGGTGGATACGGCGTTGGTCTCCCAAGGTCGGTACCGGGTTCGATCCCGGCACGAAGAGATCTGGCCACCAATTGGTGGGCACACTGTACTCAGCCCTGTGTGGGGATGAGTATCTCTTACACTTCTATCACACACATAGTCAATTATTACACTGTTTTTTTTTCCTCTCCCATCTTTGCAGCACAACACATACCTACTCTCTGTTCCAAGGTATACTGCCGACGGGTATCTATATCCACATACCTCTGACGCGGAACCGGGGCGACGAAGGTTCCACCTGAACGCTCTTTGGTGTCAAAACCTAATACTTCCTGGCATCTTTCTCCAAAGAGGGCCGGGCCCTGGTGCCCTCGGGCTCACCAGCGAATGTCATACTGACCTTTGTTTATTTCATAATCCGGTCGGGATCCGCCTGGATAAAGGCAGGTTGGCTAAACACTACTGATACTCCTTCTTTACTGAAGTGCCGACGTTTATTAGTAAACATATTTCCCTTTTTATCTGTCTATCCTTTACTCTCTTGTCTCAGAGGAAGATAAGTGCTGATAAATTTAGAAAAGTCGGGATTAGTGAGAGCTATTTGTATATGATGCACTAGTTTGAGGCGTCATGTGTGAGTACTAGTTCTTCTTCCTCACTCTTCTAGCCCGGCAGTTAATACATGCTCATTTTATATTTTATTTATCTGTAGGTCTCCCTCACTATTCTACAGTCGCCGCAACGGAAGTCTGGACCTTTGGTCATATTATATGCATTAATATAGGTCCAATACGCATTGCGGGGAAAATGATATAATTGATTAATGTTTTGTTGCGATTTGTATACGCATTGTGTCCGCTGTATTATTCAGTACGCGCTCGGACTTTGTCGTGAGGTAACGCTCATTTTTTGCGATGTTACTTTCATTTTGATGGTTTCTTGAAGATATTTGGCTAATCATATATTTTTTTAACTAGCACTCCAACCATGGGTCCAAAGCCTCTCACAAATGAGGAAAAGGTCCATATTCTTACTTTGAAGGAAGAAAATGTTAAAATAAGTGAAATATGCCTGCGAACAGGGCGGGCAATATCTACCGTAATGGCGCTCCTCTCTGCTGCCCGTGAGCTTCCCCCAAACACCATACCCCAACATAAAAAGTGCCAGGGACCAGAAAAAAAGACTACACCGGGAACAGATCGCTTGCTAAAGAAGGCTGTTATGAAGAACCCTAGGATAACAGCCAGAAAACTCAAGGAAATGCACTCTAACCTCCTCCAAAATGTCTCAGAACGGACCGTACAGCATCCTCTTTTGAAAGATTTGAAACTGCCCAGCCGTACTGCCGCGCTCAAACCGCTGTTAAATGACCGCATGAGGAAGAAGAGGCTTTATTTTGCAAAGCAACACAAAGGATGGACAGTGGAACGGTGGTCAGAGGTCATTTAAGCAGATGAAAGCACATTTCAGGTCATAAGGTTACACAGAGTAAAGGTGAGGAGGCCAGTTGGGTCAAACAGGTACAGCCCCAAGTACACAGTGAATACTGTAAAACACAGTCCCTCAGTTATGGTTTGGGGTTGTTTCAGTGCAATGTTAGGGAGAGGTGGTTTATACTTCCTGCCCAAGAATGTGACCATGAATGTTCAGCGCTACAAGGAAGTTTTGGAAGGTCATCTATTTAATCATATGGAACTTCATGGAACATCCATCTTTATGCAGAATTCAGCTCTTTGTCACAAGGCTAATTTGATCAAGCAATTGCTACAGAGAAAGCGCATCAACGTGTTGGACTGGCTTGGGAACAGTCCCGATCTCAACCCCATTGAAAACGCATGGAAAGTCATCAAAGACAAGGTTAATGGGGCCAATGTGTCATCAGTGCACGACCTTCAGGAGGTCATCAAGAAAGTGTGGTGCACCAACATAGACTTGAATTACTTGAAAAATCTTGTTGCAAGTATGCCCAAAAGGATGCAGGATGTCATCTAGGCCAGGAGGGAGATCATAAAATATTAATAAAAGTATCAACAAAAGTGTTTTTAATTATATTAACCTAACCTAATTGAGGTAAATAATATAAAAATAATATAAAATAGCGAGGGTCCAGACTTCCGTTGCGGCGACTGCATATTATTTTTCATTATTTATCGGCCCTTCCTCACGTCTCAAGTCTCTACTAGCTACATTTATGTGCATTGACTACTACTCTTAACTTTAATTATAATCAGTCGTTTCCAAGCATTATCTAATACCATAGACTTACTTGATAATAAGGCGGGTTGATTTGGCGCACTCAAGATAGTCAATTATAGCCATATTACCCTCCGCTCTCACAGTTTATTATTCAAGATTCCAATAAAAATAATGACTGTCCTGCCAGATGATTGTTCCTTGCACACCCCCGCCGGAAAAAAAGTTTTGCATTCGGCAACTTTGTTTTCTCAACCATGGATTCAAAAAGGAACAATAAACCCACCACTTCGTTGCGATGCTCTTTATTCAATAACAATTTCCCCCAAATACTGTTTATGGGCTTTGGCGTTTTATAGTGGGGAATAATTTATATGGTCATCTCCCCTGATTTCGAGTCACTCAAGTGTCCCACAACCAACTCACGCATTCGCCTTATCAGATAGGGAGGTATAAAGGGAGGGGGGGAGTTGGATCAGGTAAAGCACGTCATTTTTTTTTTGGGGGGGGGGAGATGTTAGACGGTGGGTGTTATGGAGAACCATTTAGGGTAGGTAGGGCACGTACTAAGAGGGAGATAGTTGACGGTTGATGAAAAGGATTTTCGGAATATGCATACACAATATTTTATTATTATTACAGCTAATTGCTATTATTATTACTATTAAATTTTTAATGACGTAATCAATAAGCAGACACGAAAGAAAAAAAACTATTATTGTTATAATTAGAACAGGTGAAATTTAAAAAGCCCATAAAAAAACTTCGAAGTTGAAGATGGAGACATAAACGAAGACGAAAAAGTGAAGAATGCAGAGACGACTCAAACTCCTTAGATGATGAACCGGTGGCCTGACGAAGCAAGCTCTACAGAAGATGAAATAGTGGTGTCACCAGAAAGTAACGGAGGCGAAGGAGGCTGGCAAATATAAAGAAGCAAGAATAGAAAAATAAAATTACACCTGAAGAGATAAACCTAAAAATCTAGACCACAACGAGGAAGCACAAATCGCTAAAGAACTGGAAACAAGGTGAAATAATACAGTGATTGGAATAAGAGAAATACAAATGGTACCACTCCCCAGATTACAGTGACCACTGCTTTGATGATGTAGAAGAAGCCAAATTTTTACATCCAGAAGGAAAGATTTCTGTGGCTCAATAGAAAGGCATTCAACAGTATGGCCAACGGAAACGAACCAGGCTACCCTAAAAAGTAAAAAAAAGGAGAAGAAACAAGAACTGAAAAGAAGAAGAAAATAAAAAGCAGAAAAAACAACCACGATATAACACACACAATAAAAGACAATTGAAAAAGATAAATTAGCCCCTATTCTTGGCGGAATCCAAACAAAATACAAAAAATAATAATAAAAATAACATAGCTTAGCCAGATCTTCTAGCTCCTATGCAAACCTTACACTTTCTTCAATTTTTCTCACTATTTTCCATTCCTCATATCCTATGTCTTTCACATATAATTTATTCAAAGCAAAGTAGACACCAGGTATATGAGGTGATCTATGTCAGCTCGGAGTTGTTATCAAGAAACTGATTGAGTTGAACCATTGTTATGAGGCCATCTGCCAAAACCCTGCCGACCTGGAGAAACTAACTACAACAAAGGCGAAAGAAATACTAGTGGCAATCGGAGTCGATCCAAACCCAGCCCCCTCAGTAACTACGAAGGCAGATAGACCCATAAGTAGATTAAAGAACCACGGAAGACATTAAGGTGGAAAACAAGAGAAACCTCGGATGGACCAAAGTTTCTGAAATGATTAAGTTCCTAGACCTTACCCATGTCTTCAAGGTGGTATTTGAAGAAGTGCAGATGGCGGAGAAAGCAAAACAAGTCGGGCTAAGACTTTGAAATAATAGAAAATCCTACCAGAGGCTGCCTGCAAACGAAAGAATGGTCTGCTCTGAATGCGGCAAAGTGTGTCCCATTTGAATGCGTTCTGCTCCCTAAGAGAAAAAGTGCATCAATTGCTCTGGGCCGCATGAAACTCTGATCATGCAGTGCGCACGCAGTTCGCCGTGACCACCTCAACAATAAGAAGCAGGAAGAAGTCACCAGTTCCCATAATACTCAGCTTCAAATAGTTCTCAAACTGACGGACACAGCGCTAACTAAGCTGCTGGCGTGAATCTTTCACGCCCACGTTACTACGCATCACCTAGCACATTCCACATGGAATTGAATAAGAAGCGGGAGAAAAATGGCATTAAACCTCTCAAATTTCCATCAATCCCCGGTCGGATAAAGTGTTGTTCATACAAACCATGGCAGCTATACCCACGGAAACCACAGGAAAGTTCAAGGGAACAACATCAGATGCATCACCTCGAACACTAGGTAGAAGAAGACAGACAATGCACCAACAAATACATAGCCGTGCACGAAAAATTATCCCCCTTAAAATGGCGAAACAGAGAAAATCTACCTTAGAGACCGCTCACGATGAAACCCAGCAAAAAGACTCGGCCACTCGACGCCAAAAATATTAACATTACCATGGCTATTAATAAAAATACTACACAGACAAGAACAATTACCCAGGAAAAATATAGCCAACGTCGTACGCACACAGCTATTCAAGTGGTATTAGGACTCGGCAAAAGATGAGAGAGGTACTCAAGCCTGCCCTGATGAAGAAGAAGGTTAAGCTGTATGACTCCTCACTCAAATTTTACGAGAGAAGTCAGACCAGAAAGCTGTGCTCCGGCAGAATTGACAGTCCCTCGAAGTACCAGAAATTCGAGAAAAGCAGATCAAATAATCATGGATATCGCAAACGAGGCTAGTCATCCTTGCTCACAGCATGCAATGAGGGCATAATCATAAAAAAATATAGAAATTGATCTTGATGTACCCCTGCTCTCTAATATTTAAGTCCAAGACGCTGATCGGCAAAGAATCTTTGGATACCATGTTATCCAGAGAAATATGACTGGCGAGGTTGTTTGATGGGGGAATGATACTCGTGCGGTCTGAGCTACAGTCCACTGAAGGAGGAGTAGAGACGAATCGTTCTTGTCCATAATCCTCAAGAACTACAAATATGGGGGACATCGAGATCAACACAAAGTAACAAACGCTAGAGATGTGGCACATGACCATCCACGATTTGTTCACCCTGTTCAGGAAAAATAATCATGGCATCTTTGCTGGTGATTTAAAAGCCTGTTTATAGTTGCTACCTTCGCACATGCAAATTGCCGATGAAAGAATCCCGACTTTTGATTAGCAGAGGCGCAGCAAAAAGCTGAAGGGGCACAAAGTAACGAAGACTAACTCTCTAGTAGTGCCTAATGACAAGTGCGCTAACTACCCCTAAGAAAAAAAACGAACTTTTCCGAGTATTGTGGAGAGACATTTTCTGGAAATCCGAAGAAGAGTAAGAAAATTTTTATGAAGGCTTCGAGGGTATAGTTCTAGAGCACAAATATAGACACTAGAGGAGATTCAAATCGCACAGAATTGTGAGTTTCATCAGTCTACAAAAGTGCGCCTGGGAAGTAAGAGCGATAACCAGAGAAAGAAATGGAGGCTGCGATCACCGTAAACACAAAGCTTCAGACGTCAGCTAAATATCAACAGGAATCTGAAAGATGCTCAAAAGAGTGCAGATCAGTCTTTTGAATCTTCTCAACGCACCTTTGGCTGAAGGCTACTTATCCAACATGATGATCATTCTCAAACAAGAGAAGCCAACATATCAAGTGATGAACTACAGATCGATCTCGCTAGTTGAAGCATTTGTGAAGATCTTCGAAAAGATTCTCAACAACACGGGTCTCTCACCCAACTATATACTTTTGGTTGAGCACCGAAAAACACTGCTTCCATATGAACAGGAGCAAGGAAGGAACAATTTCTCAAATATACCAATACGCCTCCAAGGAGCTTGCATTTGGCTGAATGCTAAATGCTGTATGTTGGGACGTGAAAACGCCCTATACAAATTAGACAAGATATCAATCCTCTGGCTTGACTCTCATTTCGGAAAGATCCTTTATGGTTACGTTACTAACAGAAAAACACTAATTTCGTTTGGATACAATATTGGGAATTCTTACGATTTCTAATCGGGAGTCCTTCACAATATATATCAAGGACATATAAAACCCGTGCTCCACCTTGTACTAAACGTGCAGTACGCCGACGACATCATTCATATTGACTTGACAAAGCAGATCTGAGAGAATGCTTTCAAGAGCGAGCGCTACTGAAGCCTACTGCATCAAGAGATATTAGCAAGGGTGAAAAATACAAACCAATCAAGCGATATTTGCCGCCGTCATAATTTATAGACACCAAACGGTACGATCGTACCTTACTTGTAAAACTTAAACGTCTTAGGCCTCAGGTTTGCCAAGTTCGGCATGTCAAGCAACATCATCTAGAGAGTTAACAGAAAACAACTCAAAATCGACAAGCTACGCAGATTTAACAACCTTAATTATAAAAAGACAAGCCGATGTTCTCTTCCTTAACAGGAAGAGTATGGTTACACAGGCACCCCTGCGGGGGTGTGGCCTACGGCCTTATTTGCTAATCTTAACTGCTTTTTTTTAATCTCCTTTATAGACTCTTTATTTTAACAACCTAAACCCCCTTTTCTTCTTCTTCTTCTTCTTCTTCTTCTTCTTCTTCTTCTTCTTCTTCTTCATCATCTTCATCTTCTTCTTCATCTTTTTCTTCATCTTCATCTTCTTCTTCATCTATATCTTCATTCGTCCCACCGACTCTCTACTGAAAAGACGTGCTCGCTCTGTGCTCCCGCTAATTTCACTGTGCTCACAATTTATCGTGCCTCTGCTACTGAATACTTTTATATATATCGCCTATTCAATATTCGTCGCCGTATTATAAAGTTCGATCTTTCAATAACCGTATACAGTATATTAGCTTGTTTTCTAAATTAGTGTGAATTAACAAAACAAAAACCGACAATGCCCGTTATAAAGATCGAATGCTCAAGGTGCGCTGCTTCATTTAATAAGGAAATTTACGTTCCCTCGAACCTTGAGCAAATTAGAATATGTCGATTTTGTATGTTGAACGAAGCGTTTGAACGCAAGTTGTCAAGTGCGATCAGCGAGATCAAACTTGAATTAAATACCGTTGCAAGGGATGTGATCTCGACTAACCGTAAAGTCGATGACTTAAATTCCAAACTAGATTCTGCTATTCACGACATGCGCGGGAGGGAAAATAGTAATAGAGATAGGCGGCCTGCAAATTCGAATCATCAGGTAATTGTTGACGAGCAACAACGAATTTTAAACTCGTTTAGGCCTCAGGATTCGCAATTTCGAAGTGTTAGAAATGGGGCTAGACCAACGAGGGATCAGAACTTCGTTTTACCCTGTTCGAACCCTTTCGCGTTGCTAACTCCTATCGAGGGGGAAGATGAAACCGTTTTAATGGGGGACTCCTTAATTAGAAGGCAGGATCAGGAGTTTGCTGCGCGTAACCCTTCTAAGCGTAAGCGCTTTTGCTATCCCGGTGGCCGCATTAACAACGTGGCCGCCGAGATCGAGAAATTGGAAGATACGCGTGGTGAACGAACGATCATCACGATGGTAGGGGGCAACGACGTCCATAGGTATGACAGCACCCCGGAAGATATAGTTTATCGTGCCAGAACCATGATAGATACGGCGAAATCCAAAGCAACCAACGTGGGAATTATTGGTGTTCTCCCCCGACTTAAATCCACGTTGCGCCTCCAATCTAGAGCGATCTATACTAACGAATGTCTTAAGCGGTTGTGTCGAGAAACTGGTGTTAGCTTTTTTTAACGTATGGGATTCATTCCAGGACCATCCGTCACTTTTCCAAAAGGACGGAATTCACCTAAGCGATGTGGGTAATAGTCGGCTGGGTAGGATCTTAGACGAGTCCGTACGTAGCATTTTAGGTAGGAGAGTTGTGCGGCCACGTGATGCCGATGCGCCGGTCCGGCCCACGCGTGAAGGGGGCACTATCGACGGGGTGCAGGGAAACGGAACGGATCTGAGTGTTATAGAAGAGTTAACGTAAAGCGCAAACTGAGATGCATATATGCGAATGTTCGTAGCATAAAAAATAAAATTGCCGAAATAAAAGCCGTTATTCTAGAGGGTGATTTCGACCTCGTATTCCTAAGTGAAACATGGTTAGACACTCATACGGGGATCAGTGTTTGCGAGTTCGATATAGCGGGGTACAAAATTCATTACAGAAATAGACAAACCGGTAGAGGAGGGGGCGTATTAATGTACATAAAAGAGGATCTAAACGCCATAACGATGGACTCGTCTAAGGATGATATGCGAAGTGATGCTTTATTAGTCCAGCTAAGTTTAGATGCTATAAATAAAATTAACTTAGTCGTGGTTTATCGTCCGCCTTGCCAATTGGAAAGAGAAGATGCTGCACTCTTCGATACGCTTACGTCTTGGATTAGAAAAGGGACCACATTAGTCTGCGGCGATTTTAATTTACCTAATGTTAACTTTAGCAACCTTACTTCTGATAAACCGGGGGAGAGGCTATTAAACTTTATGTTGGAGAATTTTCTCGTACAAAAAGTGGAAGAGCCTACTCGTGATAGCAATATTCTTGATTTAATCATGGCAACCGATGAGTCATTGTTAGAAAACGTACGTGTGGGTGAACATTTAGCTTCCAGCGACCATAATGCGATTAGATTCGATCTAAACACCTGCGTAGAAGTTAGAATGAGCTCGCAGCTCATCCCTCGTTTTGGTAGCTGTGATTTCGATATTTTTCGCGAAAGGATTAAGGATATAGACTGGGGAATACGATTCGAGAACAGGTCGGTAGGAGAGATGTACGCAGAACTTCGATGTACGCTGCTTCGTGTGAATTCTGATTTGGTTAAGTATGTGCGTAAGAGCGGGAAGTCGGTGAGAGCTCCGTGGCTTAGTCCGTTAATACTACGCTTAATCCGGGACCGAAATAGAAAATTTAAAATTCATAAAAACAATGGGTCAGTTATAAGCCGGCAAAATTACATAGATTCTCGTAGGGAAGTTAAACGTGCGGTCAGAGATGCGAAGAGGAAGTATGAAATAAACCTCGCTAAGGATTCAAAGAATGAACCGAAACGGTTTTATGGGTACGTAAATAATAGGAAACCCGTAAAAGGATCGATAGGGCCGATCGAAGATAAGGATGGTCGTTTGACTGAAATTCCGACAGAAATGTCCAAAATTTTAAATGAACATTTTACGAGCGTGTTTACTGTGGAAGATTCTTCCGAATTGGAATCGTTAATTGGGGAAGTTCGTAGTGCTGATAATTGCATATCCGATGTAACTATAAATGACGAGAAAATCCTTAAATTTATTAAGCTAATGAAA
Organism: Ceratothoa steindachneri; assembly: GCA_963969495.1. NCBI lineage: Eukaryota > Metazoa > Arthropoda > Malacostraca > Isopoda > Cymothoidae > Ceratothoa > Ceratothoa steindachneri. The sequence continues at coordinate 157,100,552 of OZ018321.1, read as the reverse complement.
AAGTCGAAATCTCCGGGCCCCGATGGGGTATATCCAATTCATTTAAAGGAGCTTCAAAATGAACTCGTTAAGCCATTGCGTGAAATTTTCAATCGCTCATTAGAGGATGGCGTAGTTCCGTTGGATTTCAAGCGAGCAAACGTTACACCTATATTTAAGAAGGGGAATAGATTTGAAGCAACGAATTTTCGGCCTATTAGTCTAACTTCGGTAGTTGGGAAGCTTTTAGAATCTGTAATTAAAGATAGAATAGTGAGCCACCTCGAGGCAAATAAGCTGATTAACGATACCCAACATGGATTTAGGCGTGCGAGATCGTGCTTGACTAACTTGCTCGAATTCTTCCACAAAATGATTTGCGTGTACGATGAAAGCAAAGCTGTAGACGTAATATATTTAGACTTTAAAAAGGCGTTCGACACCGTCCCCCACCAAAGGTTATTAATGAAAGTTAAAGCGATTGGGGTGACTGGTAAGATTTTAAACTGGATTAGAAATTGGCTGAAAGATCGCTCGCAGCGGGTGGTAATAAATGGGGAATGTTCAGATTGGGCCAGCGTTAGTAGTGGGGTACCGCAGGGCTCTGTTTTAGGCCCTTTATTGTTTTTAATTTATATTAACGATTTAGATAAAGGCATACTTAGTCGGATTTCGAAATTTGCGGACGACACGAAGCTGGGCAATCGTGCCTATGTAAGATCGGATGTCGATAAATTGCAGGGGGACCTAAACTCGATTGCCAATTGGGCGGACAAGTGGCAAATGGAATTTAATTTAAGCAAATGCAAGGTAATGCACTTGGGTTGCCATAATTTAAGAGTAGAATATACCATGAAAGGCCAAGTCCTCGACGCGGTTAAATTAGAAAAAGACTTGGGAGTATTAGTCTCAGACGATTTTAAATTCTCGAAGCAATGCGCGGATGCGTGTAAAAAAGCAAATCGCGTTTTGGGTTATATCGCGCGTAATTTCACCTTCAAATCTAAGGATGTAATTTTACCTTTATATAAATCCCTTGTGCGGCCACTTCTCGAATACGCTGTTCAATTTTGGGCTCCATATTTAATGAAAGATATCGCGCAATTAGAAAGAGTGCAGCGTAGGGCTACGAAATTAATTCCAGAGCTGATGAATAGATCATACGAGGAAAGGCTCAGGGCTTTAGATTTGCCATCGCTAGAACGCAGAAGATTACGTGGCCAGCTAATAGAAGTATTTAAAATACTAAAGGGTTTCTCAAACGTTGACTTTCGCAATCTGTTCGAACTGGATCATAGGGGAAATACTCGTCAGCACGGGTTAAAATTAGTGAACAAGCGTTTTAACACTAGTATAGCCCAAAACTATTTTACATTTAAAGTTACTCAAAATTGGAATCGGCTGCCCACCCACGTAGTAGATAGCACTTCGGTTAATATGTTCAAAAATCGTCTCGACGTGCATTTGAATAGTTTAAATATAACGTAGTTGAGCACTGTGAATTTAAACGTCCTTGCAGAGAGAGAGTTTGGAGCGGAGGTTTAAGGATATGAAATTATGATGACTAAAAATGATGCCGGCGATTCTCTGCATGTGTAGCTTAGATGTCCCATTTCTTTTCCGCCTATCCTATAAGTAGTCTCTATCCCTAAATTAGCTTTTCACCACTAGCAGTCGAGTGGCTGCGGAAGATGAGAAGAAAAACTTTCTATCTCCCCCGACCCCTAGTTTGATTAGTTAAAATTGCACGATAATGTACACATGTAGATAAGTGTGTACAGTAGATAGTATTAAAAAAAAAATAAAAAAAATAGCATGTTAGAGATACACTCGTAGATAAGGGTGTATCGTAGTTTTTGATTTAGTGTAGCGGACTAGCCTCGAGCGGACCTTAGGGTCTTTGTTGGTCCTAGATTCTGTAGTTCTGTAGTTCTTCTTCTTCATCATCTATCTTCTTCTTCATCTTCTTCTTCTTCTTCATCATCATCGTCTTCTTCTTCTTCTTCTTCTACATCTTCATATTCATATTCATCTTCTTCTTCATCTATATCTTCATCTTCATCTTCTTCTTCTTCATCATCTTCTTCTTCTTCTATATCTTTATCTTCATCTTCTTCTTCATCTATATCTTCTTCTTCTTCTTCTTCTTCTTGATCTTTTTAACTATTTCAATCCTTTGAATTTCCAAAACACCCGAAGTCATTTGTCAACTAAGCAAAAAAAAAACATTTATAAATTTTCAAAAAATCCCCATCTTAAATTATAGAGTTATAGAAGAAAAACTTTACTTGGCCCTGGCAAGAGCCAAGTTGCTTTATCCAGCTCTACTTCTCAACATAACGTCGAAATCCAACACAGTAATAAGGCATAGGGTCTGAAAAAAAATACTGGTTCACAATTGATGGAAGATGGTACAACTTTATAAGCACTAGAGAACTCATGAGCGCAACGGTTCGGGTGTTTTCATCTCCTCCCCTCCCCAGTTGCTGTCAGAAACTTCCCTCAAGGAAGGAAATACAAAATTACCAAAACACATCTGAATTTTTTTTTGTTTTACCTCCTTTCTGAAAAACAGTGAAATAATATACGAGTAAGTGAGGAATGTATTAGGAAATGTTGAAAAAATCATAGGATTTGGGAAAAATTTATTGCAAAACCATGTTTCGACGAAGACATCTGTTATCTCCTACACATTCTGGTCACATTTGGGTTAAGGTCTCTCGGCCAACTGCTGTGTCCTTAGGTGTTCCTCAGGGCTGTCCTTGGACAGCTCCTCTTTCGTATCTACCTCCTTCCTCTGGCCTTTCTGTGGCACCTGGGTTGATTTTTCAATTTCTATGCTGATGACGCACGAATATTTCTTTCCTCCTCTCCAAACCCGTTCGCCGTGACCGTCATTAATCTTTTATCCGCATATGACACAATTACTGAATGGCTATCAGATAACTTCCTTAAACTCAACCATGATGAAATTATAGTGATTTTGATCTGCATCTCAGCAGATATCGCTCACTGTAAAAATACACTCCTCCTCTTAATCTAGGGGCTTCCCGATCGCGTTTTCTGACAACGTTAGAAACCTGCGTGTTTCCTTCGACAGTCAATTCGATTTTAAATCGCATGTTGCTAATATCAGCAAATCCTCTCTGCTTTCTTCGTAACCTCACTCGTATCCGATCCAACTTTGACCGAAACAATTTTGAGATAGCCACCCATGCCTTTGTTACCTCTCGCCTTGATTACTGTAACTCTTTTCTTACTGGAGCCCTCAACAGTACAATTCGTCCCCGTCAACTCGTCCGGAACTTTGCAGCTAGAGTTCTCCTCCATCGAGGACGGTGAACTGCACTGGCTGCCAGTTAAATTTCGAATTAATTTTAAAGTCCTCATTCTCACATTCAAAATCTTAAACGCCGCAACTCCCCCTTACCTGTCCTACACACTGGCTATTTCCAGACAACAAAGAGCCCTTTGCTAGGGGAGTGCTCTCCTACTTTCGGTTCCGTGCACTCCTCTTTGGTGCATGGATGACCGGGCCTTCTCTGTAGTTGCCCCTAAGCTGTGGAATGGTCTGTCTCCTGGCATACGTTTCTCTTCTTCGCCTGGCGCTTTCAAGCAGGCCCCCTCCGTCAGGGCTTTTCCTAGACGATGCTTCAAGATCTTGAAGGGCGCCATCTAAAACCTCTATTATTATTAATGTACATCGGGGAATGACTTCATATACCGTCTTGACTCTGAGTTCGTATTATTGAAGGTGGTAATCCATAAACAGGCATGAATAAACAAATAATATTTAATATTATTTTATTTTTATTGAAAGACATATTAATTAAGAGTGAAGGATGTAATCAAGAAAATGCTACAGGGCCATGGGCAGTTAGTGGATTAGGGCGCCTAAGGTGATGATGCCATATGCCCTCATCGTTCGTGATGCGCTGGTCCATACTATTGAGCAGATGTGGGCAAATGTGGATCCGAGGGCGATTTGTGGCTCTGAGAGCAGCTCCCGTGCCCACCCTACCTATTAAATTTATCAAATTTAAATGTAAAGTTACAAGGGGAAGGAATTAAGGTTGTTTTCACTGCAGCTACAAAACAAACAACTGGACCACTTTGAAAATAAAGAAAAATATGTACTTCAAAAAAAAGATTTGCATGCAGAATTTTCACGCAGGTTCTCTGACTTCAGACTTGGAAAGTAGCTTTTGCGCCATTTTCTATTTCTGCTAATAACGCACAAGTGAAGTTCAACTTGAAGTAATAGACCTGCAGCCAGACCCAAGATTTGCATACGAGTTTAAAATCGAAACTATTAATTATTTTTATTTATCTCTTGACGAACGCAATTTAAAATTATTAGCAAAGAAGATACTTGTGTTTTTTGGGTCAACATACATTTGGGAACAAGCTTTTTCAATCAGGAAGTACAAGTCAAAATATCGCAGCGTGATGTCAGACGGACACCTTGTAGACATATTAAGAATCACAACTACTGATAAAATACCTAATTTTCTTCCATATTGAAATATCATAAATAAACATCACCTCATAGAATCTGAAGTAATTTACTGAATATACAATATCTTATACATAATTACTTTCGTTTAAATTATTTTTTTTCAAGTTACTATTAGTTCTGATTTAGTGTCAATTTATGCAAACACATCATTTAGTTTTAAAGCTAATTCAGTTTATTAAAGCTATTTGTTGTTGTGCATTTTGCTTTCCGATTTTCCTTATAATATCTAAGTTTATATTTGGAATGAAAATAATGTACAGAAAAAAATTAGTATCCCCTCGAAATTATACCTTCATAGAAAGCGAAGAAAATATTTTGCATCACCAAAAACTGTAATTGAAAAAGTTATCTATCTTATCAGTGTTCGGAGAGGACATGATAATCAGTACCCCCACCACCCTGTGGCAGCTAAAGCTGTTTTATCATCGCAACCTCACCACCCTTAATAACAGCGAGGGGGGGCCTCGCTGTTATTAAGGGTGGTGAGGTTGCGATGATAAAACAGCTTCAGCTGCCACAGGGTGGTGGGGGTACTGATTATCATGTCCTCTCCGAACACTGATAAGATAGATAACTTTTTCAATTACACTGAAACTATGTGCATACATAGGAGTACATCGAAATATACACACGTGGCTTAGCCAGTCACCTAATTTAAACCTCATTAAAAATTATGACGAATATTAAAAAATCAGATTCAATTGCGGGTTCCCCGAGAACATAGTTGAGTTGAAGGTCATATGCAAAGAAGAGTGGGCGAAAATACCAACACAAACATGCAAAACACTTGTCACAAACTTAGAAAAACTTCTACATCCTTGTGAAATGACCAAATTGTTTACTTAAATTAAGCCTATTCACTTAATCCTCTTAATTTTTAGGAAGGCGCTCTCGGTGCAAATACCCTGTTCTTCAATATACTCCAAAATAATGCGAACACATACAAATAATGTACACGGTCATGTGCGTTTACTATTCTCACCTGGCCTCACCACTAATTATGTTATAGCTACATGGTCCGCAAAGTGATTATAGATTTTTGCCAAACGAGAACAAGTTCATTAGGGAGAAATGGTTGTTCTTTTGGCTGCCTTTCTTTAATTAATAACATTTTTTGGATCAACTGGAGAATCCGCCGCCCAGAATTACTTAACTGGTGAATCCGCCGCCCAGAATTACTCAACTGGAGAATCCGCCACCCAGAATTACTCAACTGGAGAATCTGCCACCCGAGTTTATATAGATAATTTAAAGGCATAGAATAGCAAAAAGCAAATAATGTTTATCTTTATTACACACAAATTAAATATGTAAGCTAACATAATAAACAGTAAATAATTATAAAAGATTGAATGATTTTACTTTTTTTATAGAGTAAAAACCTATCATGAATATAGTTCGCTTATATGTTCGCATGAATGGTGGAAAGCATTGGTTCCAAACCTATCTCGCCACATCATTTCACTTAAATGGGTTGCTAATAAATTTCTTCGACAACCTCGCATTTGTTTAATTTTCTGTTTCTGTTTATTCCAATATGACTCAATAGCTTGGGTATGCACACCCGTGTGAGGATCTACAAAGTTAATGCTATGATTTACTGTCCTCTGCTTAAGTTCAAGATCTCGTTGAATATGGCGATATGATTTCCCTTCATCCGTGTGAATAACACAACCAGGTCGTACAACAGCATCCATTATTCCAAGAAGCGTAATGGAATCTCTGCGTTCTATAATTTCCGTGTAGCCAACAGCTGGAGTGAAACAACTAGTGTCCACTAATTCAAAAACCCAAATAGGTTTTTCATTTCCTCGTCCTCTGTCGTGCTTTACTTTATGGGCAAAGCAGGATTCATCGGCTTCAACAATGATTCCAGGTCCTCTCAGTTGAATTGGATGCCTCTCAAGTACTTTTGACACACTTCACGAAAAAAATTGAAAATGTCGATGACAGTTTTTTCGCAAATTGACACCATATTAACTGCATTTTGTACACTTTCTTGGATGTACCACATATACATTATGTGCAACCAAACACTTAATTTCAAATTGGACTTCTCGAAAAAGATCCTTTTCTGATTGAAGTAACACATGTTTTATATTTTTGGCACCGTCGATTGTAACAACGCCACTGATAGCCGTCTTTCAAAGATTTACGCTTACACAAATTTAACTGCTCGTTGCAGTAAATACAGTTCATTTGGCTCTTGAGAATGCCTTTATTTTGCATAAATACTATGGTGGGCATGGCATCTTCGTGTACTAATAATGGCATGAGTGTATCTCGGTAAAAGTTATTAGCTGCCATGGGTTAAAAATTATGAGCAAAAAATACTGTCACCTTATTCACTAGTATACTACTTATAAGCTCTAAATTCTCGGAGATCTTATTTCCAACTTTTATGATTTCAAATCGTATCTTTTGTCTTATCTTAGTGACTAACTGATAAGATATAACTGATATGAACTGATATGACAAATATGTTATGACTGTTATATGTCCTTTCATCACTCGTCATATCTCCAACTGAAGAAGACTTGTTTATTATAGACTGATAGCCTGATATTTATAAAAGTTTACAGTATCTTTTACCTTTCATGACTTTAAATCTTAGCATTTGGATTTTATGTCTCCAGTTGATCCAGCTTGCCAGAAATGTTCCAACTGGAGAATCTGCCGCCTAGAATTACTCAACTGGAGAATCCGCCGCCCAAGACATCTGGGCGGCGGATTCTCCATTTGATCCCATTTTTTTTTTTTCAGAACTTTTGTGATGGAATTGCCGTTGTTAATTTCCCTGTATATTTTTTAAATAAAATAGTAAACAATATGTCCTTGTTTTCCAAATGCAGGAGTTTTATCGTTGATGCTGCCGCTGCCAGTGGTTCCTATTACGCCTATTCAGTGATCTTAGATTATATCAAGAGAGATAAATTAACCCCAGGCCAGATTACGACCTTCTTTATGTTTCTCACCAGCAACGCTGAATGCCCATCGAATGTACCCATGTTGACGGTAAGGTAGAAATAAAATTTACCCATTGTGTTTTCTTCTATGCTTTACTATTGAATCAACAGTTTCCTAATCTTTAAAACAGCCAAGAGTAGAGGGTTTTATCTTTAGCCCCCCATCGCATTCATGATGAATTCCTTAAAGAAACTGAGTTCGTATTTCACGTACTGATGATGCTTTGGGTACGAAGTTGTTCCCGTTCTTTTAAAATGAATAATAAGCACCAATGGCTGATGAGGTTAGGTATGACATCATTTTTTAAGCCATGACTGCCTCGTCCATGGTGAAGGTCATCACACCGAAAAATTGGGGTAAAGTAATTAGGTCTCAAATCCGCGTATTAAATGACCCAGGTTTTATGAGTTAATTAATTTGATAACAAGTTTTCCTTTAAAGAGCCCCCTTGGGTTGTTTCCTATTATTCTTTTATTGTGATCCCCCTTCTATTCTTCTGCCAATCACCCTGAGTATTATCCCCGTGTTCAATTTATTTCACCCATTTACCCAGCAATAATGACCTTCAGTCCAACTCCTGCGAGCGGATCGGCAATTCATAGTAATGCATTAGTTCACTTCGATTGTCAAGTTCTCAGGATGAAGAGAATGTTCATAAATTTTATATTCGCGTACTTATTATAACGGCATACTTTTAGCGCTTTAAACTTCCTGGTCATAAATGGCAAGTAGAACTCTGGAGGCGATGTCCACTCTACCATGAGAAGATGCCATAAGGGAAGAAAGGAGCAGGAGAGAGAAGGAATTTGAGACCGAGGTATGGACGACTTTCCCGGCATAATCTAAGGTCTATAACACTTTCATATGATTATTACAGAAAAGGGGGGAGGGGCATAAAGGCTGTGCCCATGTCACACATGTGTGCGGTCAGTTAGTCGCCTTCTTGGTTGCGCTGCTAATACCACTGATGGTATTCACATTCTCCCATCACAGGGAGAATGTTTCTGTTTCAAATCATTATTTAGCCCAATTTCTCGTGTTTGCCCTACGGACCCCAAATTCTTTCTCAGAATTACGTCACGAGTTTGGATTTTGAGCGTCACCCCTTCATGAGCGCAACGGTGCTCCTGAATTTCGCCGACTACTTGAACCACATGTGCCTTGATCCCCTTGCAAGGACCACGCACTACGGCGGCCCCTTATTCGCCGATTTCAGTTGCGATAAGAACAACATCAAAGACCAATTTCTACCATACTTGAGTGATATAATTTACGTAAGTTGTTTTTATTAATTATTTATTTGGGTAACAGCAATAATTTCAACTTAGGCCGTTCCCACACATTGTGAATTTAGCGCGCTTCAACTCCACCAAACAATCACCCCTTCGTCACAATAAGCAACCCATTTTCCTGTGCTATTAACCCCCATACCCGCCCCCTCCTCGGTTAAATGGAATTGGGTCCTTTGCTGTCGCATTTCGTCCAGTCAAGGATCATCTCCGGGCATAAATTCTCAAACATCCCGATTAAAAGAACATCCGTCTTAGCATGTCGTACATTCTATCCACTCGCTCGATTCATAGGTTGACGCAAATTAACTGGATCAACTGAACGGGGCCACGAGAACCTCGTCCATTACCTGGTTTTTATATTGCTCTCTTAGAGTAAAGGCTTCCAGGTGGCGTCTTCCCAGACAATATGATCCCACAAGAAGTCATTTCGGATACGCGTCTAACATATTACCTGGCTTAGTGACACACCCTATCCGCAAAGAATATGTACAAGGTGTTCGGGATAACTTTGACAATTTTTCACAAATAAATGTATTTTAATTTTTTTTAAAAAGTCAACTACATGGATGGAAGATAACAGTTTACTCAAAGTAGCCGTTCTCAGCCTTCACCCCGGCCTCACGACGGCTCCTGAACCTTGCGTATGCGTTCCTCACTCTGTCCTTGGTAAGATCTTCGAACACCACCTTGATCTTGGCCACCACCTTGTTCTTGATGTTGCAGGCGCTGCGGTTGGTCTCGTTCTCAACTGCACCCAATACATAGTAACCCATGGTTAATAATCGGGGGGTCTAGAATGGCAGGAAGTGTATCTTGTGAAGTCGAAAAAATTCTCCAACAACCACCTCTGACCCTCTCAGGTGGCTTGGTTTTACAGCAGCAACCCTCTCCAGCCATAGTTTGACGACAATCTCCAGCAACTCTACATAGCAGTCTGAATTGAAACTAAGACTCTGCTGAAGCATTGGGGGATATGGTGACACTCTCATTGGAGATACACTAACAGACCATCGCAGTTTGGGGAAACTTGGTATTCATGATACGTGGAACCTTGCATGGATTATAGGCAAGCCACCTGTTGTTCTAGTTGTTGGGCAACTGGTACTGGCAGAAGTTAATTTTCTGTGAGAAGAACCAGTTCGTCCCATGCTCAACATGATGCTTGTGCATGAGCTTCTTTGCCTTCGCCAAGCTATTGTCCTTGGCCTTGGCTATCAGAACTTATCCATTGCGCCTCTTTTACGAGTGGTAGAGATGATCCTCATTCGGGGCCAGCTTCATGGGGGTGCCTCCAACACCCATCTCTCTCAAAAAAGCCCGGATTCCCCATGTTTGGGACTCCCATCATCTTATCCTGCAGTTTTCGGATGAATTCCGGCGTGCGGAGGCAGTCAGAATGCCTGTTATGTTCCTCTCTGCTGACCACGGCTTCGAAATCTCAGTTGCTCTGCCAATGTCACGTCTTACAGCCCTTACAGTCTTAACCGGGCATTGAACATCATTCTTGATGTCTGCATTTTGATACCCGGCGTGAATCATCGCGATGCAGGTAACTCTTTTCCAATATTCAGATGGCTTCCAGTCTTTTATACCAGCTAACTTTTTCTCAACTAAATCTCTACTGAACGTGTGCTCTCCAACGTTGTTGACTGTTCACCGATAAATCAACATGTTCCTGAAAAAAGTATACATTAGAAATCGTCAAATATAGCCCGAACCCTCTGTATATTGTATAGCAAATTCATTTTAAATAAACAATATTATACCTTCCCATTTGGAATTAATAAATACGAGTAGTACAACTTTATGGAAGTTATTTAGTCTATGATAGTCATTCTGGATAATAACCCTGGACTCGCTTTTTCCTTACTGTCATATACAGCCAAATTTCTTTCTGTTGTCACCATATCAAAGCACTCATTGGAGCCACTCGATGCTCATAGAAATGACTAAGCGGCAAATGAGACGCCAAGGCGTGCCTACCAATAATTCAAGAGACCTTTTCCTAACATCCCCTGCTGCAGAGTGACCACTTACTTACTCAATAAGCTCGTACTATATATATATATATATATATATATATATATATATATATATATATATATATATATATATCTTTTTCTTTCTTTCTCTATCTCACTCTTCATTCTCCGTGTCGCTGCACCCACCAGCAAGCTGCTATAATAAAAGATAAAGCGTTGTGGTGGTATAGGATAACCCTGGGGTGCCACGCCTTGTCTGCATTTCGTACTTAACGTTTCGATACTGTAAACGTCACTTTTAAAGTTTGTTCCGCTGCTGTTAACGTTGTTGCTGAAGCTTACCTTCAAACAAAGTATCCTAGATTTATGTTTCCACTACATACAAGTTGTTATTTTTGTTTAAACACTTTTCTCTTTTGTTTCTAGGGTGAGAAAAATGAGTGGGAGAAAAGTGTCGCCATCACCGCTCTTCACATTCTCGGGACCCCCTTCTCCTTGCCCATTCTGACCGATGTCATCACAGGAAAGGTTAAATGTAGCCCGTCGATGAGAGCTAACGCCATTTATGCCTTGGGTCCATTCCCGCTCCAGAACCATGGTCACCTAAAGCATCAGGTACAAATAAGATGGTACTTCGTTTCAGGGGGAAACCAACAAGGGCATTAGGTCCAAAAAGTTTTAAAAAAGGTTCATCAGGAAGGAGGCAAATTTGGGGAATGTAAAAATGTGTAGATACCGCATATCCCAAGCAAGTAGTCAAAGGAAGAATCAGTTAGATGCCGGAGAGCCCCCTTGCCAGTAAGGTACAATGAATACAAGGTTTCTGGTTTAAAGAGTATGGTTAAGATTACCTACCTCAACAACGAACGTTCACCCTTAAGGCCGCAAAAGGTTGCTAATATCTGCGTGTTTAGGTTCCCTCCTCCCCTTTAAATCGATTTCACAGATGGAAAATGAATATCTTTTAACAATAGATTGTCGACATCTTAACTGATGTGTACAGTGACATTGCGGAACCTCCGGAAGTTCGTCAAGCGGCTGTGGTTACCGTTGCCTTCTGGCAACCGGAAGCTAGCTTTTGGTATCGCCTTGCGGCAACCACATGGAGAGAACCATCCAGAAATTTTGCCACTTACGTCACATCACTAATTGAGAGTTTTGCTTCCTCCGAAAAATTCCCTGAACAGTACGTAATACACTTAATTAAGGAGTTATAAGTAGTATGCAGAGAATACAGACAAAATACGAGTACTTTAATCAGAATAATTGATAGAATCGCTCAATTTTACAGAAAAAACCTTTCCCAGTATTTTGGGCTCTTGAAGTGTGGCATTATCGCTTGTACTAGGTTTAATTATATACTTTTCCTATTTGCTTTTCTCCCTACTTCCCTTCTCATTGGGCGATATATTTGCTGGTTGATGAACGCCTTCCTGGCACCAGTGCCCGCAGTTGTGCATACTCTCGGCCCCAATGCCTGCACGACGACTTGTGGCTATGTATATATCTTCCACTATTTTCACTTCTTCTCTTCACTACTTTCTTTACATATCTTTCCTTACTAACTTTCGGAATGATACAGCCTCGTTGCTATTATGGAAGAATGATATCTCAGGATGTGGATATCCCCAACTCTATTTCATCGATATATCCTTCTTTCATCTCTTTTGCCTCTTTGTTTGTCTATTTATCACGTGTCTAAATGACTTTAGGCTGGTCAAATATGACTTTGTTTTGAACGTTAATCCCACATCGGCTAGGGCTTACTGCCTGCCCTTGGAAAGCGAGACTTGTAGCGATGGTGCGGTGCGTCTACAACTACTCCTCCCCTTGAGGTGTGAGGTTGACGCAAGGGGAGTTTGAGTTTCCCCCTCTATCCTCTAGTTAGTGTGTATCCTCGAATATTTCTAACGTTGCGTAAACTTTGGTTGCTCTTCCAACGCTCTTTCAAATCCTTAAAACTCATTCCAGATTGCAAAACGTGCAGACTCTTTTCAAATACTTTATCAAATATTATTATCAAACTCCTTCTCTTCACTTAATTTCATGCTTTCAAACGAGAAACTTCGTGACCTGCAGCAAACCTCTTTCAAACGCGGGAACTTGCCGTCTAGCTCAAGGATTATCAAACTTGAAGCACTTTTCTTTTTAAACATTCAAAGAATCAAGTTCATTTCTTTCTACAATTACCTACTAACTAATGAGAGCCTTTGTGACTTAGCTTGTACCAAAGTATCTCTGGAGAAGGTAATTAAACCTTTTTCAAATGAACCAATCTGTCTATTGCCTCCTCCAAAGTCCTTTCAAACCAGATAAAGATTTAATCCATTACTTGCGTTTTAAATTGGAGGTGAAAATGCTGATTGGCACCATAAAGAGTTCGGCCTATGGTTATTTTTTACAATCTCATACGTGAAGGTTCCTTATATTTATTCATGTCAGTAGACCAAGACTTCCTCTCCATTTTTTCGTTGTGGGGTCACTATATGAACATTGAATATAACAAGATATTTCCTCTAGGCAAAAAGCGGCTACCTTCGCTCTAAAACTCGCCAAGCCAGTACCTCCCTCAAGAAGAGCCTCTTGCTTCGTACAAACTACTCATAACTTTGTTCATAGACACGTAAGTTGCTCCAACACATTTCAGTGTAAGATGACTTCTCTCTCCATCTGAATAGCTTTACCCCAAGAGATAGGTTGTTTGCCCCGCGTTCCAAGCCACTTTGGATCCCTCTACGACTCACCGGTGTAATTGGTTGGCTGAAATAATTTTGGTAAGGATTTTTTTTTTGAGAGAGAGACATTTATTTAACTTCGGAAACGATATTAGAATAAAATTTATGAATCTGGTGAAAAATGAACAATGTAATAAAGGGAAGTTTTAGCTTTGAAAAAGGAAATTTTCCTCCATTTGAATTTTTCATTCCAAGAAGTAATCCATAAATTGAAATATATTTTTAGGTTAATTTGGGGATTATGCCCACCCTCTCGAATTCTTGGATATATATATATATATATATATATATATATATATATAGATAATTTAGGTAGGAGGCCATGTTGTATGCATGCGTTATTAAAGTCAACAGCTGCGGCGGCGTTATTGATTTTGACTTGAATTCAAAAAATTGCAAGTCAAAATCAATAACGCTGCCGCAGCTGTTGACTTTAACTCAATAGTGAAACCACTGTATAGGAGCATAGAATTTAATTACGAAATTAGTTTCGGTATGACGTTTACCATACCCTCTTCAGTCGTATAACACTGGCCCTCAAATTTGAACTTTTTTCAATCATCAGAGACCTTAGCAAACATTTCTCATGGCACTTTTCTCGCTGATTTCAAATCTGACTTTAGTTTTTCTTTCGCACATCAGGTTTTTGAGATATTCGAAAATGCATTATGACCGTCGTCGCTGATGAATGTAGCGTTTTACTCTGATTTCTTTGCCGAAACTGGAGATATATGGGAGCATAGCGCCATTGCTAGAAAAAAATTGCCTTCTGTATATCTCCATGTGCATTGAGAAGTTGAACTGACACAAAATGATGCATTTAACATATAGAAACTCTAAATTTTATCATTCTCTTTATGCGTAAACATATGGTAAAGATAAATAGCCATGTTTTATTTATTCAACGAGCATAATAAAGTTAATGGTACTTATATTGCATGTATAAGAACGGTAAACAACGATTGAAGGGTTAATAAGTCAAAACTCGAATTCATAAACGTTGTGCATAGGATTTGCGTTTGAATTTTTCTCAGGATTATCACGATACAACATCCAACAATGATCTCCCATCATGTTCTCATTCCAAAATCTTTGATAGCGAGTTTCCATGGTCTTAATATCCTGGTGGAAACGTTCACTTTGCTCGTTACTTACGGCTCCAAGATTTTCTGGAAAAAAGTCTAGGTGCGAATGCAGAAAATGGATTTTAAGTGACATACGGCATCCCATTTCTTTATAAGATTGAAGAAAGTTTTCCACGCCATCTCTGTATGCAGGTGACTTGTTGATGCCCAGAAAGTTTGCACATAACCACTTGAAGGCTAGCCATGCATTTAGTTCAAGAAGAGTGAGGGTCTTCTCGAAGTCAGGGTCTGCTAAAAACTCCCTGATTTGTTTTTCCACAAATATGCCTTCTTCTAGTTTTGCCGCGCTCAGTTGTGGAAATCGTTTGCACAGATATTGGAATCCCTGAGAATTTTTCTTTGCCATTGCCTTCACGAAGTTTTCATTCTGACCTAATTTCAAATGAAGAGGTTGCAGATATATTTTCTGAGGCTCTACCAGGGGAACAAACTGAACACTGCTTATTCCAGGCTCATATGTAGATCAAAGTAGCCAGTCAAGCTTGTCATAATGTTTTGCAGTGGCACGGCTATCCCACAGGCAGAGGAAGCAACAGTACTTCGTAAATCCTCCTTGCATACCCATTAGCATACCTATGACTTTTAGGTCACCACAGATGTACTACTGATGGGCTTGGTAGTTTATGGCTTTAAGAAGAATATCCATATTGTCATATGTCTCCTTAAGGTGGACAGACTTGTCTTAGAAGCATTAATAAAGAGAAGCCAGTCAGACCCCTCATATGTCTGTGACAAGGCTTCGAACAATCCATTTATTTCATGGCAGTAGCAGAGATGTCCATTAACTGTGAAGAATGAAGTTAAATCACGATTATGCTTTCTAAAGTAACTCACATGCATATTTTACTCGAGTAAGAACCTTTCCTGTAGTCGAGATGCTAGAAGTTCTGCTTTCTCCCTTGACAGTGACATATCTCTCACAAGATCATTAAATTTTCCTGAGTAAATAACTTTGGCTCAGAGTTAGCATCCTCATATTCAACATCCACATCTAATGTGCATACACCATCAGTACTGCTATCATCACTGCTATTATCAGGCACGAGGCTATCATCAGGTGGAACTGGAATTGGCAAAGATACATCATGTGGAACTGGTCTGCACACTGAATGCATGGTTGAATAAACAATTTGGTGCTTGTTATTTGCAGAAAACCCTTTAGTGGTCACACTGCAAAAATAGCAATCTTCGAGATGATCTCTGGGCTCTCTCCATATCATAGGAACAGCGAAGGGCATTGAAACTTTCTTTTTGTTAATCTGGTCACGTAATCCATTAGAGCATGAAGTACAAATTTCGTGTGATGCTCATATTTTATCTTGGTCACCCAGAGGGCAACCAAGTAGAGTTTGTACATTTTCTTTATATCATTTGTGATAGTACGCTGCTGAGATTTTGTTGTAAAATGCCCACATACATAACAGAATTTATATGGATGACTTTTGCCCTCTCGAGGCATTGTTACTGCTTTGTGGAATTATTTGGAATCCTCTTATGTTCAACGCAGAAGGAGCAGCTTAGAGGATGCACATCACATTAGGAACCTGAAAGCATAAAACAGAATTATAAATAATTGCGCAGAATATGCATTCGGGTTACAAATGTAAATGAATTCTTCTCTATACCCCTTTAACCAGCAAGAACTCACGAAGCATCTAGTTTGCTCACCTTAGCAGTAAAATAATAATGCATGCAGTAGAGCAATACCAGTAATATACTACATTTTATATTTTTTGGCATATCTTAAAAACAGTACGTGCTAGAGCAAAGCCGAAGGCAGATTCGGACTCAGCATGGAAAATGCATTTAGAAAAGTCTAGTAAGGTCTCTGATGAAAAATGTGTTTGACCTGTGTAATGAGACTAGAATGAACAACACAAGTTACTAAATATCTCAAAATCACTGCACCCCCTCCCCCTCCCCGGAGAAAAAGGGTCATTAATCAGGAGGTGTGGTTCTAAGATCATTGACTAAACTCTTTACAGTCAGGTTCTGGTAATAGGAGCTACATTTAGATTTCAATCTTCCGGATGGTCAATTTAAATGTAGCTCCTATTCCCAGAACCAGATTGTAAAGAGTTTAGTCAATGATCTTAGAACCACACCTCCTGATTAATGACCCCTTTTCTCCGCGTTTATTTTTCTTTTGCTGGGATTTTGAGATATTTTGTAACTTGTGTTGTTCATTCCAGTCTCATTATACGACTGAAGAGGGTATGGTAAACTTCATACCGAAACTAGTTACGAAATTGAATTATATGCTCCTATACAGTGGTTTCACTATCATTATATATATATATATATATATATATATATATATATATATATATATATATATATTAAAAAAATTGTTTTTTAATATAGACAATGCTTTTTCTTGAACAAATTAAAAAAGTTGTTTTTTTTGTTAGGCTATTGCAATTGCATCTTATTTTATTATATATAAATTTTAAAGTAATTTCCATATAGCGGGCTTCGCTCCCACACCCCACTTAATTGTGGAGGTGCACCCCTCCCCTTCCTACATTAAAAAAAAAAAATCGTAATATTTCTAATTCGAAAGTCTAACATTAGATTCGAATTCAAAGGCGCTTGCCAGATGTCGTTAGGCCTCTAGTTTTTCTACCGCGTTCCTTGATTTTAGACAGAAGCCTCACCCCCGAATGCTATTTAAAATCAATCATATTTTCTAAAATTGATTAATATAAAATTTCCATATCATATTTTAATTCAGAAAAAAAAATCACTTCAAAATGATATATAATACACTATATATAATGTGATTCAAAATTCACAATGTGTCTCCAAATCTATTTTTCACCATAACATCATAACATAAAAAATTTGCCCACATTGTGTATTTTTTTTAAAAAATAGAGATATTTATAACAAAGCGCCTACAAAATTCGCGGGGGGGGGGGGGGGGGAGAAGAGCATAAATCCAATATTAACCTATCTTTATTATTATGGAAAAAATCATCAATGTACCAAAGACACAAAATTCAACAAAGCACCAGGTCTTGATTGTATTTATACCGGAAAATTTTCTCTCAAATTCAATGCGAAATGGCAAAAAGGGCGAGTCCCACAACAAGTCTGTAATTAAAGTGGCGAAGTTGGAGAAAGTAAAAATGTGTGGAAGAGAGGCATTGGGACCAAAGAAAGAAAATTGTATGCGTTGGGGAGGGGAGAGCACACAATCCTCTAGATGTCAGCGACAGCATGGTGATCCATGCCACACCTGACATCCGCATGCGGCTAGAGTGAGAGGAATCAGTAACAGATGCATTGGAATCATATTTAATAGATGGGTAAAATGATTAGAAATTTCTTATGACTGGAAGTTTGGCAATGTAGTTATTATTCATAAAAAGGGCAATAGGAAAGATGTCATCAATTATTTTATCGAGCAGTCAGAGTGACTTTTTCTGCTGGAAAACCTCTAGAGAGAATTACAAACTACAGAATTCAGAAATTTCAGGTATGGATTCAGGAAAAGTAGATCCTGTATTATAATTTGCTAAAATTTCTTGCACATATCACGTCTTTTTTGATAAAGAAGGGGCAGTAGAATGTGTATGGTTTCACTTTAACAAAGCATTTGATTGGCTTCAGCATTAGAAGTTTACTTTTTAGTTTAGGCAACATAAGAACTGGTTTGATATTAAATTATCGTGGTAAATGGCTTTCAAATATGTATAATGAAATGGGCCGTTTGTAGTGTTGCCCAATAATCGTGTATTCTGTTGACCCTTTTGTTTGTTAATTATTTAAATTTTGGTTTTGAAAAATATCAAGTTTGCAGATCGCACTAAGTTAGCCATTCAAGTAAACGGTCGAGGGGATGTAAGCAAATTGAGAAGGACTTGGGTAGATTAATGAAATTTAATTTTGAATTGAAAATTCTAGAAATACTGTATGTAACAAGAAAAAAAAAAGAGTTTGAGGGGGGAATATTACAGATGAAGAGAAGCATTTAGAAAGAAATAACATTAAAAGGTCCAAGAGTTGTCTGGATGAGAGGAATAAGGCAAATAGGATCCTGGGGATTCTAAAGAGAAATCTAGGTTATAAAAATAAAGAAGTTATTACTAGATTGTATAATTATTTTGTTCGAACACCCATTGAGTATTTTATTCAGCCATTATAGTCAGCATGTATCATAGATATGTTGGCAAGGGTTAGGAAAAGAGCTACAAACTCATTCCTAGGATATCTAGACTTAGCTATACAGAGAGTTTGTGCACGTTGAGTATGTTCTCAGCTAGGAAAACATGTAGTTGATGTATCTAAAATACTCTAAGGATTTGATAATATTAATCCTGATATTTTCCTTGAAAGGAAGATGGCTTGTTATAATACAAGCCCTATCCGTTTATTGGTGGACGCAACTTAAAGTGAAGAAGCAATTTGTAAATAAAGAAAATGAGGAATTGCTTTTTTAGTTGTACTTCATTTGCGTCTTTTATAAATAGATTAAATAAGTGTTTGAGTGATATCAGGATAGTAGAGACCAATTTAACCTATCCATCTAGATGGATGTAAAAATATGTATAGTACACAGTATTAGGGTGATTTCGACATCATTTGTCTTATCGATCTTTGATGCAAGTAAAAATATATTATATATATTCCCGGCCAGGAATTTCAAACTTTTTTCTCCTGGCGTTATTTCTGTCTTCTCAGTAAAGGATTGCCTTCATTGGGCCGCCCTCTAGTGTTCTTCTAATGTCCCTTTTTCTCTTAACTCTAAAAAAAACTCCTGTTTCTTGTCTCATTGCTCATTCGCGTCCAATTTATTTTTTCTTCAATATATATATATATATATATATATATATATATATATATATATATATATATATATATATATATATGGTAAGGGAAGGTAGATGGAAGAGCTTGATGAGCTTGTTTCTTGAACTTTGCCCTTGATTGCGAGTGAATAGTTGTGGAAATTCTTAGGATTTGGCGAAGGCAGAGACAGATTAATTCTATTGTGTTGTGGCAGGTGATGAGATATCAAGCCTTGAATGTCCAAAGATTGATAAAATCAGACGTTACTCTCGGCTTATACTACATCTCAATGAGCTACCTCGGAGGTTTCTCCCTCACAGATGTGGAGGTAAGATGTAATTTTTTTTTTAAGGAAAACATAAATTAACGGTACTTCTCCACCAGGAAAAATAGGAGCAAAACTTGAAGAGGTAGGAAGGGTAGGCAACCGTCATTTAATTGGAGTCCTCTTCCCCCAAGCAAGGCAGATCTTTGCGGGGGACAAAGGCAGAACACACAAATTCATTCATCCTTAAATTTATTCAACTTTAAAATATAAAACAAACTTAAACTTGATCAACTTTCTACATATCAACGCATGAGGCTAAGAATAGGTAACACAACATATGTAGGGGTTGCTATTCTCGACAATAAATTTTATGACAAGGGAATTTCGGGAAGTTCTCTATTCTAAACAAGGTAATTTGGGGGTTGCTATTCTTGACAAGGGATATTTTGGGGGGGGGGAGAGTCGCCATTTTTGACCAAGAAATTTGCGGGTCGTTATTCTTGACAAGGAGATTTAGAGGGGGATGGGGGCTATCCTTGACAAGGGAATTTTAGGAGTTCGCTATTCTTGACAAGGAAATGGGGGGGGGGCACTATTCTTAACAAGAGATTTTTATTCCCGGCTAGGGAATTTGGGGGGTAGCTAATCTTGATAAAATTGGGTTCGCTATACTTGACATGAGAATTGTTCTATGACGTCTTTAATACCCCAATTTTCGCCTTTGTGGGGGACGCCAGTCCCCTGCTTCCAACATGATTTCCACACGCGTATATGGCATGCTGGGAAATAGAGCGAGCGAAAAGGAAATCTTATCTATGTTTCGCCTGATGGGATCGTGCCCATCTCCGTTCCGGTTCTGCCTCAAGAAATTTTCCCTGCAACGCATTTCTTAGCCAAATATCAGAACCAATCCATTTCCTTCGCGCTCCGAAATTACGTAAGGGAGAAAAAACAACGCATACACCATCTAACACGACTTCCAGCTCTCTTCGAATACAAAATCAAGGCCGCCGCTCAACTATAACTGCATTTCAAATTCAAATGGTCGCAACTCTTCCATAACCGATAAGCAACACTACTCTAAGCCTACTTTTCCATTGCCCGGCAAGTTTCCACACTAGTTTCTCTTATAACTTCACTAAAGTCAAGAAACATTTAATTCACTCCGCGCATTATGATTAACTCTAGCATACGATCCAAAGCATATTTATAAATCATTATTTAATTTGTTTCCACAGTGCCGAAATTGAAGCGCTACATTATTCAGTGCATTAGTAAATCAATTATCATTAATAATTGCCGTTAATATTAATAATAACATGTTTAATACCATTTTTACATGTTTTATTAATATCTTTTAATGAATTCTTTCCTGCATATTTTAATAAATCTCAAAATTCAATTTCTCTCCTTACAAGCTTCACCAGTAAAGAATTTTCGTTCAACATCCTCCAAATTCCCTCAGAGGAACCAATACTCTCGTTACTTTCGGAGCTGAATCAAATCAAAAATAAATATCCCTTACTGACACGAGATTTAGTGTCGGTAGGGCCTACAACTTTATCAACTTTAAACTTTCAATTAAATTAATTTTACACAAGTTTCATTTTATCGTTAAAACTTCATCTTTTCAGATTTATGGATCGTTTATAATGCTTGAGGGAAATGATCTTCTAAAAGTGTATTTCAAAGAAGAAGTACCAAGTTTCGGCGGAATTAGCCAGAAAATAGCCAAAGACTTTTATAAGACCATTGAAGTAAGTAGTATCGATATACCAATGAGTAGTAGTTCAAAACACTTATTAATTATCATCAGAGGAAGTTTATAAGCGAGCTCCATTTTCAACCCAGAAGATAGGCGATGATTGATTACATGAGTATTCCATTACTTTTCCCACGTTACCTTTATCATATTATTAGTTTTCCAACTATCAATGAGGAAGATCTAAAAATATTTTTAAGTTTTGTTTTGTTTTTCTAATTCAAAATGGAAGTAAACTTGGGCAATTAACGAGGGCATTTCACTCAGTAGATTAAGGAAATAGATAAGTAAAAATAACTAAATATTAAAATGATTAAATGTTGCAAAGTTTCCAAACCTCGCTAACGTAAACATTTAATAGTACGAGTTTGAATTTTTCTGAGGTTGGTATATTTTACAATAAATAGTTATAATATGCAATTTACTGACATGTTTTATGTTGTAGTACGAAATCTACCTTAAGTTCAACGCTCAAAATGACATTTCACCAGGAGATAATTAGGAGTTTAAGAAGCAGGCGGTTAGTTTTGAAGGTTAGGGTTGATTAAAAGTGGGTTACTCTTTAGTTTAGCGTAACTTGGAATTATACAACAGGACAGCCTGAACCATTTAGGTAAAAATATATAAAAACTAACTAGTTTTTTATTAAGAGCATAAGAAATGAAAGAGTCTGTAAAAGGCTAATTAATAGCCTATACAGGGCAGCTTTTGTTCCCATCTCCCAAGTTCAGTCCCACCTTATCAGCTTCATCCATACATCTATCCAGTCTATTCTTCAAACTCGCCAGGGAGGACGCTTCTATCATTAGACGAGTGATCCTCTTCCATTCTTCTACCACTCGATTTGTAAGCCAATTTTTATCAATCTCTGTCTTCAACCTAAACTTGTCCAGCTTAAACCCATTAATAGATGTCCTATCCTGTTGACTAAAAGTAAGAAACTTACCATGTCTCCCCTATTATAGCATTGTACCCAATTAAATACTATAATCAAGTCCCATCGAACTTTTCTCCTTTCTACTGTATGAAAATTTAGTTCTTAAGCCTTTCACCATAAGGTAAGCTCCTCAATAGATGAATCATCTTAGTTATCTTTCTTTGCACAGGCTCAAGCAAACCAATATCCATCCAATAATATGGTAACCCAAATTGCCCCGCATAGTCAAGATGAGACCTAACTAATAAAACTCAATAAAGCTAAAAAAAACCCTGATACTCTATTGGTACTTCCTAGCAGTTAATCATTGCTTTCTATGCCATATGTCGGAACTTACAAGGACACCTCTCTCTTTCGCATTCTGGCCTTCCTAAAACTTTCCCACTAAATTTAGAATTATTAAGCAGATTAAATCTCCATACTGTATACTAAATTCACTACAACTGCTAAGGAGTTCAAAACCTCAACATCGGATTCAGAACTTATAATTCCACCCAACTTAGTGTCATCAGCAAATTTGTTCAGATTGCTACTAATACCCATGTATGTCGAAATCATTAATATAAATCAGGAACCTAACTGCCCCAACACCGTCCACTGAGTAACATTATGTACTAGTAACATTCCCTCACTCAGATTTAATCCAATCTATACTAACTCTGATATCTGTCACTAAGCCACACTTACCTGATCTTCTAAAATAGATTTCTAGTCTATATATCTCTAGTTAAAATCACTCATTATATACACATATTTACTTCTACATACACGTTCTAACTCATGTCACAGAAGACATTAAGTTTCCTTACTAAGATTTTGCGGTTAATATAATAATCCTATAACAAGTTTATCCTTCTCCTAACGTCTAGGTATAATGGCTCGGTGTTAGTATGTATATTTTAGTCATAGAGTTTTCAAAACATTGGAGAGTATCCCTAATATAAATAATCACCCATTCTCCTTTTCTTTTGGGTAAACTTGCGAGTTTATGGGCGCACGCTAGGGGGCGCTTTTTCTGTGCTACAATTAATGCGATAAGGTCTGCACGTTTATTTAAATAATAGAGACGATAGCGCCGCCTGCTTTAGGCTATTTCGCCCAAAAGTAACATTTTTTAGTTACTTTCCAAATGCCCCCCCCTCCCTGCCTGCAACTTAAGAAAAACTCGTGATATTTCTAATTCGAAAGGCTAACATTTAGGTGATTGCTCAATGTCGACGGTACCATCGTCATCTTAAATTACCTAATAAATATACACTTCACGACAAAGTCTAAGCCATCTCCACCCTTCACTCTTATAATCGAGCCGCGCTTCTTTTCCACACCTGTTGCAAATCTTTGCTTTTAAAATGAGGCCATGATCTATACAAAAGTCTATTAAATTGACTGAGGTATTAACAACAGTCGTATTAAAGTCTAACAAACCGAGTGCATAAGAATCGCGCTCGTTTAACTGCTTGACTCCAGGTTGCCAATGTTTGAATTAAGATTGGATTAAGAGTTTCCAATGTGTGAAAATAATGGTTTATTTTAACATTAAGAGAAGTTGTACAATTTTATTTTTAAACGAAATAGGTACATGAAAAAAAAAATAATAACATTACGAAGCATTTAAAAATTCATTACAATACTAATTAAATATAATCGAGTAGAAGTGCCGGCACTTACTAAATAATAAATAATAGAGACCCCAAAACAAATACACCGCCGTGATTGGCCACATCCGAAGCTACCGTCTGACGTCATGAAGCCTAAATTGTAGTCCAAAAGTGTAGCCCCGAAATAGCGCCCCCTAGCGTGCGCCCATAAACTCAACTATTACCATCTCCTGTTCATATCTTTATGAAACATATTATAACCATCAATCTGGACCTCCGTTCTAAAGTTCTTCTCTAACAAATCAAGTCATGACTGTTATCGCAATAACATCCAAATTTTTTACACTCGCTAGCCCTCTTAACAAATCCTTCTTATTTCTTATGTCTTATTTATCCTGTAATATATTTTTAATGTATCGTTCCTTATTATCTTGCCATTACCACACTCTACTTTCCTAGCTCTCTGCTCATTTCCTCGCCTGCTTTTCCTTACGTTTATCTGGATACCCTCATCTCTACATGCTTCATCCTATTTTTCCCCAACAGCCTATACTGAAACTTCTCATTAGATAGTCACTTAATACATTCATCATTGAAAGTTTAATTGGCGCGTATGTTTTCAATTCATCAGAGTAAATTAATGTTTCGAGCAGTTAACCAGGGGTATTGCCACCATTACCCAACTTTACCTCTAGCCTTAAGTTTTCAAACTGTAGCCTATGAACGGGAAGCAATCAGAGGTTTGATCAGGGGTCCCATTAACCCGAAGCCAGTGCAGTACCACTAGGCTACGTTCCACAGTTTAAAACTGCCACACCCCTGTCACTCTCACAACCAGTTAACAATATAAACTAACTACCTTTTCTTAACCCCCTAACCTTGTCCCCTTGAAATGCTGTTTTGAACTTTGAAGTTGAGGTTAGACTGCTTATTAGAACATAAAATATGTGGGCAAACCGTCTATTAGAGCATCACTGATAAATGAACACAGTGGAATAATTGATGATTTCTAAGGCAAACACAAAGAAATCGATCACACAATCTCTATTTGTCAGATATTAGCAGATACAAATAACACGATTTTTTTAAGTCATCATACCAATCAAAAGACCCTAGAACCACCCCTCCCCCATGATTTAGACCATCTTAAGGACCTTCCTGGGATCTATAACTAGCAACCTACTGAAGCCCATTCTTATGAAATTGAGTGCATGAGTTTTGGTGGGTTTTTTTTCTCAATAACGTTCTGCTGGCGATCGCAACCGAGGAAATGATCCTCCCCCCCCCACAAAACATTATTAAAAAAGAAACCACTAATATCAAAAATAAGGCGAAAAACAGATCAAAAACCAAAACAATCAACGAAAACAAGTGGAGAAAAGTCATACTCCAGCGTTAGAGGGCCCCGCCAGTTTGGGTGTCTCCAGTGCTTTCTTGTACTAGAGATATTACTGACACGGTGTCACTTTGACCGAATTTTGTTCTGAGAAGGGCCACTCTAGCTCATAAAGTGAAGCCCCGTAAGAGGCACGGCTATTTGTTTACCTGGCCGCTGTGCTGACGTGCCTCGGCGCCTCGTCAGGCACCAGCTTAGCCTCCTCTCTGCCTTTCGCTAACACCTTTCTCCCTCTCTGTAACACCTTTGTTCCTCTCCCTCGAAGCATTTGGTTCTACAGGGAGGCCCGATTGTTTGGGATTGGCTCTAGTTTGCCCCTTTTTTTGCTGCCAAGAAGGGGTGGAACTCTGAAGTCGGTGTTTGGGCCACGGGACCGGGCTCGAACCAAGAAGGGATGAGGTAAGGGATAACGACCCACCAGGATACGTCCTGCACGGTGCGCATATATTAACTCCTATGCTAGGATGACGGGGCCCATCTACATAGAACCCAGTAACAGCTTCTGCACGTCGCCTGTGTTGTTTAGAACCGGCACGTTTTCTGCACCAACTGGCCTCCGCAATAGTTAACGGAAGTCAGACTCATGGTGCCTTTCTCAGGTTTATGTCCCCTTTGTCCTAACAAATTCTTTATTTCTAAAAACAGCACACAAAACCTGAATTAATACTACAACTACAAGTAAATATCAAAGTAGCGCATCACTTCCCTCCTTCCCCAACCCTCACTCGGTTACTCCTTAGTCACCCCTACATGCTAAGTAGCAATCTTGGTGCAGAGCCTTCCCTCTCACCACACTCAATCGATAAAGTAGCTAAACCTCTATCCCTATTGGAGCCGCCCTCGGGCAGCTCCGCCTCTTCTAAGGAGATGGTCCCCATGTTCTGTCTCAGAGGCTGTCTGCAATTCTCTCCTAGCGGAGAGGGTGTTTTTTCCTCTCCAATAAGTACGGGTTCGGTGGCTTTCCCCTTACCTCCTTGTTTAGAGTTGCCTTCGGGTGACTCATGTCTAGTGGCAGGCCCCGTATACTTTCTCGGTGGTCCTACGAAGTTCCGTTTAGCAAAGAGGGCACTTCCCTTTTTCCAATCGTGACAGATTTGTGGGTTTTCCTCTTACTTCTTTTCGAAGACTTGCCTCTAAGCGGCTCTCCACTTGGGGCGGGTACCGCTTTGCTTCCTCAGGGATATGCCAAGAACAATGCGAGACAAAGGACGCGCCCCGTCGGTTCTCGCACCCCGGATAGGAGCAAATGAACCCCCTCAACTCCTTTAGAGTGGTAAAAGGCAGCGGCTTCCCCTGGGCGTTACTAAAACACCCATTCGATCTGAGGATTATTAAGTTAATGGAAGCCGGCATGACCGCTCCCCTTCTGAATCCAACGCAGGATGGCATGCTAACCACAGTGACGTTCAGGGCGCGCTATAGGCTTTTTGAGCCCCCAGTCGGGATACCTGACATCTTAGGAAGGGGGCAGTTGAAGGCCCTTCCTAAGGGTGAGAGGGTCCAGGAGGTCAACTGGCTGAAGGATGGCAAGGTCTTCTATAGAGGCAAAAGTGGTTCATTGCCAGACAGAGAACCTGAGTCGGCCCCTGCGTAAGCTCCTATTCCGATCACACGGAACTCAGGTGAATCACAATGAGAGGAGGAACCTCACCACCCAAATGACGCTTCTTTGACAGCCAAGATCTTCCCCAGCTCAGAAAAAGATCTTACTGAGGCAGACCCGTTCAGCATTGAGGCATGTTCCAGAGGTGTGAGAAGTATAAATCTAAGATTAGCGATTCCCCTCCCTCATCGGGTGCTCCGGGGACGGACGGATCCGTTGCCGGTTTGGCAAGCGACCAGGCTAAGACCGGCACGTCCAGCCCGAAATGCGCTTGGGCAGGGAGTCCCAGATAAAGACCAGAGTCGCAACTCGTTTATTTTGTTATTTCGGAGCCCCTCATTCAGAGTAGACCTTGCCTTTTTGGACCAATTGGATTCAAAAGTTTTCTAGTTATTTGATCTTCAGATGGAAGCATGTTGGCCAAAGGCCATATGCTAAACCAGAGGAGAGCATTAGCTAGTTTGACTGATAGACAACCGAACGTGAGAATTTCTCGGACGGGAGTATTCTGACGAATGCGTCAGACCCTTCCAAGGGAGGTGGCCATGACTATTGCCCTTCATACACTCAATGTCTCACTGGTGAGTGTGATGCCGCACTCTAACATGAACTTCGTGAAATTAGTGGTTTATACGAGATAACTCATAGAATAGTCCTTAAAAGACATCAGAGAAGAGCTGGCTTACCAGAGAGAGGTCAAGTTCGAACGTGTGATAAGAAAACAGGGAGGGTCTTCGAGATCAACCCTTACACTTCGTCATGTTCGTCGTGAATAGCTTCCTGTGTCAGTGCGTTCCGGTTTGTATCGCTACCACGTGAAGGCCTTCATGCTAATGACGCGACATTGAAACTACTGTTACCGCTTTGGCTATACTAACCACTCATGCTGACGTGCAAAGTCAGTTTCCCGAAGTCTGTGTAAATTGCTCCAAAGCCTTATACGATAATTTCTTATCGTGGTTGGCCAAGTGTGTCATTGCGGATACTGCACCACGCTTTCTCGATGTAATATTGCAGGTATCTCTTGGAGAAGGAAATCATAGCCATTCAGGCTGTAGATGGTCTATTCTTCCGCGAGACTAAGGACTTGATCCTGGGTCGTAAAACGCGGTCTGGGACGTCTTAAGCATAACTTACAAAAGGCCCTCTCTGTTCCTGACCCCTCAAACCCTACGAAGACGGTCACTTCCGCACCCATTCCGAACTCTTCTAAGTGTTTTACCCGTACTCCCCGGCTTCTACACCCAAGTCTGACCGTTTCCTACAAGGCCAAACGGCCGCCTGCCTCCACCGAGTCTTAGACTCGAGGAGGGAAACCCTCTTAAGTGGTCGGGGACGTCTTCCGGAGTTCCCAAAACTCTCCCCCCCAAAAGAGTTTTGGCTCCTACGCCTCATCGTGGGCTAGACCTAGCGGGTGGGAAACGCGGAACTCTTCAAAAGAGGGCCATACGCCTCCTAAAAGTTTCGAGGCGGAGGGACAAAAAGACTCGCATAGTGAACTCAACCTCCTCCGATAAGTCCTCGAAGTCGAGAGCTCTTTTAACGCCTTGTTCGGCCAACAGCGCCCGGAGTTCTGCCTCCGGGAAGCATACGGCCATTCTTATGAGGGTCTTCTCTGCGAAGAGGGCCCCCACATCTCCACCGAGCAAGGCTTGGAGGATATATTTCTTCAATACAGTTGCCGTGGACTCCAAGAAAACTGGGGGGAGCTGTGGAGGCTCGTCTTTTCTCGTTCCCTGTTAGCTATTTCTTTGCAGATGATCATCCTGGTCGCGTTTTCCATGCCCACCATCTCGGGGTATAAGAATTCTACGACCCCACCCTTGGAAAAAGAGCCGGGTAGGAGGATGCGCTATTTACACTTGGAACGATGTTTTCTTGATTCTATTTACCATAAATACCTCCTTGTAGGCAGTTCCGGTGCAACTAAACCTGAATAGGGGGTATACTGTAATTTCTGCGTACATTCCACCGTCAACCGACTTCGACACGATGGACTTCCGCCGCGTCGTGGGACGGTTGCCGAGGCGCTTTCTACTGCTCGAGGATTTTAACGGTATATTCTCCCTCTGGGGTGACTACATGATCAATACCAGGGCAAAGACTTTGACAACTTTATCGACAGCTTGAAATAGGTATCTTTTAAAAATAGAGGAATTTACGCATCACTGCCCGAGAACCACTTCATTTTTCTGCAGTGATTTGTCCCTACGCTCTTTGGAGGCACAACCTGATTTTGGGTGGGTGGTGCTCATGACATTTATGATAATGTCCACTATACTATTCAACTACCATTTTCTAGGCCATGTCACTTGAAAATCAGCCTGGCTAGTGGGTAAAGCTAGCCTATTTCAGGTAATGACTGATTCATCTGTCTTAGTCGAGGAGTTTAGGTCGGTGGATGAGTCCGTTGGGTTCTTCGCCGGCAACCTCATCGCCGTGGGTCCAACTACTATCCTTAGAACGTATAGTTATTATTCACGCTGTACGCTTTCTTGGTGGTGGGCCGAGTGTAAGACGGCCCTCAGCCAGAAGCAATATTATGCCTACGTGCGCTATATGCGCAGCCTGAACGACTTCACTGTTGGTGAAATTCATCGAGATATTGATAGGTTCCGGTATGTTTCCAAGCACGCTTCATGGCTGGCATACATGTTTTCACTTAGCGAGAAGACCCCTTCTTGCGATGGTGTGGAAGCGAGTCAAAAGGATTCGGGGCAAGTTCTAGCAGCACCTTACCTATTATCCAGAAGAAAGAGACAGGAATCTCGGACCCACGTCTGTGACGGTGTCTTTTGCGACCGCTTTTCCATATTCTCTAGCTGAGATGCTGCTTCACCACCGTCGCACTTGCCCGACGTCTCCTTCAGACGCCAATGTCTCTCACTGCATCTGCGGCTGACTTTAAATGTACCTATGCCTCCGAGAGATGTCAGTCATACCCTAAGCTCTTTGGGTTTAGGGTTAGGAAACTCCTTCGAGAGCTCAGTGTAGCTCTCGTGTCGGTGGCCCCTCTGGTTCTACCCAGGACGCCACCCTGGAGGTTACCACACTGACTATTTGTTGCCACGACTATAACCAAAGCACCGTGGGGATTGCGACTTTTTTTTGGAGCACACTTCGTGTCACGCTGGATCTGTTCCAGTGTATGCAGATGATTCCTTGTCTTAGGAGTGGGTCTGCGTTCACGCCGTAGCCCTCCCTGTTTGAAGTCAGCGGGGCCCTACTAGGCGCTCCTGTAAGGGTAACAGCGATTTGCTTTCCTGGCCGCTGTGCTGACGGGACTCAGCACCCCGTCTGGCCCCAGCTTAGCCTCTTCTCCTTCTTTATGACATCCTGACTTCTTACCCTGCTTCCTAACTTTCCATACAACCTTTCTGGTCGGCTTCCAATTTCACAGAGTAGAAGCACCCTAGCTTCCTCTCAGCCAGCCATCCATGATCGGGGCTGAGGGGGGAGGGGACAATGCTTTCTCAACCATGAGCTCCGGTTTAGGATGGTGGGTTTTTAACAACCTACTTCATCTCCAACACCCCCCCCCCTCACACCCCTTTTCTTTCTCCGTTCAATTTCTATCAATTTTACGCCGAGCCTAAGGTGGAGCCGCCATGCCGATGGGTTGCCAGGCCACTAGGCAGGAGGAGTATCCTCAAATGGCGGCAGCTGGTTCTACCGGCCATGAATTAACTCCTAGCAGAGTGGCTACTGCGTGGAGGTGATTAGCTTTTGCTTCCCGTATAACTAATAAGGTCACCATGCCAAATGATGAGAATATAAAAAACAAACCTCCCTTTTCTCTTCACCAGTGACATATCCGCCTTTGGGCAGCTCCACGGAAGAAAATGGAGGTTCCTCCCCACCGTTCTTTTGAAGGAGACACTACAAACTGCTTCTACCAAAGAGGAGGCGTACTCCTCTTCTATCTCTATGGGTGCAGGCGACTCCCTCTTTACAGTGTCAGTTCCCTCTTTACTTTATTAAGGGACTGAAAAGAAAGCACGCCAGCGGCCCATCCCATAATTGACCGCTCCCGCTCGATAGGAACAACTCCCTTAGTGAAGGGGATGAATGAAAGGGCCCGTCAGCCTGTGCCCTCCAAAGTCCTACGGGCGCGCATATCGAGATTAAAGGGGGTCACCGTACGCGCCCTTCTCTCTTCCCTGACAGATGCCGGTTCACTGGCCCAGGATAGGACGAAAGGTACCAAGAAGGGGACCCGTGATGTCTTGTGGGGGGGATGGCCACATGGACCCCCCCCCTGAGATGGACATGGTCCCTGAGGTGACCCAGCCTCAAACAGTAGAATCTTTCATGTGGGCGAACACTGGCTCAGTGTCAAGCAAAGAACCCAAGTCCGCCCCTGTGAAGGCTTCTCCTCAGACAGCACGGGCGCCCGAGGCGCTACAAGGAGAGGAAGGATCTCCCCCCCCCCGGCTTGTGCCCCTGTGACAACCAAGACATTTTCAATTTTAGAAAAGGATCTTGCTAAGGCCTGCCCATCTGGCCTAAGGGCTTCTGCCAGCGGAGGGGAGACGTGGGTTCATTCCCTGCTCTTCACTCCCCAAAAGAGAAGAAACAAAAAAAAGACTCAGAGCCCCTCTTCTTCCGCGGGAGCTACTGAAACAGACGGGGCCGCTGCTGTTTTGGTATGCGACCAAACCAAGAACGGCGCATCGGCCCCCGGTGCTCCCCTGGGTGGGGAGTCCCTGACAAAGACCAAAAGTGCGCAGAGCGGAGTCTCGATTACGTCGGGGATCCTCTTCTTCCACGGGAGCCACGTGAACGGACGGGGCCACTGCTGTTCTGGTATGTAACCAAGCCAAGCACGGCACGTCTGGCCCCGGTGCTCCCCTGGGTGGGGGGTCCCTGACAGAGACCAAAAGTGCGCAGAGCGGGGTTTCGATTACGTCGGGTCCCCTCTGAATGAGGGGACCCGACTAGCTTCAAGCGATTCCTTGTTATTCACTCCCTTGATGGCAAAATGTTGGTTAAGGGCAACATGATCCATCAGAGGAGAGCACTAGCTAGTGTGATTGATAGAAAGCCAAAGGTGACCTGTTTCTCGGACGGGAGCCATCTAGCGAATGCGTCGAATCCCTCGGGGGCTGCCATGATTAGTGCCCTTCGAACAGTTGATGTCAAGCCGTTGAAAAGAGTGGTTTATGATAGGAAACTCATGGACTACTCCATAGAGGACATCACATTAGAGCTGGCCGACCATGGATGGGTCAAGGTCGAACGTGTGATAAGAAAACAGGGAGGGGCCTCGAGACCCATCCCTACACTCTTCGTCACGTTCGACTGTGGCAAGCTCCCTGAGTTGGGGCGTGCCGGATGTTATCGCTCCCGCTTGAAGGCATTCCTGCGACTAGAGCGGAGGTGCTACTACCGTCACCGGTTCGGCCATACTAATCACTATTGTAGACGGGCAAAGTCAAGGTTACATGAAGTCTGTGTAGGTTGCTCCAAGGCAGCACACAAAGTCAAAATCGTGTGTGACCAAGTGTTTCAATTGCGAAGAGCCGCACCCCACTTCTTCAAAGCAATGTGGTGGGTATCTCCTTGAGAAGGAAATCCTGGCCGTTCAGGCCCAGGATCGTCTCTCATTTCTTGCGGCTAACGACATAGTCTTCGCGCTTCCGGCTCTGCCTGGGACGTCTTATGCATCAATGTTAAGAAAGACACCCTCTGCTCCTGGCCCCTCCAGGCCTACGAGCACGATCATTTCCGCGCCCATTCGGGACCTTTCTGCTAGTTCTACCCACTCCAGGCGTTCCCCTGGTAGAGCTTGCAGGATAAAAGGTTCACACCGAGCACCGGCTAAAACCAGGGTTCCCTCTACTTCCACCAGCGTGACTGTTTACCTTAAGGCGAAACGGCCGTGCGCCTCTACCGAGTCGTTAGACTCACAAGAGGCAATAACCCTGAAGTTGATCGTAAGGCCATCTTCCGGGCTTTCTAAAGCTGCCCCAGAAAGGATGACAGCACTAAAGGAGCTTCGGTTCCTTCTCCCTACCCAGTGGTCAGCTGGGTAGCTCGTAGAAGGTGGATCTTCCAAAGGTAGTACCCCTGCCTAAGGTTTCGAGGCGGAGGGAGAAAAAGACTCGCATGGTGAGCCAAACCTCCCCCGATTCGAAGTCGACAGCGCCTTCAGCGCATTGTCCGGCTAACAACGCCCGGAGTTCTGCCTCCGGAAAGCGTAGGGCCATTCCCGTGAGGGTCTTCTCTTCGAATATGACCCCGCATCTCCTCCAAGCTAGGCCTGGAGGGCATATTCCTTGAATGGAATTGTTGCCGATGAGGGCGCCAAAGAGTCCACGAGGACTGGGAGGCCAGATCATCGTTTCGTTCTTCCTCACACCGATTACATGACAGGAATACGGGAAGTTCTCCGGGCTGCTTAACAAAGAAGATGGGAGACGGTCGAGGAGAACTTAAAGTTGCGAGCCATTGCGCCGCGACTGTTCAAATGGACCTACCGCCCAATGCCGAGACGGCTTCAGGTTGCTTTCTGTCGTCTCCGAATTGGCCACACTCGTGGGGTGCACCACCATTTGATGGAGCGCTATTGTGAATACTGCGTTGTCCCCCAGACTGTTCGGCATATCTTCGTTGAATGTCCCAGTCTTGGTGATCTTTGCGCACGTTACCAGTCCCGGTACCGGGACGAGCGGGGTCGCTAACGCTTTTTCCTTGTACTCAAGACGAAATGTTGCACACTGACCTGTAGACTTTACGTCATTTTGGAGGAGCTGGCCTATTTGACTGTTTGTTTGGGGTCGCATTTTACTGCACCGAGGGGAGTGGGCCTACCCCGACGCCGGAGCAGGCTTCGTTCTTGCCTTTTTACTTTTTTTTTAATATAGTCTAGTAATAGGCCCGGTCGAGTACGGCGACTTATGCCCATGTAAGCAGTCACCAGATAGTCTCCTTAAATAAAAAAAACTACCAGGTGCCTCGTCTCTATTGACGTCCGAGCTGGTTGCAGTTCCCCGCTCGGTACGGGAGATAACGCGTCGTGCACGTTTCGGAAACCGGACTGGGATCTTTAGCGACACACAAACCGAAATTAGTGTTTTCGGGGCATTAGAATCTCCACACCATTTGGTTCGCGGTGTTCTTGACGCCATGGTTGCCGCAAGCAGGGTGGATGTCAAGTTTATCTTCTGCTGGGTTCGTGGAAATATGGAAATTGCGGAGAATGAGCGCGCTGATGAGGTTGCCAAAGAGTCGCGATTCCTGGATGAGCAGACCAACGTTTTGGTCTCTCTCTCACACCGACTACATCGCATGAATCAGAGTAGCTTTCCGTGGGGAACTTTAAGTTGCGCGCTATTGAACCGTGACTGTTCCCATGGACCTATTTCCCAATGTCACTACGGCTTCAAGTCGCTTTCTGTCCTCTTCGAATTGGGCACATTCGCGGGACTCACCGCCATTTGATGAAGAGCTCCCCTGCACCTTATTTCGATGACTGCTTTGTACCCCAGACTGTTTGGCACATTTTTGTTGAATGTCTCAGTCTGGGTGATCTAAGCACATGTTACCTATCCCATTACTGGGACGAGCAAGCGGCGTCGCTAATACTTCTCCCTAGTACTCGGGACTGGTTCGTGTACACAGACTCGTGAACTATACTGCCCCTTTGCTCCACTTTATTTGACTGTTTTTTGTAGGTCGCATGTTCTTGCGCCGGGGGGAGGCAGGCCTGCCCCTGACGCGCTTCCTTGCTGTTGCCTTTTTGCTTCCTTTTTTGTGTATTTGTTGTTGTTTTAGCCTGTGCTTCTCCTTTGTCTTTTTTTATCTTTGTTATTTGTTATCTACACATTATTTGTTTTTTTTATCTAGCCTAGTAGTAGGCTCTGCTGTGAGTACGGCAATTTTTGCCCTAGTAGGCAGTCGCCAAATGCGCTCTCTCTCTCTCAAAAAAGAAGCTTATTAGCTACTAGTGCATAAGTAAAAAATGGGCTACTTTCTTACCAATGTCTAAATGAACAGAGAGGGTTCTCTAGGTCGAAGGCATAAGGCAACAGAAAAAATTCTCAAGCTAACAAAGACTAAGGCAGCAGAGAAGGATCCCTAGCTACCATTTCCTAAGGCAACTGAGAGGGCTTCCTAAGCCATAATTCAACACAGAGTGCTCCCAAGCTACCAAGGGTTACCTCAACTGAGACTGACTCCTAATTAGCAAGGCTAGAAAAACAGAACTGGCTTCCTAGCTACCTATGCCTAAGTCAAAAGAAAATGCTCTCTTGCTATCAAGGCCTAATTGAACAAGGAGTCTTTCATAGCTCTAAGGTATAAGGCGATATAGAGAATTCCCTAGTTAAAAGAGAGGACTCACTAGCAACCGTGGTTTAATGTAAAAAGAAGGCTTCCCAAAATATGTACCATGGGTTAATTAAACCCAAATTATCTCCACCTATCAATGCCTAAGGCAAAAGAGAGTACTCTCTAACTAACAACGGTCAGTGCAACATAAAATGGTCCTAGCTACTAAGACAACCAAATGAAAGAGCTTCTTACATACTAAATGCAATTGAGACGGTTTCGTTGCTACCAAATTCTAAGGCTGCATAAAGGGCTCCCTGGATATCAAGGCCTTAGGTCACATATTGCGATTCCTAGCTACGAAGGTATAAAAAAACAAAGAGGTCTTCAAAGATACCAGTCCAGCAGAAAGTACTCACAAGATACTGAGACCTAACCAAAGATTGAGGATTCACTAGCTACCAAGCATAAATTGTACGAGCGGACTCAGCTATCATGGGAAAATTCAACATAAAGGGAAGAAGACACAACTCGATTTCTTCGTCGACTCGCTGACCCCGGTATCCCCATAGAGCTTTATTATGCGTAAAATCACACTCTTTGACCCATTTCAATGCCTAGAAATGTTTTCCAGCGTGATTCTGTTAATTTTCGATTGGACAATCTGCTTTCTGAAGGATTTGTCGACCTTAACCCATCTCGCCAGCCTGATAAATGAGTAGTACCATAAGTATCAGTCGAAATATACACGCGTGTAACCTGAAAGTTATAAGTTATCATTCTCTAGTTTGGGACGCATCATAACTTCCACACAATCAGAGGCAAAATTCATGGAAATTAAACGAGTATTTTCAAGAAAATGTAGATTTCGGTATTTTGTTCTCAAGTTTTGGACAGTGCTGTAGGGAGGCTCTCTCCCTACCTACTAAAGTCTAAGGTAACAGAGAGGTCTTCATAGGTTTCCCTGCTACCGAGGTTTAAGGCAAAAGGAAAGGCAAAATGATGGGACATAGATACCAATACGTAATTCCGCTGAGAAAACTTCCTAGTGTCGAAATCCCAAGGCCTTGTTACAAGGCCTAATTCAAAAACAAAGCTCTCTAGCTTTCAATTCCTAATGAAACAGAAGGATCCTTATCTATCAAGGGCCAGGGCAACAGAGTGGGTTTCTAAGTTATCAAAGCATAAGGCAAAGGAGAGGGGTCCCAAGCCAGCAAGTGGGCTCTCCTGCTTCCAAGTCCAAAAGCAGCAGAGAAGGCTCCCTATCTACAAGAAAGTTAGGCAAGAGAGAAGTTTCCGTAGCTACCAATGCCTGAGGCAACAGAGGGGGTCACTATCTACAAAGGCCTATGTTTATGAGTGATCCTGCTACATCAATAAGGAAATCAGCTTCGTTTCTAATAAACAAGACCTCTTCTTATTTGATGTCCTATGAGGCATTGATCTATGTGGTACTTAAAAACCGCTGACAATGAAATCACGATGTGGAATGTAAGTTAAGACCTAAAAGTATCTCTAACTATTATCGGCTCTATACCAACACACTCCTCAAAATCATTAAAATCAACGACAAAATATACAAATCTCAAACCATCTGATAAATAATAGATAATCATAAATAACCTTAATAATCAGACCACAAGAATGGTGTTTAAGTAGGCTACAAAAATATTTAGGTTAGGTGTTCCATGAAACAGTGGTACCACTCTTATTCTGTGGTAGTATGTGATAACCTTAGGGCCCACCATTTCTAAAGTTGATGGGAACGAAAGTAAACCCGAGTTATAGAAAGACACGGGGAAACGTCATTTTATGAAGTGTACTAGAGGTCAGCAGTAAGCTAAAATACATATTTATTGATCTATTCAAAGGGGAAAACCAATGGGTACGTCCATTCGAAAATGTTTGAAAAGTGGTTCCTCAAGGAAATGGTGTTGTTAAGGAAAGTGAAAATGTGTGAACGAAATGCAGCTCAAGTTGACTTGAGAGAAGATTACTCGGGGTGGTATGGAACATGATGGCACACAAGCCTTTATGGGGAAAGCAGCGAGCAAGACAAAATGTTCCAGGGAAATTTGGATCTATCATTCCCGTCGTATCCCCAGATACCATTGAGGGATAAAATATTATGCACCTTCCGCCCCCACCCCCGGCCATTCATCATTAACAACAACCAAGTGTCTATAGAACTAGAATTTCATAGACTCAAACTCCTAGATGCCCTACTCATAAAATTACTAATGCTTCAGGAGACCATCAAGATGAAGACTCAGGACTCTCCTGAATCTACTCGAATAAGGGCATCGTTGTACCTCAAGATGTTGGACCATATCTATCTCTACTTTCCATTTACTGAATCGACCTTGAAAACTTTCGGTAAGATATTTGTTTGTGTCCACTTTTAAATATAAAGCAAACAAAAATAACGAGAGCGTCTTCTTCAGGAAAGTTTGTTGGTCATTTCTGAAGTTGAGTCAGCGAAAATCTTTAGGATACCCCGATTTGAGTACTAGAAGAGGTAGAGGCAGGTAACGCACGCAACCTATCTTGTGATACCCCTGTTCTGCAACGAAGGAAAGACCCATTTTTACTGAGATAAAGAGGTTTACATGCCTTCCTGGGTCCGGTGCCTGTAGAAGGATTTGCGGCTATATATTTCTCTTTTTTTTTCTTAGATCTTATTTATTTTTTAAAAATTTATTAAGGATTTATTTGGTTGTTTATGTTATATACCAATATAACTTTCCAATGTTGTTAGATTTATTACCCCGAAAGCAGGGCAGGGCTAAGCAAGGTGGTGACGCTTAAATGAGAGGCGTTAGTTTCCAATTGATTTTTGTAAAGTTATATTGGCATCTCCAAAGAACTTATTCGAAACGATGTTTAGTTCCGAATACACTCGTTAGTTAGAGTTTAGTTTAATGGTAGTTTTTGAGGGTTTTAGGAGAGTTTGAAAGATCTTTGATGGTTCCGAAATCGATATAAAGTTATGAGTTTGAAGGACTGAAGGTTAAATGAATTTTGGC
This sequence comes from Ceratothoa steindachneri, assembly GCA_963969495.1. Lineage (NCBI taxonomy): Eukaryota > Metazoa > Arthropoda > Malacostraca > Isopoda > Cymothoidae > Ceratothoa > Ceratothoa steindachneri. The sequence goes on along the minus strand of OZ018321.1, from coordinate 157,062,278 downwards.
GAGAGAGGGGGCCGAGAGAGAGAGAGAGAGAGAGAGAGAGAGAGAGAGAGAGAGAGAGAGAGCGAGAGAGCGAGAGAGAGAGAGAGTTTGATGGGAATTCGAGGGAACTCGCAGAACCAATGGGAGAAATAGGGTATAAAAGCTTACCTGGGTCGGAGAACACGGTCGAGGACCTACTGGCAAGTTGGAGTCGTCTAAGGTGCCGCACACTTCCGAAGTTTTTACTGTCAGGTCAATTCCAAGAGTTTGAGGAGAGTTTTAAGTGTTGACGGTTCATTCTTCTTCAAGCTTCTGATATATAGTGGCTTTTTGTCGCTCCCGCAAGAGCGTTTTCAAGGAACCGGGAAGGGGGGGAGTTGGGGGGATAATTAAGGGAGAGGAGTCGAGGAAGGCGTCCGAGGCCAAACGCGTAACACCCTCTACCCTTCATATAACCATAGACCCCTGAGTCCACCGTGCACTGATCGCCAAGGAGGTGGAGAGCGGCTGTAGGCATCCCGATGCCAAGGACGCTCCAAGCTCGCAAACACTCCCCCCCCATCCTCATATACCCATATGCCACTCGGTCCGTCTTCAATAGCCTAAAGAATAAGCCCGAGAGAAAGAGTGGTGGGGGAGAACCCACTACGGGTGGAAACCATCCAAACTATCCTAATTTGACTTACATGCCTTCAAGCACGCTCACACGGACACATGTGTAAAACGGTGCAATAGGCTGTTATCCTAACACGTTTGATTAGTTCTGTTAATTTTCTTAAATGAAAAAATATAGTTCTCTCAAAACCTTTTGTCCATGAATGTAGACCTAGGCAATTAACTCGTCTGAGATACCTTATCTTGCATCATTTACTCCGACGTGCAAAGCAATAATTATATCTCCTTCAGTTCCATGCGCGTTGTCCTGGCAAACTCTCATTCCCCTCTTTCGCTGTCGCTCGCAAAATGGCCCATCTAAAATCTCACCCACGAACCACCGACCACAAGATCTCAGGTGCCATATTTACAAGACTCTCGCCTATAACCTTCTTCCCTTCTCATAGCCTCCCAGAAAGGAGTGCAACGTTTGTAAAGACAATAAGAAGTTTGCTTACGTTGTTTTGCTCATCGTTTCTTCTCTATCCTTTTGACTTTTCTTCTTTAGGCTGCGATTGATTGTGGTGAAGTGGTGAGTATGTGAGTGTGAGAGATAGTGGTGTACAAGAATATTAGGGTTGGGAATAGTGGCGGGCGAAAGGAAGGAAGTATAAGAGTTGCAAGAATTGCAAAGTTGCCTGGAGATCAGGCTAATCTCTTTCATGTTGGTATCTTTGTTGTTTTATTTGGTGTTTCAAAGTAATTTCATATATTTACTTCGTTTATTTGTAATGTTCATGACGTATTCTTGGTTAAGTGTTTGTTTATTGTTGTTAAAGTGTTTTCTTACGTTTCTATGTTTTTTGAGTAACTTTTTATCCTTTTTTCGTCGTAATGCTTTCTGTTGATGTGGTTGTTTTTGTTATCGTTTCTTATGTTTGCTTGTTGTGTTCCTCGTACTTACGTACTATCTTCTTGTTTCCTTTTGTTTATTTTTGTAGTCTTCTTGTGTTGAGATTATCTTGTTGGGGTTTTTAGTTTAATTCGTTTAGTTATTTTGATTGCCAGTTGTCATTTAGGTTGAGATTTGTCTCGTATTTTTATGCATAAAACGGGACAACTTCGTTTCCAAGCTTGCTAGCGCTGCTTGGGAATCTTGCATAGCATGGATTCCATTGATTTTCTAGGAGTAATCTGATCTTTTCGGTGGTATTGGATGTTATTTTTTCTTTCATGGCTTCTGCTCCTGCTTTTAGTAGAGAGTTGAGCGGAGTGATCTTTACCACTCTATGTAGGTCTTCTACTCTCTTCCTTTCCTTTCTGCGTATGTTTGTGATGATATACACGCATTTGTTCTGTATTATTTGCAACTCTTTCTGTGCCGTATTTGAGACACTGAAGAGAGTTGCTGAAGGGTATATGCTGGTTCGTATCTTCTATCTATTCCGTTATTCATTAACGTTTCTAACTTCTTCCGCAGTCATACGAGCTTGCATAGGTGCATGACGATATCCAGCAACGATGATTTGACTTATATCGTCGGCGAATTGAATGTTTAGATTCTAGGGGTTGACGGGCTTGGGGATGTCGGCTGTATATATCGAGTACAGAGTCGGAGAGAGGCACCCGCCTTGGGGCAATCCTGCCCTCAGCGGAAATGGGGGCCCTTCCATTTTACCTATACTGACATATGCTGATCTCTCCAGGATGTAATCGCAGATGATCTTCTCGAGCCTGGGGTTTAAACTCAGTTGCAGGATTTTATACTGCATACCCCTTATCTAGACTTTATCAAATGCCTTCGATACGTCTCTGCATACAATGTCGATATAGCTCCGATCTTGTTTTGCTTGAGCAATTTTCTCCGTGATGACACTTATTGCCATCTCGGTGCTTCTCCTTTTCCTGAAGCCATACTGCTGATTGTTTTATAGTGAGTTTTTTCCAAATGATCAACGGGTCTTCTGTTTAGGATTTTATCGAAGAGTTTTCCCCCAATTTCCAGAAGGGATATTGGGCGATAGCTCTCCTTTCTCGTCGAGGTTTTCCAGGTTTGGCTATAAAGATCATATCAGCCGTTTTATAACCGTCGGGAAAGTAGCTTACATTTAAGAAGGTATTGAAGATGTTTAGCATTCCTTCATGGACGCATCTCGGTGCTTTGATGAAGTTAAGTTTCATAAACCCCGATCGACCTGGTACTCTTTGTTTAAAAGAGTAAAGTGCGCTCTATAGTTCTCCTAGAGTTACTTTATTCATTTCATCTTCTTCCCCCCTGATCACCTGGTGGTTCGGATGCCTCCTATCTATGATATCATTTAGCTTGTCTATTATTTGATTTTCAAAATCAATGCCAAGGTCTTCATTTTCTTCTTCACTGATTCTGAAGATCTGTTCCCAGTGTTTTCTGAGAATCTCCTATATTTCGTTGTCTTCCGCTTTTAGTTCACCGTTGGCATCTTCGAACTCCATTTTTTTTCTTTCTGGGGAATTCTTTTGGGCCTTTTGATCTTAGCCCAGAATTCTTTTGGAGTAACTTCGCTATCTAGTTCCTCGATAGTCTCATTCCACCTTTGTTCCTGTTTTTCGTAGATCAGTATCTTAAGTTCTTCTTTTATTTCTCTTGTACATTACATTATTTCCCGCTATGTTCCCGTGGTGATGCTTCTTTGATACAATTCTTTCAGTTCACGGTGTAAACCTTTCATGTGAGCGGTCCATTTGTACGCAGATTTTATTCGGTACGCGGTTTTGAGAACGGACTGTCTGTCCGCCTCTATCAATTGGTTCCCAGCCTTTCCATTTACTCGTCAATCTCTTCGCGCGTTGCTTTTTCGAAGTTTGCCGGGATGTAATTTCTGAGCAAACGCTCTTAATTATCCTAACTCGCCCTGTTGTAGTCCTTCTTTGCGCGGGCTGGAATTGATATGGGGTTTGCATTGATTTGTAGGTTAATCCCAATATGGTCGCTACAAGGAATTACCTCAGGGGGCATGAGATAATTGAAGAGTAGGAGGAAATTGGCCAAGTAGATGTCAGGCTTGGTGGCTTATCTCTCCGTGATGTATGTTGGAAAGTTGGCATTAAGTCTTCGGACGATGTTCCTATCCAAGAAGGTGTCCAATCATCTACCTATTCCCTTTGTGCGAGTATACCTGGACTCTGCACATCGTGCATTCAGATCCCCCATTAGAATGGTGGGGACCCTTCGCCCGAATATACTCATGATAGTATGGTTAAGTAAATAGTCGCGCCTCGGGATATGATATCCCATGGCGATGACCATTTTCCACAGGCTCATGTCTACCTCAATTGCGAGGTAAGACTTTTCTAGGTTCCTGAGTTGCTTGTACTTGATTCCCTTTTTTTTACCACGATGGCTGCTTCGTCGTAACGTTCTTGTGAGTGGTTTACAGTTAACACTTCGTAATTCCCTATTTTGATGGTTTCACTATTAATGTTTACCCCGTGTTCTGAAATTAGGATTATATCGGCATCAATTGTTTTAAAAATGTTTCCGTACTGCACTCTTTTGTTATCCATCCATCAGTGTTAATAGTTAAGATCCTTAGGTTTCTCTATGCCTTGTAAGGTGTTATTTTATCTTCTTTGTAGTCTGGCGGTGGATTGTTAGGATTTTCTTCCTTAACTTGTTCAATACGTTTATTCTTGTTTCATTTTTCTTTATGGTGCGAGGGGTTTTGGACCTGCTTCTAGAGGCCCTTTGCGATCTGGTGTTGTAGACTGGCTCGCTTTCCTATTCTGAATCAGATTGCGAGTCTTTAGTACTGGTCTCTTCCTCTTGGCTTTCTTCTGTTTCTTCCTCAGATATTAACTGCTTTTCTTGGTCTTCCGGGGTTGAGGGTTTGGGTTAAACGACTGCCATATTCAAAAATTTTGCTGAATCTGATGTTGGAGGCACCTTGACTATCGGCAGATTGTTAGTTTGAAGCATTAAATTAATCTCCTCGTAGCATCCTGGTGTTCCCATGTTCGTGATGTGAGCCTGAATTATGTATGATAGAATCTTCGCGCCCATATCACTGTTCAGGTTTGTCGTGAGGTTCGTTATTTGAGGTGTGCCTTTTGAAGCTGCGGCCGCGTAGGTCTGGTTACTTCGGGTTCGCGCATCCTCTTCTTTTCTTCTTATTATCTCTTTTCTCTTTGGGCAATTAAGGGCGATGTTTATGTGTTCGCCGCCACAGTTTAGGCATTTCTTTCCGATTGAAGCACAGTCTTTAAACCGATTTCCCTCTTGGCCTCACTCAGAACACTTCTTCTTATCCTTGTCCATAGCATAGAAACGGACAGTTGAAGCTGGTATGTGTTTCTAATTTGTAGCATGAGAAGAACATTTGGATGTTATGAAACTTCTCATGTTCTATGTTTTCAGATGGGATTATCAAATTAAATGCGAGAAGTCCCTCTTTCTTAGATTTGATAGCCATCTTCGTGATTTCGAATTGGATCTTGAACACATGGTTATGGTTATTGAACGTCAGGAGTTCTCTAATTTTTGCCCATGTATGTTTTTTCTCAATTTCTTCTTTTATTTCTCCTGTCGGTCGTTCCCCGATCCAGTTTTCGATCTTACGGCAGACAATACTTCGGTTTGCCGCTACTTGAGGGGGTCCGTGCTTTAAGTCCAATTTTTTTTAGCCCGGCTGCTCCCTTAGTTGAGAGGAGTTCGATGTACCCATTGCTAACCTCTATTAACTGAATCAAGGCGACTCTTAGTTAGGCAGAGAGGGTCTGGCATATTTCGCTGTTGGTTGAATTATATTTTGTGATTGAAAGTTTAATGTGAGTGAGTGTTATCTGCTTAGTTAAGTGAGATGAAAATTTCGAAAAGGGTTGTCCCCCGGCGTAGTGCGGCCCCGTGCTCTCGCGAACCAGTACTGCAATTGATGGGGGTGATGGATGATGAAGGGATAGACCCGGGAAGGGATCATCCCAAGGGATGACTTCCTTCACCCGGGGGTGCCGCCCCCTTTTGTTTTTTTTTTAAATTCGCGACTGCTTCCTCCATATCATATAGACGGTTACATGTCCCTCTATGATCTGGGCGGTACACCCCCATCGATAAAGCTAAGAGCTAAATCAATGGAGTTCGCAGTCTGCCCCTTGTCCTGGGGAGCCTCTGAAACTGATTTCTGCTGTGGGCTACTCCTCAAACCAGCGTCCGTCAATTCCCCCAATTATGCCAAACCACAGTCGACTGGCATAGTTGGAACGAGGGTTATGAGCAGTCCAGGTCCCCGATTGCACTGTGCCCGCCGGCGGGGAACGATATAGGGAGTTTAAACGTTCATGTCAGTTTGACGTGACCGATGAAAAAAGTAGTATTATCTCTTTCCAAAGACAATAGTAGGGCTGTTTTAAAAATAGGATGGCTCGGCTCGAGCGTCCTTACTTTAAAGGTTAGAATGCAGAAAAACACGAATATTATTCGGTAAGAAAACTTTACGTATCCACGTCAAGTCTTAGCAGCGAATAACGTTCCGTCTTTAGGCTGCGATATAAAGTCGCTCCGTTTTAAACGTTGAAAGATCGACTTGGCAGCATTTTCTATCCCCTGGTCCCATCACCTACAAACTCGTACGTTTGAGTTCAGATTCTTCATGTACGAACGTGTTGGATGTTTGCAATCCACTTTTATGTTCATTGGGTTTGAAGTAGTGATATATAAACTCATGAAAATATATTAAATACCCTTTTCTCACCTCTCTTTATCCCTTATAACCATCATGATCTCCACTCAGTATTCTGCCCCACTTCACCGATTCTACATTTTGCCAGGAAGGAAACTTGCCTTCGGTACTGAACAGAGGTCTATTCATGAGAATTACACGCCTCCTCCTCACGGCTCTATCGTCCAAAGTACTTCGTTATGTACATTCCACGCATTTTCATTTTCTCTAACCAATTTTTATAGGCCTCTTCCAAAACATTCAGAGCGGAGACCGTTGGTGTTTGTTTGTTTTAAAAATAATACATCTTGATCATGTTTATGAGCGCCTAACCTCATTTCCATTCTGCTTTTAAGAACACGAGGCGACCGTAATGCCCCTACAAATGGCAACGGGGATGGACGAACTGCAGGGCAAGTTCTTCACTTCGATCGACATAAAATCCATTCTTCCCAGCGAGATCGGTCTTCCTCTCTTCATCACGGTACGCTCAATGCACGCTAATTCTTCTCCTCCTTTGTTGAGTTTTGGATGCAGGATCTCCGAAAAGAGATTTGTCCTTTTAAATCAGCCCTAACACCTTCGTTCGCATGCAAATGTATCATTTATCCAGACGTGGGCAAGAATAAGATTGAAAATGAAAAACGGAGGTTATAGAATAAAATAGGAGTAGTGAATAATGGCTGAAAAGTGATCTGAACAAGGAATGAGGACTAGGGCAACAGACCTCATCGACCCTGAATGTTGATGCCAGGAGGGCATATTTAAAGCCTCCTGTTACAAATTGTAGTATACTTGAAGCCGAAAATGGACTGCTATATAGAAAAAATGAATAGAAAAGATATAGAAAGATGTAAAATGGTACTGAGAAAAGAAAGTTTATATAATTTTATAATTCAAAGCGAAAAAAAAACATTTTCGCTGGCAAGAAGCTGTTCAAGTTAATCGAAGTGAAAATGTGCATATCTCAGTGGTGGGGTTCTTCACTTCAACGTGGGAACCTGACTATAGATCGCTACACATTGAACACCCGTTGCATTGCCAGCCGGACTCAGCCAGTTCCCGTCCGACGCCTATAACATGGCCTCTCTTTACAGACTCATTCCTCGATGGTCATGAGCGATATGTCCTACACCGTTCTGAGTCGCAAGGAATTCCTCCCTGGCGAAGCGCCAGGGGTTGTAGTGTCGCAAGAAAAATTGGTAAAGTAAGACATTTTCGATCTACCATGCACATCCTCATCCTAACCACGTTGCACATGTTGAGTGCACGCTTGCATCCGTAAGCGCCATGCAGTGGAGGAACGGCCGGCAACCTATAGGCGCCTGGCTAGAACCAATTATCCTGCTTGCCAAGGTTAACCTGCTTGAGCGAAAAGGTTAAACGAAAGAGGACCTATGCCCACCCCGCAGTCTCAAAAAAAGGGGGTTTGATTTCCAATGCCATATTTATACTGACTTGTTATTGAAATTCTGGATTCTTCCCTTTTATTTAAGCCCAGATTTCAATGTCACGTACTATACAACACCAATCCATAATGTTTTTATTTAGGCCGTTAACTAATTTAGTATCGTCCAGATGTAAAGGTTTCCCATGTTACACATTACATCGCGTTTGCGGGTACGTACAAGTAACTATATAAGGAAAATAAAGATGGGAGAGACGTAGTAGAAAGAGAAAGGGTGAAAAGAATGCAGGCATGTTAAAAATTACCACCTTACTCATCCATAAGTGATGGGTAAACCAACCTCCCCTTCTCTTGGTCACGACCTGAGATGATTGAACGAAAACTGGTGGACGAATATCCAGTGAAATTACCCGCCGGACAAGAAAAATTAATACAATGGAAATGTTTAAAAAGTAGAATAAAATACAGTTTCAATCTAATTTGAGAGTGCCGAGCGGAGTGGAGCTGAGAGAGCGTGTCGCTCATTCATATGTACCTGGTGGCTGTTTAGGCCAATGCTTGAATGGCACACTGACACACACTAGGCAAGGGAATCATTGGCCAGGCGAGCTAAAGACAGTTAATGTTTTCCTCCAGAGTTCCTCCTCAGCGGCCTCTCTTCTTGCTGCTTCGAAAGTCCTCCTGATTTTCTTATCTTTGGCAATGTTCAGCCAGTCTTTTTCTGGGATGCCAGTTTGCACTGAGCTGGCGCTTCGGCTGATCCTTGTAACGCTTTCGTGGGTCTCCTTGGCCACGCTTTTCCTGGCAAACCTCTTAGTAGAACAGAACGTCGGCATTCATGTGTCATCCAGGAGTCACAGGTGTCCTATCCAACGGAGCTGTCTAGTCTGTAATTTGGCTTCAATGTTGAGAATGTCGGCACGTTTTAAGATCGTGGTTGATCACGCAGTCTAACCACTTGAGGCCCTTGATGGAAAGAAGATACAGTTGGTGAAAACGTTCTTAATTGTACATTTGTTTTCGGTCATCAACCCAGATTTCCGATGTATAAATGCGGGTAGTGACATTTGTGGTTCTATATACCTGCATCTTTGCTGGGAAGCTTATGGAGTTTTCTTCTTGACACCCCTATGCAGGCGCCCCAAAGAGCTGCTTTATTTGGTGAGAGGGTTGTCGACATCTTTGGTTAATGTGACATAGTTTAAAATGACTCTTCCAAGGCTTGTAAAGTACTCAATAATGCTGAGCGTTGTTCTGTAAATGCAGAGGAGAGATAAATTGTAGTTTCCATGTGGTGGCTTGTGTTGTAGATGCTTATGTTGTAGATGTTTGATTGTGGATGCTTGTAAGGGGGAAGGCTTTATCTTTGCTCGCAAAGCGGTGGACTGCACAATGTAGAGATTCTTTGTCCTGGGGAAAGAATGTACACCCATCATCAAAGCCAGCTCATCAGTAAGCTCTTTCATGAATTTGGAACGAGTCAGAAATCTACGAAGCTTGAAGATACTTTCTTCAGTCCGGAACCATAGTTAGAGCCCCTCTGGAAGATTTTTATTGAGCTCCCTCACCATCATCCTGGAGAATTCGGCGAAGAGCGTTGGAGCGAAGACACAGCCCTGCTAGACTCCGGTGTCCCTATAGAATGTTTCAACCAGGTCGCCATTCTCCTTGACTCGACACACCCGGTTTTCGTGGAGCGGTTGTTGGATCGTGAGGAAAGTAATTGGGCAACCAATTCTTGATCAAGTCTTTTATCGCCTATCTTAACTGGATATCTCGCAAGAAACAAATCATATCTACTCTTCCCCATTTTCCCAAAGCTCCACTGGCTTTCTGTTAAGTTGATCTGAACAACTGTGGAAATGATCCTCTCCAGGATAACTCTTTCGGATATCTTTCCCATGATGGACAACAGAATCATAGCTCATTAATTTAAAGAGTCTTATTTCTCTCCTTTGTTCTATACAGTTTCTCATCTGATGTTAATTTCTAGTCTGCCGAATTCCCTGGGTACATGAGTTATGCTTCTCTTTGGACGCTTACTGTTATATGTATCCAGCACTTTGCGCACGTTCCAGCAGGCTATTTTTTAATTCTTTCTTTCTTCTTTCTTACCGCTTTGGCGAGATGGTTGTTGACCGCAGCTAGCTAGTCAGGTATCGGTTAGACACCCAACCGCTTCTATTCAGAACAATCAGTGTTATCCCTATAGAGGGCTTTTTGATCGTTCAGTCTGCTGCCAAATGTTGTTATTTTCTCGTATCCAATTTTCATCGCTGTAGAACGTCCTTCCCTTCTCTGCTATGTAGATTTTAAAGTTAAAGTTTATGAACGTACCGGCCAAAAAAAGTCACCCGGGAAGGGATCGTAACTATTCCACGAGCCTGAATTACAGCTGAAATTTGACGTATATGGAATAGATAAGGTTCTGTATGTAGGAGGTATCACTATTCAGCCACTCTTGCATCAAAGAATTGTGCAATTTGGCCAAATTGCCTGGATGCCGTCCCAGTCGTTCGACACGATATTCCAATTATAGTCTGTGACTTTCAGTGGGGGTTCATATCCGGTGATTTAGCGGGCCAATCCAGATGAGTTGTATCTGAATGCTCATCATGCCAGTCAGTCACGGTTATAGCGCAGTGAACTCAGGAATTGTCTTCCTAGAAGGCAGGGATGGAATGTTACGTTCCGCGTCAAAATTAACTGTGAACGTCAAAACCTACTTTTCTAGCAGCTCGATGTAGGTATACTGGTCCAAATTAGTTTTCACCTCAACCAAAGGACCCATTTCTGGATAATTAAAACATCCCCAATATATCACAGTGCATCCTCCGCTTGAAGCGCACCCTGTACTCAGTCTTTTTTTTTTAAGGCCTCATGAGGCCTACGATGAACACGACGCAGGTCATCATTCGCACAGGCAGAAATGTGAATCGTCTGATCAGATAACGACTTCCAGTCCTCCACGATCCACTGTGAGTGTCTTCTCGCCCAATGTAGCCGAGTAACTTTGTGGGCAGAAGTGAGCAAATGCCTTTTGCGTGCCACTCTGCTTCATATGTTTATGCTATGCAGTTCCATGCAGTGTTCTTTCAGTAGTGGGTGCCGAAGGCTGGCGTTGACGTCATATAGCAATTCCTTCATTGAGGCGAAGAGAATATTAGAAACAAGGCATGAAAAACTCCGGGGGTTCTAGTCTGTCAGCATCCTCTTTCGGCCTTAATTAATTCTGTGGGAAATTTCCAGTAATATATATATATATATATATATATATATATATATATATATATATATATATATATATATATATATATATATATATATATATATATATATAGGGTGAGGACAGTATTCATTCGCATGATGATTCTCAGGAAAAAATGTGTATTTATTTTTTTAAATATATTAGTTAAATTTGGGTCGGTTTGTCTCCATGGCATGTTCTGTCGATCCCATACGATCAGTCCGCTTGTGGCCTCGATGACACCCTCAAAGCGACTTCGGAAACGGCCACAAGCCTTCGTCATTATCTCTCGTTTTAGTCCCCTGAATGTCCTAGTAATCTTGGCCCTTGCCTCTTTCTTCGTGTTGAAGCTGAATTCGATGGTCTCACGTTCCACCGAGCCAACACAGAAAAGTCAAGCGGGTTGCAGTCAGGCGAGTTGGGATGCTAAATTTCAGGTTTTTTGTGATCAAAGAAATTCCCTGACAGCCAGGCCTGGATCTTCCTGCTCCTGTTGCAGGATGCAAAGTCATACTAGCACACATTAAGGCCTCCCTGCAGCTACCCGGTCGATTCATAGCTTCAACACCTCGCTCAGAACACGAAAGTTGCCTTTGTGTTTAACCTGAGGCCCTAGGGAAGAGGCGGGGTGACATGACGTTACTTTCACTACTAAAGGCATCAAATACCATTATTGTCTCTGGAAATTTCATCTGCATGTCCTATTGTTCTGTGAATTGATTATCTGGTCTTGGCAGAAATTCTTCTCGTCGGAGAAGAACCACAGCATATCTGGTTCCAACGGGTGTTGATCAGCTTCTTGGTGTGTTTGAGTTGCTTTTCCTGCATCGCCTTGAACATAAATTGTCCCTTCATCATCTTTTATGAAAAGTAGCGAATGTTCTTGTGCACCACCAGCTTGATGAACTTAATTTCCTCTCTTTTTTTTCCAATGTTTTTATTTATATGCATAAGTAAAATGCGGTTTTATCTGTTTGGATAAAATGTTCCTAAGGACTATAAAGATAGAAATTAGCATTAGAAGTCATAGGAAGGCGTTGAAATTTGGAATAAGTAGAGAGATCAGTTGGTGAGTAGATGTGTGTATAGTTTCCATGTGACTGGATCATCCTTTCCCTTATCAATCTTTACTGTTCTTACTTCACTCATACTATGATCTTACAGTCTCTCTATAATCATTGCATGTTATTCCTCTATTTATTCTTAAATATTTTCACCTTAAACGAATTGCGGATCTATATTTATTTCTAGTCTTCTCATATTGCTAAAAAATTCAAATTTCGTCACAATTCCCTTTCTTATTCTTAGTCTATCCTTCCAATCATTTCTCAGTTCTTCCTCGTTCCTCATTCAGGCCTTCTTTCTATGTAGCACTATATTGACTGTTTCATTTTTACTTCTATGTAGTTCTTCCTGCTTTCTCATATCTACTAACCTTCTTGTGCCTGTAATCCATCGAGTACCTTGGTTTTGTACCTTCTGGAGTTTAGTCATAACACTCTTCTTCGAACTACCATGCAGCGAAACAGTCGGGTACAGTAGGGTGGCTCTAACTATCGCCAAGTAAAGTTTTGTCCCTAATTGTGCCAACTTCACATTAACTATTCTTATCCTTTCTGCTACATGTACTTTGTAGGCAGTTTTACCTATTTTAAGGCCCATACTTTCGCTTCGTTCTTATACTCATACTTCAACCCTAATGCTCTATACCTTCTTCCTGTTGATGGGTATCATTACGAACTTATCTCTATTCGTCTTAATCTTCTATTTCCTCTTATACTATTTATTTTCAGGAATTCTTTTGTTGTATTTTTGGCCGCCTCCCTTGCTCTCCTTGTCAAGGTGGCGATAATTTGGGTGACGGTTTCGGCAAACTGCACATAGGCTGTTCCACGGCTTAGGAGGAGTGGCAGATCATTTGTATATATGGCGTAGAAGACTGAGGAGATAGCTCTCCTTAGGGAGACCCTCCTTTGACATAAAGGCCTTTCTATCGCTTATAAGGCTTATAACTGCCATACCTTGTCAAGCGCCTGCTGCACAACACGCGCCATTAAGTCACCCATCTTACCGCCACTCTTTGCTTTGGCCAGCTTCTCCGTTATCAACGTGAACACATTTCGCTTTCCTTCTTTCCAATGAACCCGTACTGTTGGGGGTTGAACTTACGGTTCGTTTCAAGGTGTTCCATCATTCTACTGCACACAATTCTTTCTAAATCCTTGGCTCTTAAATTTAGCAGCAAGATGGGTCTATACCCGTTGACGGCCGTAAGTGACTTGCGCTGTTTTATCATAAATGTTATTTTGGCCACTTTAAGACTGTCCGAGAAGTAGGTGATGTTCCAGCTTGCGTTTTAAGTGTCCAACAACCGCATAAGTGCATTTTTAGAGATCTGACTTATGCTCGCTCTCGTCAGTCCAGATGGTCCTCACGCTTTTGTTTGAAGACTTAGACTACCGTTCTTAGTTCATCCATACTTAATCTTACCACCGCCCCGGTTACTTTCCACTACAGCGTTATAACTAGGGATCCTGACTAGCAGATCCGTTTCACCCAGTTGGAGGTTCAGTTACTCCATAATCCTGGTTTCAGGGTCCGCATCGAAGTTGGCACACAAAGTTTGTATGAGAAATTTTATACATAAGAATGTTTTTTATTTGTATTACATATGTAAACATTATAAAATCAATGCAACCGTTTAAAAATCTCACTATTTTTACGGTTTTTGTGATGTCACAAAGCAAAAAAAGGCGTCGCCATTATAATGTAGAATATCTCGGCTATGGTTTCTTACTTTCCCCCTGCCATCAACAAATTCCTCACGCCTGAAAGAAAACTAAAATCCATTCGGAAAAGGTTGATAAAATACTTGTCTTTTTAAAGAACTCAAAGAAAGACATACCAAAAGCACAACCATTAGCATATTAAAAAGGAACGTAAGCCAAACTGCCAAGTGGTTAGTTACTACTTCTAACATCCCTCTCTTTATTGCCAAATGTGGAATTCCATTCACAGGTGGAGAAAAGTTGGCTCTTTCTTCTCGTAAAAACTAAATTTTCTCCCTTAGAAAAGATGACTATTCGTAGATTTTAAACTTTATCTCCCTCAGCAAGAACACTCTATCAACGGAATTTTTATTAAAATGCAATGGATAGTGAGGAGCCGTTGTGTGCAATTCTATCAAATAATCAAATTTACTCTTCAAGCTGAGGATACAACTGTCTAAGATAGTAATGTTTTGTTAATCTATGTTCGGTATGTGTCATCTAGTTAAATTCACGAAGAATGTTTTTTTTTCAAGTATATGGAGACATAAACTAAAGAGCAGACCATTTTTAATGCACTTGAAGATCACTTGAGTTGTAATTCCATTGTAGCTGCCAACATCATTGCTTGTGCCATCGATGGGGCTCGATCCATTGTTCGACGGGACCGTGGTTTCACTAATATGTCGAAGAAGTTAGCTCCGTACCTTTTAAAATTACATCGTGTGTTTGGCCTTTATGATCTAGCCCTCTTTTTTAGGAGTCGTTGAGGGTTACAGTTAAAGGTGTCAGAAAGAGAAAGGCAGATGCACTGAATGGCCGAGTGTGCAGACATCTCTGAGGGCACAGTGGTGAAAATGTTGAGTGTCTGCTGCTCCACACCAAACTGCGCTGCCTCGTGAAAGGCACTTGTTTTTCCTTTTGTGTGAGCTAGTCAGTACAGTTATGGAGTTTCTGGAAGTGGCTTACATCTTTGAAAAGATGAATAAGTTTAGCATCAAAATTTCAGGGAAATGAAGTGACGCTGGTTAACTGTAAATCTGTTATCCTCAACATCATCACCAAGTAAGACATAGTAGGAAGGCATTGGACAGCAGTCAGCTCGCTCATTTTTCAGTCCTGATGACTGTAGTTGGTGTTAGAAAATACTTATTAATGTACCAATTTTGTATTGAAAACTATTTTTTCTTTAACGTGATTTCCTGAATTTGTTCACCTGTGTCCGAAAAGCTGACTGATGAACATGAACTCAGTTACATTGGTCACTTAGAGATGATGACAAGAAAACCCGATTCAGTTATCTTCAAAACGTTGACATCCCTGAAGGGGTGGTACAGCCATTCAAAACTGATGTTACAAAATTCGAAGTTCAGATCTAGGAGGATGCGCTGGTAACCTTCCGCACCTATATCTAGCGATGTATATGGCCAACATATTGTCAATTTACCCATTTCTTTGGAAAAGAATTCGCTTTCATATCCTGAAATTTCCTACCTCATATTTAGATGAACGGGGCTTCAGTGATATCCCTTTTATTGAGTCAAAATATTGTAACAGAGCGAATCTAGCTATCCCGTGTGCCCCGAGATTGGATTTGACTTATATCCAACCTTTCTTCAAAAAATTGTCCGTAAAACACCAATCGGAAGACATTCAAGCGGTTCCAAACTTTAGAAACACTGCATTTAAATAGCTAAAGAACCAAATAGAAAATTCGGTTTTATCGCGAGAAGTTTTCAGTATAAAATTAGAGAAATAGTAGTTTCATTGTTGTTTAAATCAGTCGTGTGCGCTCAGCTAGAATATGCAGCTCTGTTTTGGCCTGTTTGTCTTTAAATGATATCGCTCCAATGGAAAGAGTACAGTGAAGACAACAAAGCTCATTCTAGAGCTACGAAACAAACCTTATAAAGGCAAACTTAAAGAACTGAAATTGCTCTCGCTTGAAGTTAGAAGCTTTTGCGGTCAATTGATAGAATCTTGAAAATTCTGAAACGTTATGATAATATAAACTTTAGTTCCCTTTTGTACGTCCTACAAACATTAGGCGAACAAATGGTCATAAATTGGAATTGAAACGTTATCAGATGCATATCGTGGGGAACTTTTTCATTCATAAAATCGTTTCAACTGGACATTGGACATTGGACAAAATAAGAGATGAAAATATAGGTAGAATTAGAGAGAGAATAGTAAGAGAGTAAAGTGGTTAAAGGGTGAGTTTAAAGAATAGATAGTGTGTAGGAGAAAGAATAAAAAGATCCCTGGTGAAAGGGTAGCTCTGTCAATGTACGGTTGGTTGTGTTCTTTGTGTTTGTTTTGTGTATTTTTGATAAACTATAGATTATAATCCATAGTTTATATAATTAAATTAAACATGTTTAATTTAATTATGGTTACGATCTTACTGATCGGTTGATTTTGCTTAAGGCATTCAAGCCTTTATTTTTTGGCGGGGTTTTCATTCCCGCTATGACTTTATTAAAAGTTTTTGAGGGGTATTGATTTATTAATTAATTAATTAATTAATATGACTTTGAAAAAGTGAAAGTGAAAATTTACTTTATTTTGCGTTTTACAATTGATTTTTAATTTGAATTGGGTATTCTAAAGGAACCTGCGAATTACTTCGTATTTTGTCAGATCTGTCAGGTGTATTTTGGGATTACGTCATTGTCTGTCTGTAGTTTACTACTTCTAAAAGGTCTTTTTTGTCGGTCTGCTTCGATTTCTAAGTGTGTACGAGAGAATTCAGGGGTCAAGCGGGCGCCAATGGCCGCTTGATTTTTAATTTGAATTGGGTATTCTAAAGGAACCTGCGAATTACTTCGTATTTTGTCAGATCTGTCAGGTGTATTTTGGGATTACGTCATTGTCTGTCTGTAGTTTACTACTTCTAAAAGGTCTTTTTTGTCGGTCTGCTTCGATTTCTAAGTGTGTACGAGAGAATTCAGGGGTCAAGCGGGCGCCAATGGCCTGCCATATCCTCTTAGCTCTCTCGTGGAGCGCCACATTGATCGGAGTTAATCCAACCGAGACGTGGAGCTCCCTTTGTTTTTTATGTTCTCTTCTTCGGGTATTTGTAATAAGTAGAACCGCTTTGTTCTGGATGACTTGTAGTTTCGCAATGTGGGTCATGGCGCTCGCGTTCAGCGGCACCGGGGGGTACAAGAGTCTCGAACGGATGCACGCATTGAATATCTTGAGTTTATTTGAGCGAGTAAGGTCCATGAACCTATAGAACTCCCTCAAATCTCTCTTGCTATTCGCGACTGTCCGCTCGATATGACACTTGTATCCCCCTGTGGTGATTTTGAGCCCCAGGACCGTCCCTTCTGAGCAGTAGGGGATTCTCTCCCCCTCTACCCGTATATCATTAAAGGTCTTGCGAAACATGGGAATTATTTTGAATTTTTGGGCATTGGTCGAAATCTTCCATTTCCTCTCGAAAGAGTTGATGTTGGAAATCTCCCTAGCCGTATTATTCGCCATAAATTCCCTGTGAACGTAGGCGGCTGTACAAATTTGCGATATATCGTCAGCGAACTGAACGTATATCGTACCTTCGGAAAGAGGTTGTGGTAAGTCACGTGTATATATGTTGTATAAAAGGGGGGAAAGACACCCCCCTTGTGGGACCCCAGATTCGAGCTCGAACTCGGGGCCTTTGTGCTCTTTGATCTGTATATACGCTCTCCTCTCCATTATATAGTCGCATAGAATCCTTTCAAGAATGGGGTCGAGGCCTATTTGCAGGATCTTAAATTGCAAGCCTCTCTTCCAGACCTTGTCAAATGCTTTTCTGACATCGCGGAGCACCAGGTCGGCATGCCTTTTACTTGCCTTGATCTTTGCAAGCTTTTCCGTAATAACGGCTAGTGCCGTGTCAGTCCCTCTTTTCTTTCTGAAGCCGTGCTGTTGCTCGTTATGCAGGTTGGCTTCATCAAGAAAAGAGTTGACCCTGTTTGCCAATATCTTCTCGAAGACTTTGCCAGCAAATTCTAAGAGAGATATCGGACGGAAGTTTGCGGGGCAGTCCGGGGGCTTTCCCGATTTGGGAAGGAAGATCATTTTGGCCACTTTCCACTGGTCGGGAAAATAGCCTGTGTTCAGAGCGGCATTCATGATGTTAAGTAGCCCACTCAGAACATTAGGCGGGGCCTTAATGAAATTTTCCCTGGTCAGCCCCGTGGTACCCGGTGCTCTTTGACGAAAGGATTTTAGTGCGATGGAGAGCTCTTGGGCAGTTATTTTACTCCCATAGCCCTCCATCGCTCTTTCCTGCGACACACAGTGATGAGGGGAGGTTTTATGTATTTGTGTGTTTAGTTGTTCGATAATGTTATTTTCGAAATCGAGGTCATAGTTATCGTTTTCTTCGGGGGTAATTTTAAAGATTGAGGACCAGAAAGTCCTAAAAATTTCCTCAATCTCCGTATTTTCGTCAATTTCTTTATCGTCATGTTTGAGTACAACTTTCTTTTGAGGGGGTTGTCCTTTTAAACGTCTGTATGTCTGCCAAAAGGTCCGTGAGTCTCTCTCTATGTCAAGTCCCTCAATTAGTCTGTCCCATACCTGTATTTGTTCGTCTATAATGAATGTCTGGAGTTCGTCTTTTATCTGTCTTATGCGTCTATGGATATTGTGGTTGGGGCCTGTCAGCGCTACTACATCGGACAGGTCCCTATATTCTTGGGCCAGGGCTTTCATGGGGGGGGTCCAAATAGGAGCTGGAAGGGTTTTATATTTAATACGGGGAATACTATTTTCATCTGCTTTTATAAGGAGGTCGGTGATCTTATCCAGCTCTTCATCTATTTCTTCTAAATTAGCGTCAATTAAAGGGTCTGGGGTATAATTTAGAAGATAATTTTTGTAGCTTTCCCAGTCCGCCTGCTTATAGCTTTTGCGTTCTGGGATTGCAATCTGAATGGGGTTTACGCTAATTGTGATTTTAATTGCCTGGTGGTCACTTGGAATAATGGGGCCTGGTTCAATGTAGTAGTTATATGGAAACCTGATACTGGTTAAAACAATATCAGGTTTCGTTGCTGCATAGCCTGTAATATATGTCGGGAATTCTGGTCCGATTCTCGTCCCGTAATTTCTGTCAAGTAGGACTTCAATGTTTCTACCTGCATTGTTATAGGAAGTATACCCTGACGCTGCACACCTTGCGTTCAGATCTCCAGCAAAGATTGCATTTTTCTTATGGCTGAAGACCTGTAGAAGGTTGTGCAGGGGTACATAGCCGCGTCTTGGGGGTTGGTACCCCGTGGCCACGACTAGACCCCCCAGGGTAGTGCCTACCTCAATGGCAAGGTAAGATTCATCTAAGTCGGGTAGTCTTTTGTATTTTAAACCTTTTTTGACGGCTATTGCGCAGCCGTCATACCGTTCCTGACTATGATTTTTGCTAATGACGTCGTATTGAAAAATTTTTATTTCTTTATGATCAGTCATTCCGTGTTCATTAATTAGTATAATGTCGGGGTCACTTTGTCGCAGAATGTTGCCGTAAATGGAACCTTTTCCGTCCCATCCATTAACATTCATTTGTATTACTGTTAGTCTGTTGGTCATTTTGAGTAATGTAGGTTCTTTTAGTGTATGGAGTTAAAGTAGACGCTTATTCGCGATCTACTTTAGCCCCGTGTGGTGTATTGGGCGGGGTGCGCTCCCTGCCGTTTCTTTTTTTCCTAAATTCAGTGTCGGTAATTGTATAAAAACAGTCCGTGGCCAGCTTAACTTTATTTTGAGAGAGGGCTTCCTCAACCTGTCGCTCCGGTACCTCATCGGAGCATTCCCATTTGTATCTTCCGGTCCTAAGACCTTCCGACACTTCACGGGAGTCCAATTCGGTTGGGAATGGGGCAGATTCAGGGGCGTACAATTTCAGGTTAAAGCCTCTTGAGTGGTATTTAAGCTGGTGCTCCCTTCCTCGGGATGAGGAGGTAGACCGTGGGCCGCGAGTCTTTGAGATCTTCCTTGACCTAGGGGACCTGGTCTCCTTGGGTCTGACTGCCTCTTTTGTTGGTGTGGGTGTGGGGGTGTGTGTATTTGTTTCTTGTGGTGTGGATTTTTTTGGGGGTGAGTGGCGCCTGTTTTTGTGTTAATGTTTCTTTTGGTTTGTTCAGTCGGGGGTCTCGTGAGATGGCTGTGTTTGGGGTCTGGATCTTCTGGCACTTCTCTTGGCACTGAGGAGCAACGGTTATTCTCATAACCTCCTCTGAAGGGGGGTTATCGGGGAACCACATCTCGCTAAGCCCGTTTTTCACGAGCATGCGATTCACTTCTGTGGCAAAAGTACCGGGGCGTGTTATATTCTGTATGTGTGCATAATATATGCAGCACATAATTTTGGTTGAATGCTCATTTTCGATATGCAAGTATTGTTTTTGATTTTGACTGTTGGATTCGGCGATGGCGGCTTTGGCTACTTTAGCGTAGGTGGAGTTTTCTTTTGTTGTATTTTTGGCCGCCTCCCTTGCTCTCCTTGTCAAGGTGGCGATAATTTGGGTGACGGTTTCGGCAAACTGCACATAGGCTGTTCCACGGCTTAGGAGGAGTGGCAGATCATTTGTATACATGGCGTAGAAGACTGAGGAGATAGCTCTCCTTAGGGAGACCCTCCTTTGACATAAAGGCCTTTCTATCGCTTATAAGGCTTATAACTGCCATACCTTGTCAAGCGCCTGCTGCACAACACGCGCCATTAAGTCACCCATCTTACCGCCACTCTTTGCTTTGGCCAGCTTCTCCGTTATCAACGTGAACACATTTCGCTTTCCTTCTTTCCAATGAACCCGTACTGTTGGGGGTTGAACTTACGGTTCGTTTCAAGGTGTTCCATCATTCTACTGCACACAATTCTTTCTAAATCCTTGGCTCTTAAATTTAGCAGCAAGATGGGTCTATACCCGTTGACGGCCGTAAGTGACTTGCGCTGTTTTATCATAAATGTTATTTTGGCCACTTTAAGACTGTCCGAGAAGTAGGTGATGTTCCAGCTTGCGTTTTAAGTGTCCAACAACCGCATAAGTGCATTTTTAGAGATCTGACTTATGCTCGCTCTCGTCAGTCCAGATGGTCCTCACGCTTTTGTTTGAAGACTTAGACTACCGTTCTTAGTTCATCCATACTTAATCTTACCACCGCCCCGGTTACTTTCCACTACAGCGTTATAACTAGGGATCCTGACTAGCAGATCCGTTTCACCCAGTTGGAGGTTCAGTTACTCCATAATCCTGGTTTCAGGGTCCGCATCGAAGTTGGCACACAAAGTTTGTATGAGAAATTTTATACATAAGAATGTTTTTTATTTGTATTACATATGTAAACATTATAAAATCAATGCAACCGTTTAAAAATCTCACTATTTTTACGGTTTTTGTGATGTCACAAAGCAAAAAAAGGCGTCGCCATTATAATGTAGAATATCTCGGCTATGGTTTCTTACTTTCCCCCTGCCATCAACAAATTCCTCACGCCTGAAAGAAAACTAAAATCCATTCGGAAAAGGTTGATAAAATACTTGTCTTTTTAAAGAACTCAAAGAAAGACATACCAAAAGCACAACCATTAGCATATTAAAAAGGAACGTAAGCCAAACTGCCAAGTGGTTAGTTACTACTTCTAACATCCCTCTCTTTATTGCCAAATGTGGAATTCCATTCACAGGTGGAGAAAAGTTGGCTCTTTCTTCTCGTAAAAACTAAATTTTCTCCCTTAGAAAAGATGACTATTCGTAGATTTTAAACTTTATCTCCCTCAGCAAGAACACTCTATCAACGGAATTTTTATTAAAATGCAATGGATAGTGAGGAGCCGTTGTGTGCAATTCTATCAAATAATCAAATTTACTCTTCAAGCTGAGGATACAACTGTCTAAGATAGTAATGTTTTGTTAATCTATGTTCGGTATGTGTCATCTAGTTAAATTCACGAAGAATGTTTTTTTTTCAAGTATATGGAGACATAAACTAAAGAGCAGACCATTTTTAATGCACTTGAAGATCACTTGAGTTGTAATTCCATTGTAGCTGCCAACATCATTGCTTGTGCCATCGATGGGGCTCGATCCATTGTTCGACGGGACCGTGGTTTCACTAATATGTCGAAGAAGTTAGCTCCGTACCTTTTAAAATTACATCGTGTGTTTGGCCTTTATGATCTAGCCCTCTTTTTTAGGAGTCGTTGAGGGTTACAGTTAAAGGTGTCAGAAAGAGAAAGGCAGATGCACTGAATGGCCGAGTGTGCAGACATCTCTGAGGGCACAGTGGTGAAAATGTTGAGTGTCTGCTGCTCCACACCAAACTGCGCTGCCTCGTGAAAGGCACTTGTTTTTCCTTTTGTGTGAGCTAGTCAGTACAGTTATGGAGTTTCTGGAAGTGGCTTACATCTTTGAAAAGATGAATAAGTTTAGCATCAAAATTTCAGGGAAATGAAGTGACGCTGGTTAACTGTAAATCTGTTATCCTCAACATCATCACCAAGTAAGACATAGTAGGAAGGCATTGGACAGCAGTCAGCTCGCTCATTTTTCAGTCCTGATGACTGTAGTTGGTGTTAGAAAATACTTATTAATGTACCAATTTTGTATTGAAAACTATTTTTTCTTTAACGTGATTTCCTGAATTTGTTCACCTGTGTCCGAAAAGCTGACTGATGAACATGAACTCAGTTACATTGGTCACTTAGAGATGATGACAAGAAAACCCGATTCAGTTATCTTCAAAACGTTGACATCCCTGAAGGGGTGGTACAGCCATTCAAAACTGATGTTACAAAATTCGAAGTTCAGATCTAGGAGGATGCGCTGGTAACCTTCCGCACCTATATCTAGCGATGTATATGGCCAACATATTGTCAATTTACCCATTTCTTTGGAAAAGAATTCGCTTTCATATCCTGAAATTTCCTACCTCATATTTAGATGAACGGGGCTTCAGTGATATCCCTTTTATTGAGTCAAAATATTGTAACAGAGCGAATCTAGCTATCCCGTGTGCCCCGAGATTGGATTTGACTTATATCCAACCTTTCTTCAAAAAATTGTCCGTAAAACACCAATCGGAAGACATTCAAGCGGTTCCAAACTTTAGAAACACTGCATTTAAATAGCTAAAGAACCAAATAGAAAATTCGGTTTTATCGCGAGAAGTTTTCAGTATAAAATTAGAGAAATAGTAGTTTCATTGTTGTTTAAATCAGTCGTGTGCGCTCAGCTAGAATATGCAGCTCTGTTTTGGCCTGTTTGTCTTTAAATGATATCGCTCCAATGGAAAGAGTACAGTGAAGACAACAAAGCTCATTCTAGAGCTACGAAACAAACCTTATAAAGGCAAACTTAAAGAACTGAAATTGCTCTCGCTTGAAGTTAGAAGCTTTTGCGGTCAATTGATAGAATCTTGAAAATTCTGAAACGTTATGATAATATAAACTTTAGTTCCCTTTTGTACGTCCTACAAACATTAGGCGAACAAATGGTCATAAATTGGAATTGAAACGTTATCAGATGCATATCGTGGGGAACTTTTTCATTCATAAAATCGTTTCAACTCGAAACACTCTTCCAGCTAATATAGTTCAAAGTACGTGAATAACATGTTTAAAAATAAAGGCGGCATCACCTATTCAATTATTAAAACACCCATATTAATTCACGCGCAATGCTAACCATATATTAACGGGCTACTTCCTTTCTACTTTATATATAAAGGTCCTACAGATAACTCCTTACATGCCTCACTTTCCTACCACTAACCATAGAGTGGAACCAATGGTATTTGCTAGTGTTTATACAATAATAATTTAACATTTAGGCCAAAGGATTGATAATTTCGAGCTATTGAGTTCGTCTAATCGTTGCAAATAGAGAATTACATCTACTCCATATCTTCCTAATATCTTTTTCATCTTCAGAGTATCGTGGGAAGGTGCTTCGTCGGTTGGCTCAGTGACACCATGGAATGAAAGGGTTTTGGGCTCTGCAGTTCGAGGGACGCTGCAAATGGTACTTCCTTTGCAAGTCGCTGTTAGGCTTGAAAACACACCTCCAGTTTCTTCATTCCACGTCGACATTCAAACTCTGTATAGAGAAAAGGTAATTTGGCTCATTATTATGAGTGTCCGAAATTATTATTTACAGAAATAAAACAAGTAAGCCAATGGGAGACATCTCTAACACAAGTATATAATAACTAGAAATCGGTTAATAGGTTGTAGATAGTAGTAATGAATGGAACAAATTCAGAGTTCAAGGATGTTATCAGTGGTGTACTTCAGGAGCCCAGTCTGGGCGTATTGTTGTTCTAAATTTATATCACTGATCTTAGAGACGGAATTGAAAGCAAAATTTCAACTTTTTGATGACATAAAACTAGCTTCAGTGGTAAAGGAGCTTAATGGAAACTTCCAGGTATAAAGTGATAAGGTCTGCATATAGGAAATGATGCAATATCGCGCATGCATAAGAAAACCTTATTTCTAATTGCATTCTCAAGGAAAACTAAAATTAAGTGTTCCATTTTTCTTTGAGAAAGAAATTAATAAAGTTCGATAGTACTTGGAAATACGGTTTCCTTTTTCTTGCAAAAGAAAATGGCTGCGATATTGCAGCCATTGATAACCTCGCGTGATACTTTATGTCTTTTTATATTTATATAAGAAAAGATAAATGGACACTGGATAGATTCATTAGAAGAAGTAAATGATTTGGGAGTAACAATTGGTGGCTCACGAAATTTTCCAAACACACTATAAAGAGAGGTTGCAAATCTGTCAAGTACTTGGGTTTAAGTAAGAGGTTGTCCTTAAACTATACAATACATATGCCAGGTCACACTTGAAATAATGCATTCAGGTAGTGTCCCTATAATTTAGATATGATATCAATCCCTTAGAAGCAGTGTAGGGAAGAACAATCAAAATTAATACCTTCCTTGAGACGCCTAGAGTAGGTAGATTTGCCGAGATCATTTAACTTTTATTCATTTCAAAGCTGTTTAGGAAGAGACATGATTCGAATCTATAAAATGTTACTGATATTGATCCATTAGAAATTGGCAATCTTTTGATTTAGAAGAGCAAAACATAAGTGTCAGAGTTCGAAAATTAAGAAAATGAGTTGTAAGTTGGATGTACACAAATATTTCTTGGTACTCTCCTGCATTATCGAAAGCCAATCTTTTTTTACTTTCCTATTATCGATAGCTATTATTTTATTATCATTAGGTTTTTTAATAATGAGTATGTTAGGTTAGGTGGATTAGGTTATTAAAATAAAAACCATAAAAAATATTTCACAAAACACTAATAATTCAATATTTCAACTTAATCTAACCTAATCCTTTAGTAAAGATAATGGCTGTCGATATAATAGGATAAAAAACAAAATTGGCATTCGGTAATAAGAAAGTACCTATTTCTTCGGTGACAGAGTTATAGACTAGCAATAACTTACCAGGAGAGATTTCAAATAGAGTTAATTTGAATGTCTTTGTGATAAAGTTAGCTAAATATCGAAATGTACGTTTTATAAAGTTTATGTAGCGTGTTAAAATTTTTAATAAATTTTGATATTGTATTTTTAGACTATTATGGCATGCTGTATAATAGTATATGGTTTTGACTTGCCTTTATGATTTAAAGAGTTTAAGGATAAGAGCTCTTAAATTGGAAGAACCCCTTTTAGAATCTGATAAAGAAATGATTAAAACACTAAATAATCATTTGGGATTATTATTTAGAAAGAATATGTACAATTTTAATTTTGAAGGCCTATACTCTACAATTAAGATGTTAATTTTCACATATATAAGGAAATTATCAAAAGATTTAGAAATGAATTGAATATTAATTATGGTTGTGTAAATGCCTTCTGTCAAATCCGATGTGGCATTTTTGCCATCCAAAATTGATGTTAACTTCTAAGATTTCGAGGCTTTATCAGGAGTAATGCATTATTTATCGAGACAATGAAAAGTATTACAATTGTGTGTTAAATCAACAAATGACCGTTTCAGTTCGACCTTGTGAGAATCACTAACACTCCTAACACGTACATTGTGTCACTCATTCCTTCTGGAAAGCATCCGTTCCACTATAAGACCCTCACGAAAGCGAACATTCAAAAAGACCGGATTCACTTGCCCGACCACTACACCGGACTCGACCTCAACATAAACTGGCTGTCAGAGATACCGCCCTCGATTCCATTATTCAATGTCTTAGATTTAATTAGGTAAGTTTTCGTGGCCGTGTCTTAAAATCTATAATTTTTATTTCTTAGGTGTTTTCATAAGCGAGGTCGAAGTCACTGATGCGAGGTGGAGTTGGCCATAGAGAGGAAAAGCTGAGTGTGATGGAAATTTCCTCAAGCAGATTTGGCTTGACTGTTTAGAAGAGATTGATAATTTATAATAATTAAAAGGACCAAAGTGCAATTCTAGGACGATGAATGGGGAGAGATGATAATGAAAAATGAAAGAAGATAACATCTTGGTACCAAATGGCACGACTATTCAAAATACAGTTTGTTCAGATGCCAAAAGTTTTGGTTTCAGAACCTTGGGGAAAGTGAAGAGACGTTTAGAAATTTTCCTCTACCACATGGAATCCGTGTATGGTTGAGAACCCTGGTGCCTGCCAAATATTCGATCTGAATCTTCACTCTACTCTGTTTTTCTACGAAATTATTCTAGGAAAATATGAAATGCGGTCCCAGCACCGCCATTTAGGACATATACTTTTTCTTATTGCAACACCTACTGCTTCATTCTAAATACTAGTTTCTCTGCAATTAATAGATTTTATCCTTCTTTGGTATTTCCCCCAGATGAATGCTAGCGTGGCCCCCCCATCAATTTCCCCTCATCCCTTCATTCTTTTAAAGAAAGACCCAAACTTTTATTTAACAAGTTTTTCCTTCCTCAACTTGTCAGAAATCTGCTCATCCATATTTCCTTGCAGTAATCCCGAGAGGCTGGCAGAGGTCTCCACTCTGATGTTATACACTCCTAGTGACACAGCCAAATTCTGGATGGCTTCATTAGAATTCAATCCACAAAGTTCCACAACGAAAAATATTTCCTTCGAATTTATGATTGGTAAGCCCTCGCGCTGGGGTGGGGGGTGGGGGGGTGGGGGTGTTATTCCCTCCCATCAATTAACACTAATTTCCACCATATGAGATTTAATAGAAGCTGCGCCATCTAAACTGGATTACCACAGATTCTAAGATCAAATGACCGACATCAGTATCAGAAAGCTCTAGTTTTGCCGGGATTCAAAGATTTTACCATAACATTATCGCTGCATTTCCTCTTTATAAAAATATATTCTCTTGCAGAGCATTTTCACAGGGTTTTACGAGTTCCCTTTGTAATGTACCGAGAGGTTCAAGCGGGTGGTTTAAAGGCTTTGCTTGAAGGAGTCTTTTTTGAGACTCAGAATGGCGCAGTCAATACACTGCTAGCAAACGGTGATCTGGCGACGCAGGAAGCCGTTCGTAACTCGCCTCACGCTACTTTCGTTCATTTTTTTCATCGCCCCTGTTCCCATCCAACTCTATCTACACCTTCTCTTCAAGAAAAATGACTTTCTTAGGTTACGTTTGATTGCCTAAATTAAGTTAACCTAATCTTGACTATTTTAACCTAGCAAACTGCTACGACTTGAAGGAAAAGCAACTCGAATACGTGTGGGGGGAGGGATCTACAAGAGATCATGAACCTAGAGGGGACGCCATTTTGGTTTCTCTTGTTTTTAAATACGAAAAAGAACTACAATTCCAAAAGAGAGGAAACGAAATGACGTTCGAACCTCAAATAAATTCATACACAAATACAATTCAACTCCAATAATTCATGGCAAAATTAACCTTCTAACAATTTCTAGTCAAATAAATTTCATCCCCAATAATTCATAACCAAATATAATTAATTCCCAACATTTTTAGTTAGGGAACTAAAAATCAATCTATTAAAAGGCATATTTACGATAATTTAATTTATTCAAACAGGAAAATTGAAGAAGTGCCTTAATTTAATTTATTAAAATCAAAAAGAAGAAAAATTCACTTTAATGGGACGGGTTTAATTAATTGTGACTGGAATTTGCTGTTGCCCGTCGAGGAATTCTCCTAGCTATAAATTGTTGGGGATGTATTTGGCTATGAAATGTTGTGGCTGATTTGTATTTAGCTGGGGATAAATTATAATTAGCTTTGAATTGATGGGAATTAACTGTAGTTTAATAAGAATTGGTAGGAATGAATTGTATCTGGCAATGAAATGAGAGGATCAAAAGTATGTGACAATGATTATTGAGCCGTAATCCGATGATTAGTGCCAGTAAAAATTTTCATTCACTTTTCTTTAACCTGCAAATTCTCCCAATTCTTTCTCAATCATTCTTTACCTAATTATTATCATACTACATTCACATCATGCCAAAATTTGCCACGATTCTTTATTATGAAATCCTTAACAAATGGCGTTTCTCCCCCCCCGAAACAGGGGCCTACGGAAAACAAGAAGAAGCGTCTCAATTTACCCAAGAGTCAGGTCAATTCTCCCAATACGATCAGGATGCCCAGGGACAATATGACCAGGAAGCTTTTGATACGGAACAAGGATTCGAGGTACAACTCCGCAGTGAAAGTTAAAAAGCGCCCTTTGAGGGGAAGTAACGAGGGGAATTGTCCTCGTTATTGCCACTGATTATGTAGAGCTATCTGTGCAGGTTTAAATTTAGGTTAATTGGATTCCAGGATCATGGTACAACTGGTTAAGTTAATGGTGCCAAATTGATGTAAAGTTTATCACCCGAGTATTCGGAGGCACGGGGACAGAGAGGATGAGCGACTCACCCGAACAAGCTCTCGCCCCCTAGCGAAGGCAAGACCCCCTTGCGGGGTAGTCTCTTATCAGCTCTTCTTCGTGCTTTCATGACGCTACCAACGCATTTTAACCGCCCATGACCTCGTTAATGCACGCTCAAGGCCCAATGTTAGAACCCATGTCATGTAATGGAGTCTACTTTCATTGCCGGTGAGGGCAGTTTCATTGGTCCTATGGACCTCCCGATTCTATAAGGCCCCTTAAGTACTCATCCTTCTGGGCTCCCCGGGATGTTCTTCCTCACATATTCACTTCTCTTAACTTCAACCTTTCTTTTGCCCCGCCTTTTCTCAAAAGTCTCATGGCGGAGATCGCTCGCGAATATTTGCTTGTGAATCACTCGTGATATTCGCTAGTGAATTACTCGTGATATTCGCTCGGGAATATTCAGTCGTGAATATTCGTTTGTGAATCGCTCGCGAATATTCGCAGGTGAAATTCTCCTTTTAAACCGCAAATTAATTTCTCGTCATCGATGAGTTCTGTCCGTCTCTTCTCAGGATGTCAGTGAATGGTCTGGGTTGGACAGCTCCCAAATCATCGCCATTGATGACTCGAAAACGCAGAGATCCGAAAAATTGCAGAAGGAATTCGGTTAGTCCACCTTCCTTGTGTATGGCACGATTGCGTTTGTTTTGTGTGTTTTTTTCTTTCAGCGAAAATCAACGAGAGCGTATCTAGTACAAGGTTTGTAAGGAAATATATTTAAAGAAAGTTGTAAAGATGAAGGAAGTGGCCATATATAGCTGCAGGTTTTCCTGTAGGCATTGGGGTCAAGAGGGCACGTAATTTTCCAGATGTTTACTGCAGCATGACTGCCCCTCTATACCTGCCCCCCCCCCTCCCCTGCGGATGCTCTTGCTCTAGCTACCTGAGAAGACGATATTTTAAAATTTTCATGATCCCTTTTGAGACCATTACTCACGAAACACCATTCTACAGATCATCCAGATCTCTTGGTAAAGTATTCTGCAAGTCCACTTTGCATGTCTATCAGGTCTGATGGAAACGATTCTGCTACTCTGCCAGGTCTGATAATAAGCCATTCTGCAATCCCATCAGCTCTGATGATAAACCATTCAGCTTGTTCACCCAGTCTTATGATAAACCATTCTGCCTGTCCATCAATTTGGTGTGTAAAGTATTCTTCATGCCCGCTAAGTATGATAGATGACATTCTGTAAGTATGTCAAGTATAAATTATTTTGCTAGCACTCGAGCTTTTCTGGTGCTAAACCATTCTGCCTATCCATCAGGTCTGATAATAAATCATTCTGCAGATCCATCAGGTATCATTGCTAACCAATCTACCTATTCATCAGTTCTAATGTTAAGCCATTCTGAAAATTCATCAGGTCTAATGGGAAACCATTTTGCAGATCCATTAGATCTGATGGTAAGCTTTACTACAGATCAATAAGATCTGAATGTAAACCGTTCTGTTGAGTATTTTGTCTAATATTTAGCAAGATTCCTTCTAGTTTTGTAATTGTGTGTTGTAGCGTCAATGATCCGTGGTGGCGCCCGGGACCCTCAGGTGGTAAATCGGACAGGCAATCAAGGTGAGGAGGCGGTCGGCGAAACGGAATTCTTCTTGTAACGGGAGCACTGCCGCTTCATGCTTTGATGCACGTTGCAATCTGACGTGGAATGACGCTTCTCGCCGGAGGGTCGATCGTAGTAGAGGGACATGTGACCCTAAGTGGTCACACTAACTCGACGTGGTGCTTACCCTTCTCTGATGAAGAACCGTACGATGCAGTGAGGGAGAGCAAACGTGGTTGTATGGCTTAAGCTTTATTTAGATGTACATGATTTGCTCAGATTGTCCCACCGATCTAAGTTTACAAGGTTTTTATACAAAACATATGTGGGGTAAGCTAAGGCTCACCACAAAAAAGATTTACCGATATAATGTTACTTAGGAGGAGCTATTGCCTAATTTAATGAATCTTTTAATCTTAATTTGGGCGGAAGGAGTTGTAGCGTGCGAGATGTTCAGGCGAGCGACTTAAATGCTTTGCTTGAATAAGTCTTTTGGGGGGCTCAGGATGGCCGAGTGGTTTAGGACTCTCGCTAACGGCTGTCTCGCGACGTGGTAAGTGCGTTGGAAACTCGTTTAGCTACTTTTCTTTATTTATTTTTCTTTGCGTCCCTTTCCTACTCAAAGCTATCCACAATGGTGCCGCAGACCCGGGAGGCCGTTCTCCTCAATACTCAAAATACGCTCCGCTTCTATTTTGTGCCATATTTTGGTGGCGCGTTCATGGATAAATTGGTTTTAGTCTTGACCTTTGATGTAGAACGCTTGATAGTGTTCTATCTCCTCTTGATGTATTGGTTATGAAGCGGGTCGCTTGATTTTGGACCGTCTGCATTTGCAGGATCTTTGTCTTTGATAATGTGTGAATCGAAATGATCAGGTCTGTCATTATTGGGGATCTTAGTGATAGGTAGAGCTTTCTTTTGTTCTTCTGTGTGAGGTTACTAAACGTGTACAGAGAAGAGAGGATGGTCTTTGACTGGTTAGCTTTCTCGTTAACGTGCGAAGTGTATCCATTTTTCGAAATCTTCAGGCAAAGGAATTTGCCCTCGGGGCCGTATAGATACTTGATGTTGTTCGCGGTAACTTGATGGGTCTTATTTCTATTCAGGGGAATTGTCCGAAACTTGTCCATGTTCGTCTTTATTTTGTTTGTTTTCTCGAACTCGTTGAGATTTGAAATTTCGCGAGCAGTTAGTTGCGCGATGTCTCTCGGATTCTTACGTTCACCTGTAATAATCTGAAAGACATCATCTGACAATTGTATGTACATTGTACGTAATCCGTGGGTTTGGGGAGGTCTTTCGTATACACAGTATAGGCCGTGGGGCTGAGATAACCCCTTGCGGGATCCATGCATTTAAGGTTAAGGCATTGCCGGTG
Organism: Ceratothoa steindachneri; assembly: GCA_963969495.1. Classification (NCBI taxonomy): domain Eukaryota; kingdom Metazoa; phylum Arthropoda; class Malacostraca; order Isopoda; family Cymothoidae; genus Ceratothoa; species Ceratothoa steindachneri. The sequence goes on along the minus strand of OZ018321.1, from coordinate 157,030,763 downwards.
AAGCCGTTGATAGAATTCCTGCTTTTCTTTCATTAAAGATAACTGCAGAGGATTAGTGTTAGGTTTGATTCTAGTCCGAGGTCATCTAGTTTTAGTACTGGGTCCCATAGCTTATCGAATGCTTTGGAAACATCGCTGAGTGTTAAATCTACTCTGTTACCTCTTGCCAGCTCTACTGCAAGCTTTTCGGTGATAAGTGCCAGTGCTGTCTCGGTGCCTTGATGTTATGTGAATCCATGTTGCTGATTGTTCTACATACCGTTATCTTCCAAGAAATTTCTAAGCCTTTCATTAAGAAGTTTTTCGAGCAGCTTTCCGGTAATCTCCAACAGTGAGATCGGTCGGTAGCTTTCAATGTGTCCTTTTGGGAGGAATATCATTCTCGCTGTCTTCAATGCGGCTGAAAAATGCCCTGTGTTTAGGCATGCGTTGAAGATCTAAGTAATGATTATAGTATATTGTCAGGCGCGTTTCTTATATGGTGTTGAGTGATTCTACTAATACCTGGGCTTCTTTGTCAAATGATGACAGGGCTGTTTTGAGTTTTTGCAGAGTGAAGGGCCTTCCTTTGTTCCTTTGCTCACGGATTTCATCTACCAGTGAGTAAGGTGAGAGTTCGGGCTACCTTATTCTAGTTGTTCTACGAATCTTTGTTTGAAAGCCACCTCGTAGTTCTAGTTTTCCTCCTGGATGATGGAGAAGATCTTCGACCAGTGCTTCTTGAAACGATCCTCGATCTTTCTATCGGTGTCTATCGCATTCCTCTCCTTCTTTTAAATGCATTTTCTCTTTTGTTTCGGAACCTTTTAATTTTCTATGCTGGTTCCAGAATCTTTTAGGGTCTCTTTTGATGTTTATTTTTTCGATTAAGTTGTTCCAGGTCGTGTGCGTATTTCTTTTTATCATTTTGTTTACTTCGATTCATAGATTTCACAGTCGCACATACCTATCCCTGTTGTATCTTTCATTTTTATATTGATATCTTCGGTCCATGAAGGGGGTGGGATTATTCTCTAATTTGTTCTTGGGTATGGAGCGAGTCAGCTTCCCTCATTAGTTCTGATATGTTTTTTACATGAGGATCTATTTCTTCCAGGGTGCTGTCGTCAAGGGATGTGATGTTGTACTTGGCAAGATGGGCTTTGTATGCGTCTCAGTTGGTCCTGGATAATGCTTTTCTTCCAAATATTTCAATTTGTATGGGCGAGGTGGAGATTTTTGTGACAAACCTGATATGATCAGATGGTATTGCAGAGCTGGGAGAGATGTGGAGGTTAAGAGCGAAATTCGAGTTTGTCAGAATGATGTTCAGAGTGGTTGAGGACCTTTCCGATAGGAATGTTGGGAAGTTGGGTCCTTCTCTCTGTATTACTTCTTTCCTCAAGAGTAGTTCCAGGGTCTTGCCATTGCCATTAATGCTAGCTGTATATCCTGTTGAGCGGCACCTTGCATTTTAGTCCCCTGGAAGGATTGCTGGTGACGGGCGGCGGAAGATTTGAATGAAGTTAGGAGTCAGAAGATACGAGAGCCTGGGCAGTTGATGTGCCCCGGCTATGACTAGATGTCCAGTTGTCATTTTTAGCTTGATAGCTAAATATGACTCTTCTAGGTCTTTTATTTCAGAGAAAGCTACTCCTCTTCTGATCTCCATAGCTATTTCATCATAGTGTGTTTGGGAGGGGCTTATGCTATTATTGAATAGTTTAGTATTTTTGTGCTCCCTTCTTGTAGATTAATCCCGTGTTCTGTTTTTATTACGATGTCTTGGTCTATTTTTTGTATAATATTACTGAATATAAGTTTCTTGGTTCTCCATCCGTCACGTTCAGGGTAAAGATCTTGATATTATTTAGGTAACGTACGACTTGGTCCATCTTACTGTTTTGATGTCTTTCCTGTTTTGATCTTGTCAGATTTGGCAGGCGTCCTTATCTAACCTGAACGTTTTCCTCTGAATTGCTCAGTGGCAGGTGACGCATGAGTTTGCTAAGTCTTCAATGAATGTTGGTTTTAGGGCGCTGTTAATCTCAGTTTCATCGTATCGGTCCGAGTCGTAATCTCATTTTAACTTTCCTTTGGTCAGTCCTTCGACTATATTCTTTTGTTTGGTAATTGACGGTAGTGGGGCAGAGTGAGATCCGTAAATTTTTATTTTGTATTTTTCGGTATTATTGTTTTTGATCTTATTTCTTCCTTTGCTTTTTCTAGCTTCCTTTAGAGTAATTTGATATGTTCACCGATTTCCACTTTTTCTTCCTTCAGCGATCATGGTATCGCTGTGGTTCTTTTTCAGTTTCCAGTTCACGGGTCATGGAGATATAGTACAAGTCGTTTGCAGGTGGGTTCTCTGGGAACCACATGGGTTCTAATCCATTTTTTGCGAACATTTTATTTAGTTTTTCAACATAAGATCCAGGTTTGGCCATATTAACAAAGTGTGCATGTAAAATGCACAATATTAGGTCCGGCCTCATGTTTCCTTCGATATTCACGAGAGTCTTTGATCCCGTGTCGGTTTTATTGAGGTTGTGGTCGTTGCTGCGTACGTGATGTTCTTTTTTTTCTTTTTCTTAGATCATGGCCATGTTTTTAATCATTTCCTTCTTCCGGGGGCAAAACACTGCAAGAATGCTGTGTGGGCCGCCACAGTTTGTGCACTTTGTTTCTGGGCTCTTGCAGTCCTCCCATCTGTGTTCCATGCTTGAACACTCAGAACATTTTTTTTGTCCTATAATGTACATCCCCTTGTCGAGTGCTTGTCGAAAGCGTAACGCTTGAAACAGACTTGGATATAGATGAAGGTTTTCCTCTCTCTCTGGTTTCTTGCTATTTTTTGTGTAGAATACCAGGAGTCCTTGTTCGCTAGCTTTCGTTGCCATTTCAGTTTCCTTAAAGATTGCTTTAAATACTGTATTTTGAATTTAAATATCTCGTCGACCTTGGCCCAGGATTTATTCCTTTCTATTTCTGATTTAATCTCATCCGCGGAGTGCTCCTCAATCCAAGCGTCGAGTCGTCTGCAGATGACCGATCTCTTGGTTGTTACAACAGGGGGTGTGTCGGGAGCCAGTCCAATTTTCTTCAGTTTTTCGCTGCGTTCTCACTGAATAGGTTGTCCAAGTCCTTTACGGTATGGCAGAGATCAATGTAGTTTTTGTACTGGTCCTTCAGAATCAGAACAATGACTCCGATCCCTGCGAATATCATATGGAGGGTCTTTTCTCTGTCCGATTTCGTTTGGCTTTCGAGGATCCTGAGCGGGACCCTCTTGGCGGCTTCCATATGGCCAAGGGATGCCTTTTCCCTAGTTCCTTGTGTTTTTCTTCTTTTCGGTGGGTAGCTTGATTGAAGATCGAACCTGTATATTTTTTTCTGGGAGAAGCTATTTAATGGGTTTGTTTTTCCTTTAGTTAGGTGATGAGTTTCCCTCTGCTTCTATTGTTTTGTTTTTTTGCCCAGTAGGGAATTGCTGCCAAAGGGGAGTTATGGGATGAATATATGAATGGATTTACCTGGGTGAATCCTCCGAGGGATTATTCATGACGGACCTTTGCTAGATGGTGGTGAGGGAGAAGTAAAATATTTCTCTTTGACCGTGTGTAATTACACAGCTCGCCATCTGGTTGGTACCAGTGGTTGCTACAGTCACCTCCTCTCAATTTAAGTATTTTGGTACCAGATCGCGCACTATACATTTCCCTCAGGTGGATTCCAAATATACAAATTTATGACCTATCATTTAAATAAAGTGCTTCATTTTCCAACAGGTGGAATTTTAAACGTTTGAATATGATTAGAACACTTTGTACTTATAGCTCAAGGTAGGGTTAAAGGTGACACCCTAAATTAGTCTTTTCGCTAAACTACAATGTGCGCTGATTCAAAATGTTCTTTTTATACTTAAATTAGACTAGTTGGGCAGGGCACTTGCCTTAGATGAGGGGCATCCCCGACGTATGCCCCATGTAATTAAAAATTGCTGGGGATTATACAGCAATCGCATTGTTTGACCTTATAAATGCCCTTTTCTTATTTTCGACCTCTGATCCCGTTATTTATAGTTGTCACCCTAAGGCCCATTCTGGGCGGAATTGAGCCGAGTTGAGGGTCGTTTCGCGTTCTCTCGATTCCGAGTCCTCTAAGTAGTTCTCTCTTTTTTTTTGTTTACTTGGGCTATGGTATATATTCATATATCTTAGACCCTTTTATTACGAATCACCGTTCGAAAATAGTCTGTTGGTTTTTCTCTTTTATTTCAATAGGGAAATATATTGTTTTTTCTTTTACGGCAAATGAGTACGCCACTTGTCGTGGGTAACAAAAGTCATTCGTATTCTGATGATTCCCAAGGATACCTAAGTATTATTGTAATTAATTTCAAATTGAATACCGACTAAATGAAGAAATGGCAACTGAAGTGCTGACCTATACCAAATTCCTCTGAAATCGAAATAAAATAAAATGTAAATGTTTTTTGCCCCGTAAAGTTCCCTTTCCTGTCCCTTTTAGGGGGTTCAGTGAACATATTCGACTTCAAGGTTCATTTCGAGGGAGATGCCCATCGGTCTTTTGAGATGGCCTTCACCCGGGGTCGTCTGAAGCGCCGAGAAGAGCGGAAAATGCGAAAATTGCAGCTCGCTTTCCTCAGGAGCTCCATTCCTGGCCATGACGAGGAGTCGGCGTCGGTAAGTTTTGAGAACAGTTTGCAATAAAGTAGATTATTTTAAAGCAAATCGAAAACCAAAGGAAAATCTCGGTCAGAAAACGTTTTAAAAAGTGATAAGGTGGTAAAGTTAGGTAAAATAGAATGTATAAAGTACATGGTCCAACTAACCTCCATAGATAGTACAGCGGGCGAGAGCTACCAGGGAAGCGCGCAACTCTTCTGAAATTGTCTCAGTGTGTCATAAAGATTGACGATGACCATTTTGGATACCAGAGAAAAGAAACCACAGAATTGTAATGAATTATTTTATTTATTAAATAAATAAAAAAAAGGTGTAGTGTTAATAAACCGCTACCGTAGACTCTATTTTGGTAGAGGGCAGTCGAATTTGAGCGCACCCATCCGTGAAATGGGAGCAGACCCCTTGCCCTCTTTCTTGATATTCCCATAGGTGCGCTAAATGATCTCTTTGTTTCGTGTCGAGAAAGTGAATAGCACAGACTTAATGCAAGACTGTCTACCCTTTTGTTTTCTCAATCCTATGGTATCGATGGTGCCTGGTTACCCTCGTTAAAAGTGATGAATTCGAGAAGAAGACAATTTGGGTGCCGCTCGGGATCAAGAATACGAGCGGAATGCGGCCGAGTGACAGGAGGCGCGCAAGAAATTCAAAATTACCAGGATTTCATAACAATATATATAACAATCATCCACCAAAATGTAATATTGCAGTGTGCAAACTGGGCATTATTTCCAAATTTTCCTAACACTACGATTTTTTTTTTTCATTCTGACCTCCATGTCAAATAAACGCGTTCGAAACCTTCTCCAGATCTGTTTGGACTTCCTTCACTTTTCTCCGACCTTCTCCCAACTCGACACTGTGGACAGTCTGCTTTCGAGGAACCTGGACAAAGAAATTCGAATGGAATTAAGGTTGGGATGTAAAGAAGAACCGCCTATCGAAGTGAAGGTAATAGTTAGTACCGTATTGGTTGTAGTTATCCATTATCACTTAGATTTTAGAACTGTTTCTTGGTACATTGAGGTCGCTGATTCTAAAAATTATATTAGTTTTCTCCATCAACTTTATTTACCAAGATACGGCATATATATATATATATATATATATATATATATATATATATATATATATATATATATATATATATATATATATATATATATATATATATATATATTATATATATTTATATATATTTATATATATTTATATATATTTATATATATATATATATATATATAATGTATTAAATATTATATAATTGTTAACTGGCAATCACTGTTGTTGCTAAATGAACACAAAAGTATGCTGAATGTCAGTAAAAATAGTGTATTAAGATCAAACATCTTGAGACACGAACGACAGAAAAGGGTTTCATTGAGACATCTTACATAATCCGCATTTGTGAGATTCCTCGCGATGAGGTATACCAAGACATTCGAGTTTGATGCCCCAGCAGTAAGCTGTCATTGGACGAGTAACCCCTCGTCCGTGGTTATGTTCTTCCATGGTCCTTTTTATTTCTTGGGGAATTCGTTCAACTTGTTCCTCGCTTGTTATTGTTAGCCTGGACACGATCTGAATGAGTTTGATTCTCATTTTACAGCCATGCTTGAAAAAGGAGAGAACATATTCTCCATTAGTTCGCCCTAGTTATTGGCCCTAGAGCTTTCAAGAAAATTCTCTACAACCAGCAAAGACGATAACCACTCATGTGGCTCAAGGTTGTCCAATGAATTTTGGAAACGCGTCTTTCATGAGTTCCCGGATTTACGGTCCATTGAAAATACCTACCATCAGCTTTTCCATGCCCAACGCAGGAAGTTTTCTACATATGTATCCAAACAACGTCTCATTTATCTTCAGAGCCTTTATAAATTGGTTCACCAAAGCCAATTTGATGTGCAGTGGTGGCCATATGACCTTTTCTCGGTCAACCAGAGGTTCTTTGATAATATTTTTTTCTCTCAGAGGAAACTTCCTTCTGACTCATTGTTCATATTTACCTCTACAATCCCAGACACAGAAAACAAGGATACCTCGTGTGCCGGCTATGCTGTCCCTGGAGAAAATTCACCATCTTCACATCCACACGGATCATGCCTTGGTAGTCTCGCTATGATACCTTTTAAAGGACTAGGGAAAACTGTCCCGCTGCTCTTTACTCATACTGACTGATTGATTAATTAAGAAAGATCCGTATATGTTGCCGTTGTGTACAAAACACATTTTAGTCTCTAATTAGAGCTATCTATGAATAACCGCCATTCACTTGGTGTCTATTCTGATATGCCCATTTTCATCAGCAATCGTCTCATATTTTTGCAGAAAACAAAAATGGTTCTATTTTGAGAAAAACAGTAAATCCTTTTCTCTTTCGCGATATAACTTGATTTTGGTTTTCAGTAGCAATAAATAAATGTTTTCCCAGCCTGAAGGTAACGTTCGCAACTGATGGCGGTCTTTCGAAATCACTGTCATTTTGCCCGCCTTCTTTGTCAGGATATCTCTCCGGTTCAGCCCATTGATGCTTTTATAGTCACCAAACAAAACTGAATTATCACTGTTGTTTCTCTGTTCTCGCCATACCATCGGTATACATATAAAATTTCAGGCGCCTTCTCTTTCCAGTGGTCCATTGCAACATATGCTCCATATACGCTTATATTGGTCCCTTAGTTGTACTTTGAAATTGACAAAATTGCTCTCACAAAATCAGTAAGAGTTCTTCTCTGTTCAATGAGTGTGTATTTTTCGCAAATAAAACAAAAAACATCTAGATGATTTAAACACTCTTTTCGTGATAAAGCCATGTGAACACCTGCAAAATGAAAAACTTAACGTTAGTCCATGTACAATATACATGCCAAAAAACAACATCGGCAAAATCCTAGCTAAAATTTAATTATACAGATGCATTTAGATTTACAAGCAACTCACTATATCGTTCCAGGAAGGTAATAAAGCAGGTAATGATGCATACAATATCGAAAAGAACTAGATCTGCTATAACAAAACGTATTTTATTATCTTTATTAGTAACATGGGCATATCCAGAATAGGGTCTAAAATCACAGGCAACAAGAATATTTTTGCCGTGTTGCACTATTTTGTAACAGTCAAGGTTTGGCATTGCATTGCATAATCATTTCAAATTAAGTAGTCAAGTGACCCCTGGCAATAATTCATCTACGAGAGGCGTCCTGCAGACTCGAATTGCAAACCTTGTGTTAAGTGACATGATGAGCCTCGGCTAAAGGCTGTTAGAGAATTGAATGACACCAATAAAAACAACCATGGTATGGGGAGAAGAGGCAAATGAGCAAGGAGATTCCAAACAGAAGAAGAAATAGAAATGATATTATCAGTGTGGCCAAGGAAGATATTAGTTGTTGATGACCAAGGAAATAAATGGTTTTTAACCGAGAACAACGAAAATCAAATTTCCTTTTGTTAACATTTAAATCATTAATCATGAAACTTATTACTCGAATAATTTAGAAAATACCAGGTCGTAATCGAACTAACAATGGGATGTTTAAATAAGTAGAAATGCGGATAAATGGAAGAAAAAAAAGTCGTGACGCTGCGCCCGCACGGCTCGAACTCGTGCCTAAACGTTAGAAATCTAAGGCTGTGCCTACTTGACTATCGAAATCTGAAGGCAGTTTTGTGAAAAAAAGTTAATCTAAGTAAAAAAAGGTTTGGGAGACACAAACCTCATGTATAGGGCGCTAGAAAACGAGGGGGGAGGCGTATTTCTCCTGCAATTGACCTCATTAGACAACCAACACAGGTAGGTCCCCTTCTGTAGCCAGGTGCAGATACTCTAACATACCCCTGCAAGGTTCTCAACCCGAATCAAGAGGTAATTGTGTATTTAGATGTCAACCGAATCGAGAGGTAATTGTGTATTTAAATGTCAACCGAATCAAGAGGTAATTGTGTATTTAGATTCCAACCGAATCAAGAGCTAATTGTGTATTTAGATTCCAACCGAATCAAGGGGTAATTGTGTATTTAAATGTCAAACCGAATCAAGAGGTAATTGGGTATTTAGATGCCAACCGAATCAAGAGGTAATTGTGTATTTAGATGCCAACTGAATCAAGAGCTAATTGTGTATTTAGATTCCAACCGAATCAAGGGGTAATTGTGTATTTAAATGTCAACCGAATCAAAACATAATTACGTATTTAGATGTCAACCTTCCGTCGCAGGCCACTTATCAATTCACGGACGGGGGCGAATCGCGCTTGCAGGAGGAACTGAGCAAAGATTGCGACTATGACTCTCAAAATCCCTTATTTAGCTTCCATTCGCTCGCTCTCTACGATGACGTCATTTATCAAATGAAGTGGAAGAAGGTAAGTGGGGCCGAAATATGGCTGGATCTCTCTCTCCTAAACATAATTTCCTAACCATTGGTTGTTTATTTTTTTATATCACCACATTTAAAACAATAGTCTCCTCGGGAGTTATGAGAACTGGAGGGGAAGTAATTCGTGGAGATGAGTTAAAATTTTGTCAGGTGGTGATTTTGTTGTTTTAAGGAATTGGAGAAAACAGAGGTGAGCCTCGACGCGGAAATTTCTTTAACGAGGTTTGCGAAGAAATTGAAGTGGTATGTACGAAGTAAAGATGTGTGGAAGGTATAGAGCCAGAGTTGTCATAAAAGGAAGGACTTCCAATCGCACCAAATCCAATGAGGAATGGAATTTTTTAAAAAAAGTCATTTTTATTTTTCTCCGTTTCGGGTTTTGAAATGAAGTTCGCAAAGAAAATGTGGAAATGGGGGGGGGGGGGGTGATTAAGGACCGGGCAAGGGATTTATAACCTTCCTGAACAACCCCACATTCCACCCTAAGGAATTTGAAGTAACCACCCACTTTCGCAGATCTGCGATTACCGAAAATACCCACTGATGACCCAGCTGATGAACCGTCTGCGGGAATGGTTGCCCGCTTCTACCAGCCCGGAGAGCTGCGCCCTCCTCGAGCCAGACACAGAAGTCGAACTCCACATTCATAGGTTCGGTCTCTGCCGAGGGAAATCTTTAAGGGGGCTTGGAAATGAGGGGCAAAGCCAGGGGGAAAGTAGTTCGTCTCGTACTCATCACATCAGGCCACGAACCACATCCAGTGTGCCTTATGGTAGAAGGCTGTTTCTACTAGAGAGAGGGTTGTGGTTCACACTCAAGGCTGGAAAATATTGATTTATTAATCTCCCCCTTCCCCCCACAATGGGTCGAATTCGAGGTTTCGAGTCCTTATTTCGTTGGACGCATTCATTCCCACCTACCGCCAGTGTCCCGTAGAGTCTGTAGCAATTTGAAGCATTGGTGTACCACTCTATTTCCACTCAATTATTTTTCATGTTTAGTCGTTTTCTTGGCAATTTGTCTGCTCTTACCTTTCCTTCCCTAATGCTCTAAAAGACCCGAACTAGAGTGATAGAAGGAGCTAATTCCCACCGACACTCGTGGCTGGAGACTTAGAATGAAGCCTTATCTATTCTGATCTTTACGGCCGACGCTTTCCTATTTCAATAATCATCACTTTACTTATCCTTTTCAATCTTCTTCTGACCTAAAATAGTCAGGGATTTTTTCTTCGCTTTCTAGTTCCTCTTCGCCCTATAGTTCTTCTTCCCCTTCGGATTACAACTGCTTAAAATTACACCTGATTTTCGGCCTTAGTCAATAAAAGGGAAATTAAACAAGACGAAAATATCACAAGGGCCCCAAAGTAGCAAGGGAGGGAGAGGATCGGACTTTGGCCGGAAGAGCATTCCAGAGTCTAGGAGCACAAACTGAGAAGGAAAGGTCACCCATCGAGCAGAGGACAGAACGAGGAGTGTTCAGGATGGGAGCGAGGTTAAACCGGAGTGCCCGAGGAGTTTGACGACGGGAGAGGGCAGACGAGAGATAAGGTGGAGCCTCGAGGTTTAGGGCCCTGTAGGTGATGAGAAGAATTTTATAGTGGGTACGGAAGCGAATACATAACCAGTGTAGCTCCTGTAACAGAAGCATCGAAGGAGAGAAGCGGGGGCGGCGAAGGAGGAACCGGGCAGCATAGTTTTGAACTAGTTGTAGGGAGCTAAGTGACGAAGAAGGGAGATTCACTAGAAGAGAATTGCAATCGTCTAAGCGTGAGGTGACGAAGGCATGAATCGCAGTCTCAAGGCTTCGTCGATAAAAATGGGATCGAACACGTGAAAAGTTGCGGAGGAAACCGAGGGAAGATTCACAGATACGATGGATGTGCGGTTTAAACGAAAGTTGCTAGTCGAAAATAACACCAAGATTACTGACGGTAACAGAGAAGGCGACATTGGTTTCCCCAAGGTTAAGGAAGGGCAGAACGCGCTGCTCCACTTAATTGTGGAAAAGTTGACAGGGCCTACAACACACGCTGTAGACTCTATATATCACTATGGCGGGCGGTCCGTCGTGTCCGTTTTGCTGTTTTTTGTTTTGGTAATAACACTGTAACTATTCGGCCGATTACAACGAAATTTAAAACCCTTATGTTGTTTTACATTCTCTTCCGAATGATATAATTGCCAAAGTCCTCCCAAGGGTAGCCATGGAATTATTTGGCCACAACATCATAACTATTCGGCCGATTCTAACAAAATTTGAAACCCTTATCTTGTTTTACATTTCCCTTCGAATGATATAATTTCCAAGGTCGGTCCTACCAAGGTTATGCCGGGAATTATTAAAAGTTTTGAAGGTTGTAAGGTCATAAATCAGAATAAGTGAGAGCATGCGACTTTGGTCAGTAGACCTTTTTTCCCTTAACCTCCCAAGCGGTCGGAGAGAGTAGAGATTATCTGCTCTTGAGGAGCGATACAACCACAACAACAATCAGCAGAAAGAAAGTGACTTAAATAACTCTCATTAATTCTGAATCCCTTTTGGTCCCAATCTAAAATCCTTGAAATTCTCTCCTCCCGCACAATTGTACGCAAGGTTAAGATGGGATTGGCTTCTCCCACTCCTTTTGTCATTTGTATTTTATTACTGACCCAGTGAGATGCTGATTACGGTGTATATATAGGAGACTATAATGACAATTACGAACCAGAAAAAACCCTAAGTTCCACTCGAGGCTAGTTAAAAAAATAATAAGTCAGAGTCGAAGGCCAGGTTAAAAAGGAAGAGTGGCTATGAATAAACGAGTTAGATAACGACTCTTATTTGTGTAGTTATATTTTAAAGTGATATTTATCTATTTCATTTTAACGATATTTACTTCGGTGCTTTTTATTGACGTGGCTAGGAAAGTTTGTTTTGTCTTATAGGAAAAGAAATTCTGTTCTATGACTTTTAAATCTTTTATACTATAATTTTTAGTTGCCGATATATATATATATATATATATATATATATATATATATATATATATATATATATATATATATGCGATAGATAAGGTTAATAATAAGAATTCCTTAATTCGCTATAGTAGTCTCCTGCAGTTCCTCAACCCTCCTCAGGAGCGTTACATATACGACAAGGCAACCATCCATTTCTCTAGACTTATCCGCTACATGGGTTACACAAGACCCATGGACTTCCAACTTGTTCACCAACTCAGGAGACACCTGAACACTGATTGGCACATGAATTGAAGGGGGAGTGGAACCGTCTGATCGAAAGATTAGACACCGACATTGATCAGAGGTCTTTCTGGGCGGCCATCAGTAGGTTGAAAGGAACAAAAGAAGAGCACGGCCAAACTGCAATATTGCACAACAGAACAACGCTGAACCTGTTCAATGCGTCCCTGGCAATGGGATACTTCCTTGACGGCCTAGAGACTTCAAAGATGATTTTCATCCCGAAGCCTGGAAAGCAGGATACTTAGCTGATGAATTCCAGACCTATCTATTGCTGGAGATCATTCGGAAGGCTTTTGAGAAAGTCTTCAAAAGCAGATTCGCGTCTCATCTGTCATACGACTTTCTACTGAACGAGAAACAGCAGGGATTGAGAAAACACCGGGGGGGGGGCAGAGACGGCGATATCTCTGATGTCTTAACACGCTGCATCAGAGAGAGCTAATGGGTGCTTGATCTACGTCGTCTACAGAGATGTAAAGATGGCCTTCGACAAAGTTTGGATCGACGACTTTAAGTACAAAATCTCGAGACTGAAACTCGCGCCCCACTGCGAAAAAATCCTCTGTAGCTACTTGAATAATTGGCAAGCTGTCATCGCCTTCGAGAAGCATACGGGGGAGGCCTTTGAGCTTCTATCCGGTGCGCAACATAGATGATGCTTTATGCCCACACCATTCAGAAAAATCACTCGACATCAGGACCATAAATGTGCAATACGCGGACGGTGTCACCCGGATCGTGGTCCGGGAGACAAAATCCGCAAGGATGATGGCCAGAGCCACAACTGTCGACCCAGTAAGGGGCGCGGCGATTTGCCATCCTGGCCGCCGTGCTGACGGGATTCAGCACCCCGTCCGACCCCAGCTTAACCTCTTCTCCTTTCTTCAAAACACTTGTGTTTCTCCCCGGTTTCCTCGCTTTTCATACAACGTCTCCCATAACTTTCTCTGGTCAGCCTTTAATTTCTCAGGGTAGATGCTGACCTTCTTCTCAGCTAACCGTCCCGGATCGGGCCTAAGGGGGGAAGGGGACAACGTTCCCTAACCCCTGAGCTCCGGTTTGGGATAGTGGTTTTTTAACAACCTGCTTCATCCCCACCCATACCTTCCTCACATCCCTTTTCCTTCTCACTTCGCTATCTATCCTTGATTTTAGGCCGTGCCCAAGGTAGAGCCGCCATGCTGAAGGGCTGCCAGGTCACCAGGTGGGAGGGGTGGCCTTAAATGGCAGCACCTGGCTCTGCCAGGCCCGTAAGCACCCCTTGCAGAGCGGGCTACTGCGAGGAGTGATGTGCTATTGCATCCCGTAATAAAAAGAGGGTCACCATGCCCAATGATGATAAAAATCAAAATCTCCCTTTAATTCCCCGTTTCATCAATGGAGCCGCCCTCGGGCAGCTCCACAGAAAAAAATGGAGGTCCTCACCTCTGTGCTTGCGCAAGGGATCCTCCATATTTCTCTAGCCGGAGAGGAGGCTTATTCTTGTCCTACGACTACGGGTGTAGGGGGTACACCCCCTCACCCCCTTCTCTAGAGGTGCTTTCGGGCACCTCCCTGTTCCCAGCCGAAGTCCCTCATTTCTTGCCAAGGGGACTGCCAAGAAAGCCAGCAGGCAGCCCAGAGCCGACCGCTCCCCATTAAAGCGGCTCGGTAGGGCAAACACACTTAGGTGGGAGAGGGAAGCCAGGCCGCTTCGGTCGCTTCCCTCAAAAGACCTGATGGCAAGAATATTAAACCTTGCCGGGATCAAGGCATGTGCCTCTCCAGACGTGACTAGAGACAGCTCTGTCAACGGGACCTGTGATATCCTGGGGGGATGGCCAACTGGAGGCCCCCCCGAGATACGCATGGTCCTTGAGGCAACCCAGCCTCAGACGGTAAGGCCTACCATGGGGGGAAATCCGGGCTTGGCGCCAAGCACCGAACCCGAATCCGCCCCTATGGAAGGTCCTCCTGAAACGGGTAGGGTTTCCGAGGCAGTACAAGGAGGCGAGGGATCTCCTCCGACCGGTACCCCTACGACTGCCAAGACCTTCTCCATTTCGGAGAAGGAGCTGGCTAAGGCCGGTCCATCTGGCCTGGGGGCTCCTGCCGGCAGAGGGGAGAAGCGGATTCATTACCTGCCCTCCTCTCCTAAAAATAAAAATAACAGAAAAAAGATGAAAAAGACTCGGGGCTCCTCTCCATCTGCGGGGGCTGCGGGGACGGATGGGTCTGTTGCTTCGGTAAGCGACCAAGCTCGGCACATCTGGCCCATCTGCCTCCCCCTGGTGTGGAGCCCTTGTCTAAGACCAAAAGTGCGCAGGGCGGAGCCTCGATAACATCAAAGCCCTTCATTCAGAGGTTACCTGGCGTTTTCGAGCCCGCTGGCTTCAAACGCTTCCTCGTTATTCACTCCACTAATGGTAGCATGTTGGCCAAAGGCAACATGTATGCGAGGGATCTCGTTCACTAATCCATAGAGAACATCACCTTAGAGCTGGCCGACCATGGAGAGGTCAAGGTCGAGCGTGTGATGGGAAAACAGGGATGGGCCTCGAGACCCACCCCTACAATCTTCGTTACGTTCGAGTGTGACAAGCTCCATAAGTCGGTGCGTGCCGGTTGGTACCGTGACGGCGTGAAGGCATTTGTGCCACTGCTGCGGAGGTGCTATTACTGTCACTGCTTCGGCCATACTAATCGTTCATGTAGACGTGCAAAGTCGAGGTCACCCGAAGTATTGGTAAATTGCTCCAAAGCTGCACACGATAAGTCCAAACCGTGTGTGGCCAATTGTGTTAATTGCAGAGAGCCACACCACGCTTCTTCAAAGCAATGTGGTGCATATCTCCTTGAGAAATAAATCCTTGCTGTCCAGGCCCAGGATCGACTCTCATTCTGCGAGGCTAATGACTTGGTCCTGGCGCGCCCGGCTCTGCCTGGAACGTCTCATGCCTCAATGGTTAGAAGGACACCCTCTCCTCCTGGCCCATACGGGCCAACAAACACTGTTGTTTCCGCGCCCATTCAGAGCCATTCTGTGAGTTTTGCTCAACCCGGGCGCTCCCCTGGTGAAGCTGGCGGCACAAAGAGTTCATACCCAGCCCTGGCTAAAACCAGGGCTCCCCCCCTTCACCCAGCGTGATCGTTTCCTGTAAGGCGATGTGGCCACGCGCCTCCACCGAGTCGTTAGACTCAGAGGAGCCAACACCCCTGAAGTTGGTCACCAGTCCATCTTCAGGGGTTCCGAAAGCTGTCCCCCGAAAGGAGGACACAAGAAAGGAGCTTCGGCTCCTTTGCCCACGCCTAGTGG
Source organism: Ceratothoa steindachneri (assembly GCA_963969495.1). Classification (NCBI taxonomy): domain Eukaryota; kingdom Metazoa; phylum Arthropoda; class Malacostraca; order Isopoda; family Cymothoidae; genus Ceratothoa; species Ceratothoa steindachneri. The sequence continues at coordinate 157,015,148 of OZ018321.1, read as the reverse complement.
TGGGCTGAGTGGCTCAAAGACGGTGGATCCTCGAAAAGAGGGCTCCCCCGCCTCCGAAGACGCAACGCCCGCCTAAGGTTTCGAGGTGGAGGGACTAGAAGAATCGCATGGTGAGCCCAACCTGCCCCAATAAGTCTTCGAAGGCGACAGCGCCTTCAGCGCTTTGTTCGGCCAACAGCGCCCTTGGTTCTGCCTCCGGAAAGCATACGGCCATTCCCGTGAGGGTCTTCTGTTTGAGGAGGGCCCCCGCGTCTCCTCCGAGCTAGGCCTGGAAGGCATATTCCTTCAATGGAATTGCCACGTACTCCGGGCCAAATGGGAGGAGCTGTGGAGGCTCGTCTAGTCCCGTTCCCCGTTACCTATTTTTCTATAGGAGACCATGCATGGCGCGTGCCCCCTGCTCGCCCTCCCGGGGTATAAGGGTTTTGCGACCCCACCACCACGAGATGGGGGCCGGGCTGGGGGATGCGCGGTTTACATCCGGCATGATGTCTCCGTTCTTATTTTCACTTTAGATACCTCCTTTTAGGCAGTGGCTGTGCAGCTTCACCTGGATTGGAGGTATACTATCATTTCTGCGTACATTCCACCGTCAGCTGACTTCGACGCGGCGGACTTCCGCCGCGTCGTGGCACGGTTGCCGAGGCCCTTTCTCTTTCTTGGAGATCTGAACGGCAGACATCCTCTCTGGGGAGATTACTCAATAAATCCCAGGGGACAAGTCCTTGCCGATCTGATCGAAGAGCTTGAGATAGGGTCCTAGATGTGGATGAGTTTACGCATCACTACCCGAGAACCGCTTAATTTTATTGCCTTGATCTCTTCGGATGCACAGCCAGATGTTTGATTTGGGGGTGGTCGATTACCTCCATGGTAGTGATCACTTTGCCATTTAAATATCATTTTCAGGGCAACTGTCGCATGAGAGCCCACCTCGGCGGTGCTTGGCGCGGGCTTGGTGGCCTGCATTTCAGGAAATGACTGAATTCTCTATCTCAGTCGAGGAGTTAGGTCGGTAGATAAGGCCGTTTAGTTCTTCTCCTGTAACGTCATCGCCGCGGGCCTGACTACTATTCCCAGAACGTCTGGCCATTTTGCATGCCAACCACTCCCGTGATGGTCGGCCGAGTGTGAGACAGCCCTCAAACAGAAGCGTTATGCCTACATGCGCTATAAGCGACCCCTGAACGATTTCACTGTCGCTGAAATTCGTTGGGCTAGCGCTAGGTTCTGGTATATTTCGAAGCACGCCCGCTGCTCTTCTTGGTGGTCATACCTGTCTTCACTTAACGGGAAGACCCCTCTAGCAGAAGTGTGGAAGCGAGTCAAAAAGATTCGGGGCAAGTTCTTGCAGGACCTCCCTCCCGTTCGCCAGAAGAATGGGACCGCAATCTCGGACCCCGCGTCCGTGGCGGAATCCTTCGCGACCGCTTTCTCCGCTTTCTCTAACCGGATGCTGCTCCGCCAGCATTCAATTCACGTATCGATGTCGCGGAAGGCCGCCGACTCGACTTTACCTCCAGAGGCGGAGACCTATTCAACGACAGGTTTACTGTGAGTGAGTTGCGTTCCGCTCTTACTTCGTGCGTGGACACCGCCCATTATCCGGACGATGTCCTGTAAGCCATGCTTAGACACCTGAGTGAGCGAGGCATGGCCTTTCTGTTAGATTTGTTCAACAGGGTCTGGGTAGAGGGTCTCCTCCCGGATTCCTGGTGAGTCGCTACTGTGCTCGCCTTTCGCAAACCAGGGATAGATCACTCTACTCCAGCGGTTTCCCCCCAATCTCTCTAACCTCTTGCGTATGCAAGTTGATGGAAAAATTGGTAAATGTTAGATTAGCCTTTTTCCTGGACAGCGGAGGCCATCTGTCTTCTGCACAGTGCGGCTTCCGCAAGTTCCACTCCACGTCGGATGCTCTGCTCCGACTTGAAAATGCCGTCTGCGAGGCCTTCCTTCCTAGACAGCACTACGCCACGGTGTTTTTCGATCTGGAGAAGACCTATTACACCGCATGGCGATGCGGTATCATGGAGATTCTCCACACGATGGGGGCGAGGGGACGTCTCCTAATGTTTATATGTGAATTTTTACGAGATTGTCGATTCCGCGTACGGTTGAGGGGAGCCCTCTCCGGCCCAATAGAGCAGGAAGAGGGTGTCCCGCAGGGAAGTGTCCTCAGTGTCACATTCTTTTCACTGAGCATCAACGGCATCACCTCGGTGCCGGCGGACGATGTTCTCGCTGCGCTCTACGTGGACGACCTTTCGATCTCTTTTGGCGCGGCCCAGATGCCAACTCTGGAGCGTCGACTCCAAAATGCATTGAATGGCATCTCTCGCTATGCCGAAGCGCACAGGTTTTGGTTTCCCTTGTCCAAAACTAAGGTGGTGCACTTCGGCCGCCATCCACGGCTCTACCCCGACCCAGATTTGTCTCTTAATGGGGTGCGCCTTGATGTGGTGGAATCGCACCGTTTCCTTGGTCTAGTATTTGACCGACGCTTCACTTGGAAGGCTTATATTCGCAGCCTTAGGGTCTCTTGTACCCCCGCCATGGATATTCTCCGTTCCGTGACGTTCAGCGCTTGGGGCGCTGATAGGGTTACTACCTTACTTTTTTATCGATCCTTTGTTCGTTCGAAGCTCGACTACGTATGCGAATTTTATGCATCCGCAGCCGAGCGTTTATTGCGGAAGATGGACTCGATTCACCATAGCCGGTGCCTTCCGCACCGGTCGATGCTGGGGAGAGGCCACTCGCTGCGCCGTGTACAGTGCATTATTCGCCTGCAAGCGCGAGCCCGGCCCCTCCCTCAGTCTCCAACAGATCTCACTGCATCCGCAGCTGATTTCGACGGTGCCTATGCCGCCGAGAGACGCCAGTCATACCCTAAGCCCTTTGGGTTTATGGCCAGGAAACTCCAAGAGCTAGGTATAGCCCTCGGGCCGGTGGTGCCCCTGGTTCTGCCCAGGACGCCACCCTGGAGGGTACCACGTTTGGCTATTTGTCGCCACGCCTCTGCTCCCAAAGCTTGTACAGCGCCGGGAGTATTGCGTTCGACCTTTTTGGAGCACACCTCGTGTCACGCTGGAACCGTGCCAGTGTGTATGGATGGCTCCAAGTCCGAAGAGGGGGTCGGCTTCCACGCCGTATCCCCTCTGTTTGAATTCAGCTGTGCTCTACCAGGCGCTGCGTCTGTCTTCACGGCCGAGCTGGTGGCAATACACCTCTCGGTACCGAAGATTACGCGACGTGGCTGGTTTGAAGAGCGGATTGTGATCTATAGCGACTCACAAAGCGTCCTGAGTGCTCTCGGGGCATTGGAATCTCCGCATTCCTTGGTTCGCGATATCCGTGACGCTACGGTTTTGGCGAACCGGGCGGTTGTCGAGATTATCTTCTGCTGGTTCCAGGACATGTAGGAATTGCGGGGAATGAGCGCGCCGATGAGGGCGCCAAAGAGTCTGCAAGGACTCTGCAACCGGACTAGCGTTTTGCTCTTCCTTACACCGACTACATGGCAAGAAACGGGCAGCTCTTCGGACTGCTTGGCAAAGAAGATGGGAGACGGTCGAGGGGAACTTAAAATTTCGCACCATTGCGCCGCGACTGTTCCCATGGACCTATCTCCCAATACCGCGACGGTTTCAGGTCGTTTTCTCTCGTCTCCGAATTGGGCACACTCGTGTGACGCATCGCCATTTGATGGAGCGCTCACCTGCGCCCTATTGTGACGACTGCTTCGTCCCCCAGACTGTTCGGCACATTCTTGTCGAATGTCCCAGTCTGGGTGATCTTTGCTCACGAAACCTGTCCCGGTACCGGGATGGGCGGGGTCGCTACCGCCTGTCCCTTGTACTCGGGAGGGATTCCTGCACACCAACCTGTAGACTTTTAGACTTTTTGGAAGAGGCCGGCTTTCTCCCCGTCATTTAAAATTCAACTATGGATCGCGGTCTTCTTCGGCGGGGCAGGGCGGGCCTTCCCCCGTCGACGGGGCTCGCTCTATATTTTTTCAGTTTGTTTGTTTTTCTTTTTTCTTTTTTAATCTGACTTTTAATATATCCTAGATTCAGGCTAGCTTGAGTATGGCGACTTATGCCCTAGAAGGCAGTCGCCAGATGAGATATATAAAATTAAAAACAAACAAACCACAACTGTCGAAACTTAAAGGATCTCGAGATACTAACAACGCTGGAAGATCCAAACCACCGTGGCTAAATTTATGGCAGTTTCGATTAGTGTCATCGGACCATCCCATTAATCAGTAACGACACCGAAATCGAGTACTCACTAAATGTTTTAGTCTTTGGCTTCAGACTTGCAAGCATTGGCCTAAAGGGACACATTGGAGCAAGAATAAGACATGCACGTACCGAACTGAATAAACTTAACCGATTCAGAAACCTTACTCAAGAAAAAAAGAAAGAAATTATTCATCGGTTTAGTTAGATCTAAAGTTATGTTTCCAGCTATACAACTGAACGCAGCCTCCAAGAGCAACATTGCCAGGCTAGAGAGAGTACGAAACAGAGTACTCTGGTTCATCATCGACAAAAGATGGCAAGATTTCCTGACCTCTAGAAGCCCCCACGAATAAACTGGAATAGAACCGATACAAATTTATTTTCCCAGAAGTCGGCACATCTGGGTCAAGCTGGACGAGATCCTCCCCCGGTCTTGACACTGAGACACAAGGGGGTAGATGCAAACACTAGCTACCAAACACAAGAACGCTAGAGCTCGAACCATAATTTAAGTAAAAATACTAAGTAATTAAAAATGATCCCGTAGTGGGGCAACAACTAATGAGATCAAATGATCCCGTAGTGGGCCATTACCATCATCCAAAACCAACGCTAATTGAGGAGGCCCCATCATCGGGCATCTTTCATCTTTATGTACTTCTTTCCTTTCCCATACTATTTCGTCCTCCCTTTTCTTCATTCCCCTATTATTCTCTCTTTCTACCACCCATTGATCAACATAGGAAATCGCATCACTGCTGTCTTTCCTGCCCTGTATTCACAGCACAATGCGACACTTTTCTGTTCCAAGGAATCCTGTCCATGGATAGTTGTATACACATACCCTTGACGCGGAACGGATTCCCTTCACCCCAGGGTGACGAAGGTCCTACCTGATCTCTGGTTGGTGCCAAAATACAAACGTAAACTAGCTCCAACAATCGCACACACTCAAAGATGATCGGCTTCTGTCGCCCTTGGGCTGCTGATCTTTATGTTGATTTCATTACCTGGTCAGCGGATCATTCTTGCCAAGAAACGGATGGTGTTACTTGCTTGGTTGAATGCATCAAATAGGTTGTTATAGGATTATTGCAATTATGTAATCAGGATTCTGTTACTTGACCATTAAGTCAATTTACACCTGCCCCATCCACGCGTTTCAGGATTCACTGCCTTCTAGCGGCGAGGTGGGGGTGAGGGATTGGATGAAGTGAATTTCAATCATGGCACATTAATTCTTTGCCTTGAACTTATATTTTTATCTTCTATGTCTTTATCTTGGTATTTAATATATAATTCATTTATGTCCTCTTACTTTCCCTATCTACCTTCGTTTTTCTCTTTTCATTTCTTGTTAAACCCCTCTCTTTCCCTTTCGATTGGACTGACTTGCGAATACAACCTCGTTTCTGCTTGGATTTGTTACATGTTTGGTGCAAATGAGGTATTGGCCCAAATTTCGTCTGATTTGCCTAAGGGAAAGGCTGTCACTAGGTGAAAATGGAGTATGGGCAAGTCCATGATCCTTCGTCTGCTGTGCCTAAGGATGATTTACCCCGCGTCGGTAAATTTGGATAGCCCGTTTGGAGTGTTGTTATCCTCATGGTTGGTTGTAAAGGGGCCCTGTTAAACTATATCTGCTCTCCAAGAGGAGGCATCGATTCCAATAAATTTAGCTTAAATTTCACTGTAATCGAAATTCCTTGGCAAGGAATTTCAAAACATTCATTCAGACATTACAGATTAAAAATATACCAAAGGAATGAATATAGATCGAACAGTTAAAACCATAAAAAGACGCAATAGAACTTGGCAAGGGTGACCCAAAAAATCCTACAAGAGAAACTAGTCCAGATTGAGCTAAAAACTTTAAACGGGATGGTGCACAAGGTGCCACCTCAACCGTCAGAGTTGTTTTTTTTAGGGGGAAGAAAAGGCACGGCTCGCGGTTACTCCTCCTCTCTGTATCCCTCCCACGATCGGGGGGACACATAAGAGGAGGAGGCCCGCGGCCGACTTGCTTGCTCCTGGAGAAACTCCCCACACTTCTGACTCTCAGTTCGAGTGAACCGATAGTGAAGTGTTTAATGGGAAGTCCGGAACAAGCTTTAGAAGAGGGTTTATAGTGGGAGACGGAAGGTTTTGAGTTAAAAGAGGACAGATTGGTGAGGAGGCAGGTTGAGCATCCTCAGTAGTCAAAGGTGGAAAGGGTGGAATACCCTGTCTCGAGGGACAAGGGGGGTCTGCTGATTAACGAGGATTCCGAACCACCATCATGCATCTACTCATCATGCTTACTTCCTTCCTCACACTTTAGCACCTATGTTCCTCATAAGAAGCGGGAGGACCGCCTAATCTCTGTTCCCTTATTCTTTTCATTTTTCATTCATGTGCTTATTGTAGCATTCATGCCGTTTTGAGTTATCTTAGCTCTAAGCTTTGTTTATGTATTGTTATGTTACTTGCTTTTACTTTCCTTACTTTGTTTCACTTTCTCTTGTTGTTATCACTTTTTCACTTTAGTTTCACTCTGTTCACTTGTTTTACTATTAATTTCCACTTCACTAGCAGTTTTTGTTAAACTTTTAATACTATAGTTCACTTATTACACTTTTAGTTTAATATGTTCGTTTTATTTCTGTTTTACTCTTAACTTTCACTTTACTATCATTTTTGTTGAACTTTTTAATATAGTTCACTTATTACACTTTTAGTTAATTTTGTTTGCATTATTTCTGTTTACACTTGATCAGTGTTGTCTCCTTAGTCGGTTGTTTCTTCCTATTTAGGTTGTTTAAATTCGGTTGTCTTATTAGGGTATCAATCTGGTGTCTTGGTTGGTTATTTCGTTGGTTGGGTTTGTATATAGTCGGGTAAATATCTATATCGTTATGCTTCTTCCTTCTCTCTTTTTGAATTTCTACTTGGGTAAACATGGGAACCTCCTCGATTCTCAGCTGTTGTCTGCCACTGGAAAATCGAGTGTTAAAGGGGACTCCAGCTCTGGTGTTCGTGTGCTCTGCAAATATCGGAGGTATATCGTCTATCTTCCTCCATATTTTCTCTGCTCTGTTCCTGATGTTGATATTGAGCGTTTCTAATCCTGCTTCTTGGTGTAGATCCTTTAGTCTTCTTCTCTCTCTCCTACGTGTGTTGGTGATTAGGTAGAGAGCTTTATTTCGTATTTTCTGGAGTTCCAATTTTGTGGTCCTTGTTTCACCGTTGATAGAGGTTGGCGGGTATAGTAGTACCTCTCTTCCTAGTGCAAGATATATTTTTCTTTTATTTTTCATGTCTAACCCTCTTAGATTGTACAGTAGGTTAAGCATCGGAATCGCCTTGTTCTTCCTCTCCGTTATATGTTCTTTGTAGCCTCTTTTTGTTATTTTGAGTCCTAGCACTTTGCCCTCACTATGATATCTGTAGTTCCGATCTTCAACTACAATTTCAGCTCTTTTGTTCCTGGAGATTGGAATTATTGTAAATTTTCTCCTGTTCGTCGTTATCTTCCAATCTCTTTCGTAGTTGTTGATGTTGCTGATTTCTAAAGCTGTTGTCCTTGCCTGAAAGCGTACGTTCCTGTACGGAGTGAAGACAAGTTGGCTTATGTCGTCCGCGAACTGTATGTTTAGGCAACCAGGCATTATTGGTGGTGGCAGGTCTTCTGTGTATATTGAATACAGCGTGGGGCTGAGACAGCCCCCCTGCGGGAGTCCAGCTTCCAATTCGAATTCTATTCCTGAATAACCATTGATCTTCACATATGCTCTTCGCTCTGTGACATAATCGCAAAGAATTCTCTCCAGATTGCTATTCATCTGGAGATTTAAGATCTTATATTGCATTCCTCTGACCCAGACTTTGTCGAATGCTTTTTCTACATCTCTCAGGACCAGATCGATGTAGTTATTCTCTGATTTGGCCTTAGCTATTTTCTCTGTTATTATGCCAAGTGCTATTATGGTGTATCTGCCTCTTCTGAATCCGAATTGATAATCATTATAAAGGTCATTTTCGTCAAGATATTCTTTTAGTCTTCTGTTAAGGATTTTCTCGAAAACTTTGCTCATGAAGTTCAATAGCGATATTGGCCGGTAACTGCTGAGGTGGTTTGGTGGTTTTCCTGGCTTTGGGACGAATATCATTTCCGCTAGTTTATAGCTATCAAGAAAGTAACCGGTGTTTAAGCACGCGTTAAAAATATTCTTTAATGCTCTGATTATTATGTTAGGTGCCTTGGTAAGATTAATTCTGGTTATTCCTGAGGGGCCTGGCGCTTTCTGTTTGAATGATTGTATTACGCCTTTGATCTCTTCCGTTGTTATGTAGGCCCCTGTACCCAGTATTTCCTCTTTCTCACTCTACACTTGGTGCTGGAGTGATCCTGTTTATGTTTCCTCGCAGGACTGTATGGACCATTTCGTCTATCTCTGGATTGAAGTCTTCGTCCTCCTCTGGTATTATGGAGAACACTGATTTCCAGTTTGGGAGACATGATATGCGGAGTCTTTTAAGTGCGGTACAGTCGACCAAGGGGTGGGTAACTGATAAACTTCCTTCACAGAAGAGGCACATGAGGGTAGTATGGGGGTATATATGTCTCTTTCAGATAAGACTGGATATTATTCAATGGCTCTCCTTGAGTTTTTAATTGGAGTGGGAGAGAAGAGTCAAAAAGTCATTTCACGTGGAACAAGAGGGAGAGTCAAGAGTCATTTCACGTGGAAAAGGAGGGAGAGCCAACAGTCATTTCACATGGAAAAGGAGGGAGAGTCAAGAGTCATATCATGTGGTAAAGGAGGCTGAGAACATTTGAGGTGTGGACGAGATCAAATGGGTACTAATAAAAAGTCCTGTCGTTTACAATACGACGATGCGGAACGGACGGATCACGAGAGGGGGTGGGGGGGTTTGAGGGTAAAGTAAGCCTTATGTGAGATGGGCAATTAGTTCCAGCGTCACGGAGAACATCTGAATCTGGAGGCTCGGATTGGGAATTCTGAGATCGAGCCCCACCGCGAGTCTCCATACAACCCAGTCGCTGCAAATCTCGTAGGGAAAGAACTTTCTCAAACAAGTACTCTGGACACGTTCTGTCAGCTGAGCCACTATGGTTACTACAATGGCGGATCAAGGGAGTTTGTTACTCTGGGTAATGGTAAGCATAGGCACAATTTACATACGCACAGGCATGGCTACCCGTGCGACTCGACCGAATTGGTAACATTTGAAACAACTTCTGGGTAACTCAAAATAACGGGGAACATGTTGGCGGAGATAGCCAGGTCTGACGTATTGTGGATGTTGTTGCTGTTTAAAGGTTAGTATTATAGTCGAAGCATTCATACGAGCTGAGTCAGCCGGCTTCGTCACCTTTAACTTATTACATCCTTTAAAAACAAGGTCTGCTGACCAAAGTCGCGTGCTCTCACTTATTCTGATTTATGACCTTACGACCTACAAAACTTTCAATAATTCCAGGACTAACCATGGGAGGATCTTGGCATTTATTTCATTCGAAGAAAATGTAAATCAACATAAGGGTTTCAAATTTCATTAGAATCGGCGAATAGTTACGATGTTATTGCTAAAAAACTCATTGAAAAGTAAAATGGTTACAATTCGACCGACATGGTAACCTCTACAGTTGCGTGCACGCGAATGAAAAGGGAGAGTGAAGCAGAATGAACAAGAAAAAAACCCACAAAAAATAGATTACTGATGGAAATGCATAAATTCCAACTGCTGGGGGCGGGAGAGTTCAGTTGAGGCTTATTACTACCTCGTACATATTGTCTAGTTAGTCCAAAGTAGGAATTTGAGGTGAGATGATGTCCCAAAGGGGCATAAGAACTAGCTCCTGGAATCAGCTCTAAGCGATAGCTCATTCACGAGACCCTTTCGCTTTATCAAGATGCCCAGTGTCCGATTTTTGGATAATTGACTGGAAGAGAGATGAGACCGAGATTACTCTGATGAGGACCCCGCACTCCGACATCTTCGACCTAGCCTTTGGGATTGGCGAGAATATCTTCCAGGGGTCAGGGATTCTGAGCGCCAAATCGGAGCAATGCGTCGTCGGAGTTAATTCGGTAAGTAGTTCACTCAGGAGTGAGTACACCTTTCCTGAATAAATTGATAGATCGATGAATAAATAATAAGTGTGAGCATCAAATCCTCGGGCTGGACTTTTTATTCAGAAGAAGTCAATGCGTCTATAGTCCCTTAGTACTACGGAGGAGGCGGGGGAATGATGAATTTCGAAAGTCTTCTGTGGTACGCATTGAAGGATGCAGCTCTTTTTTTTCTTGTTAACCTCTGAATTTTCTTTGGGTGGAAATTATTTAAAAACAGCCTCTTTTTAACGAGTTTCCAGGGAGGAAGACTTAATGTCCCTTTCGTAAGAGTCGATTCAATTTTGTATATTTGAGTGTTATTTGTATGAATTTACTCACATTCTCGCCTTCCCTAATGTCAACATTTCCTCCATAAACCTAAATAATAAAGATTATTTCTGGAGATATTCACTGCGCCCTACCAGTGTCATCATTTGGGATTACTGCGACCTAATGGATGTCCCCCATAGGTACAATAGAAATGAGGGTTTGGGATCATGCATGAACGAGCTAGAGAGGATTAGATGGTGGCTGATTCTTGGTTACTGGTGGTTGTAGAGTAGGGGGTTTGGGGGGAAAGGGGGTAAAAAATAATTTGGTGGGTATTTAGCTGCCGTGAAGTCTCCCCGAATCGGGACCCCTCCCGAAGAATTACCATAGCTGTTGTGGCTTAAATTTCACTGTAATCGAAAGCGGAGTTTCCACTCTTCTATTCCGTAGCCTAGTGCGTAGGGGGGAGGGGTTCAGCTTGTGCTTATATTATCTCTAGACGGGGTAGCGAGGCCTGGATTAAATGAGGTGTTCATTTCAGCCGCTGAAGTGAGAGAGTCGATACTGGATCAAAGGTGAAAGCCTTGGATGTTGCAAAAGACGAGAATGACAATCAAAGATGGAGTCAACCCATTCAATGAAACTTTATTTATTAACATGAATAATAAACCAACGGGCGCTTCCCCGACGCTGAGTTTGGGAAAAAAGAAATTGGTAAACGAGTGGTATAGTTAGAGGAATTCAAAATGGGCGGAAGGCTCAATATCGCGAGAAGAACAACGAGGGAATCCATTCTTCTCTGAACTAAACCTCAGAGAACGAACTGGATGGAGGGTTAAGATGAAGCCTCCAAGATAGGTATAATACACAAAATGGATAATTTAATAAGTGGATCACTGTCAGTGGACCACCCCCAACACACACGCACACCCACCTTAACTCATGCTTATTAAGACATCTTTAACAGGTGCGGACTTTTGATGGACTTTCGTACGACTATGCGCCAACTTCTTGCTGGACGGTTGCAGCTCGACACTGTCAACAGTCGATGGGCTCGATGCTGCTCGTCCGTTCCCCACAAACTGAGTCCTCCGTTCCCGATGCGAAATATGTCGACCCTATCAAAGGCCTTGTTATCGAGTTTTCCACCCATAGATTAAAGGTAGGTGCTTTTTTTTTAACCCTCCACCCTCCATGGACTCCCACCCAACTAAATATGACAGTGGCTAAGAGGATATGAGACGGCGAAAGAGGGGAAGAGACAAAGGGAAAAACCGAGGTGAATAAAGTAGTGACCAATGACTACGATTCCTAAAATGATAAAAGTCACCGAGGGTAAATCGTTCGCATGTTCCGACGGACGCATTTCAAGAACAAATGCGAACTAAAAAGAGAAAAATATCGAAGTAGGAACTTTCACCAATTTCAGACTTCGAATGCACATAAAATGCAAAAGAGTCTGATCGCCAAGTTTAAGAAAGGTTTATTCTATATCTTTAGGTTAACGGCCGGGAAGTGGTCGTTTCTGAAAATCGGGAAACGATCCGCAATGACAACGGGGAAGTGGTTTGCATGATCTTCAAGAAGGACGACTATTATATGGTTCGTTTCTCCGATGACTTCTTCGTCACCATAAAGGACAAAGTGAGGATTCAACTTCCAATCACCTCCATGGGCAAAATTTGCGGACTCTGCGGAAATTACGACGACGAACCCGAAGCTGAGTTGTTTGGGCCTCAGCGATGCTACTATGAGGACCCACACCTGTTTGCAAAATCGTGGGCTGCCGGGGGCGACACCTGCGACCCTTATCAACTACTTACCCTTAGAGAAGAGGTCGACAAATATCAAGGAACTTGTTCAGCTCTCGAACCACCTGGGGAAAAATGTAAGAATGAAATTTCTTTGTTAATGGGGGTTCTGCTGGGTCCTTCAGATTAGCGCAATATCTCGAGTTTGAGACACGAAAGGGATCTAGATCCCTTCGGTAGGAGGGCTCTGCATACAAGGGTCCTACATACACACAAATGATGTCCAGTAACTCACCCCCCCCCCCAGAAAATCCTGTTTTGTGTGTCTGGTTTTTTAAGCATAAGATAAAAGATGCAGCTTAAAATTCTTTGCTGTTTAATTGATGATAAGGATATAGTTTTGGGGTCTGTGTACCCCACAAAGGGAACCTGCCTTCGCTCCTAAAGATTTGCAAGATCAGGAACGTCGCACGTTCTCCCATTTCCGAACGCAGCAAGTAGTATCCTCCTGTGGCTAGTCGGGCTATGGAAATTCCACAGATTTTAAGGATCAATCTTAGACAACGACCCCCAAGAAACTTCAATACAAGAAAATGAACCCCTCCAAAATATCAATTATAGTTGATGACTTGCAAGAAACCCATTTGTATATTAAAAAAATAATCGGTAAAATAACTTTTATTAAAGAACCAAAAATACGCAAACACCATTAAATTAAGAAAAAAGTACAATATTAATGCAAAGGGTAAAAACAAAAATATAATGGTAGAAATGTTCAAATCCACTCAAACCGCATCGATCCTGCCACATAGGTAGGTTAGGTCATTTGAGCCTAACCTAATCTAACCTAGCCTAACCTGACCTAAGTAGCATTATGATTTTATCTTGATCTTATTATTAATTATTTAAAAATTCAATCCTAAGTTATGACCCCCCTAAAAAGATCATCACTAAGATACTCCCCCCCCCCCCTAAAGCTAAATCCTCGATAATGGCCGCTAACAAAGGCTGGGGTCGTTGTCTAGCATTTATCCGATTTGAATTTTTCAGAACTCCATCATTTTCTTTAAGACATTTCTCACAATTTTCTAGGTCGTGATGCGCCCGTTAATTTTCGCTTTTTATAAAAGAAATAGGCGAAGGCCCTTCCCTCATCGGTACCAATGCTAGAACTTTAACGGAAACATTGGTTGGGGCTGATGAACTCCTCTTGTGTTTATAACTGCACAAAATAAAATTGAATAATATTTTCGTCATATAATTTAATGTTGTTTGTACTTCTAACCTCAAACCCGGTGATAGCTTAAAATAAGTTAGTTTAAGCTAGGTCAGGTTGGGTTAGGTTAGCTAAGCTAGGTTAGGCTAGGTAGTTAGGTTAATTAAACTAGGTTAAGTTAGGTTAAGCTAGGCTAGATTAAGTTAAGTTAGGCTAAGTTAAGCTAATCTAGATTAGCATAGGTTAAGCCTAGCTAGGTTAAGTTAGGTTAAGCTAGGTTAGGTTATGCTAACTAGGCTAGGCTAAGCTAGTTTAGGTTAAGTTAGGTTAGGCTAAGCTAAGTTAGGTTAGGTTAATCTAGGTTAGTTTGTTAAGTTGGGTTAGGTTGTTAGCATTTAGGATATGCTATCTTTTAACATGTAAATTAACAAAAAGATTAACTAAACGTGAATTTAGGATAATTCTAGAAATAAAAATTTCCTTACCTTCATTTTCTCCGATTTAAACCTGAAATCCGCCCAAAGACAGAAATTGCACCCCCCGCCCCTTTCCGCCGCCGCACCGTGTTATTATTAATTACTCTAAATGATAAACTAGATTTTACCCACGAATCGTGTCACATCTGTCCCTTTAAGGGGTGTCAAATGCAGCCTGCGTTACTACAATTCTGCTATCATCTGAAGGACTACGTGCCCTACCAGCCTTAATGACCAAAGATGGATCCGCAGCTATATACCTTCTTCACATTTTCACTTCACCTACTTTCTCCACTTTCTTTACAGATCTTTCATTATAAACCTCCTGGCGAAGAGGCCCTCTTTGGTTTTCGCTTCCTAAATAAATAAAGGCGTGGATCTAAAAAGGCTCAAGATCCATCGGTTATAATAAAGCTGTGACTAAAACTCTCTCCCGATGTCCCTAAGGCGCCCATTTCAACGACCGCTGCTTCAAATTCGGGTGGTTGGTTCGCGTCGTCGACCAGCAACTTTGTGTCAGTTCTTCTCCTCTGGGCTACTGCGACAACGACTGTGCCTTGCAAGAGTCTCATTCCTCGGAGGTGGGTGTCATTGCTCTTCTCGGTAGTCTTTCGGGGGTGCAAAAATGGGAACATTCCTAGACAAACTCTTAATGCTTAGGACGTACCAAATCCTCACCCCCGACTGAGATGGAGGCAACAGAAATAAACCTCTTTTATACCCTAAAAGCCTCCAGAAACCAAGAAGTTTCTAAACGTAGGGCCAGCTGCAGGAGGAGGAGGAGGATTAGTAAAAATTAAATGGAACCTTTGGAAGTCCATTGAGGGGGTGTTCAATTAGTGGAAATGGTAGGGATAGAACAGACAGAATAAAGAACACGAAGGGAGTACTTGACAATCAAGGGTAATTTAATTAAATATTTATTTAATGAATAATACGAAAATCAGATATGTCCCTTTTGGCTTTCGGGGGAAATGGCAGAAGAGGTCGAAGTCAATTATACAAATGTAACGCGAGGAGCAGGGAAGGCACGTAACTCTCCCAAATTTGATCCTATTCGATGACGAAATTTCCTTTGCTGGAGAGGACTATGTACTGTATCATAGCCAATCATCTCCAAATCCTGGGGAGTTTTTCTCTTCCCTTACTCATTAAATTTCCCCTTTCAACAAAGACTTATCCTCATTTAGGTGTTCAATGACCCCCATTTAAGCGATCACTTTTTCATTCAATCTCTTTTGCCGGACCACTACTACTCAAAGAAACACATCGGTAGTAATTGGCTCGAACACGGTCGTTTGCATTCAAAGAAATGACAAACATGTTTATCTTAATCGAGGACTTTAAGTCTGCAGATGAGGCCGTCGAGTTCTTCTCTGGCACGAGCATTGGCTTCGTCATGGCTTATAGTCTTCTAAATTTTGACCCTTTTGCAAATAGCTTCTTTGATGAGTAACCTTTTGGAGAAATAGATCTATAGGGAAGGCGGAACCACCATCCCAGGGCCTGAATCCATGAAAGTGCCCTGTGTAACCCCCACTTCCCTACTCCAACCGGGATGATGCTCCGCCATACACGTCAAAAAGTCGATGAAAGCACCAGAATGAATGTTCCTCCAGAGGCGAAGAACCTTTCAATGGACGAATTGCGCTCCAAGAACTCCTGGATGATTTTATAGGAAAGAGGCGAGACCAGTTTTCCACGCGAAATTTTGGATGATAAAACTTTTCATTAAAAATGAACTTGCAATTAGTAATAGATAGAAAAATATGATAATGAAGATGTTGTAGGTATTGGAAAAGGAGAGAAGACGCTTTTGCAGAAAGTTAAGGGGACCAAAAACGGTACATTAGTGAAAAGTGAGCATGTGTCTTTACACTTGTTCCTTCATTCGCTGAATGAGGCTTTAATGAATCACATTTTTCTTCGTCTTTTGGTTAATCGTCATGTACGTACATATATTCGCTTCCATTATCAGATCTATGTGCCTAGTTTATATTTAAGCACAGATGGAGGTTCATGAATTGGTCTCCACAGCAAAATATATAATAGCGACTTTATTACTATACCCATTTTCCCCTTTTCCTTATGGATCACCTTCACCCACTTACAAGCAATTATAATTTTCACTTTTTTCTTAATAAAACCTGAAGAGTTCCAGATATTGAAACTAAACGTCGCTTCCCTCTATTATTTTTTGGCTTGTTTGTTTGAATCACTCATATTACCTTATTTGTGTGCCAAATAAGTATCTGCCTCCATTATAGAACAAGGGCATGTTCAGTAAAGTCGTGTCCTATTTCCTTACGTCGCTATTTCGCTTATAACCTGCCACTTATTTTTATCTCCCCTAACTTCATCAATTTTTACTACTTTTTAAAACGTATCTCAAGGATAAACGGTTTTATAATAAATAATAATTGTAAATTCCGATTAATTGAGCAGAGTTTCAATCAAGCCGTTCGATCTTTACTTTGAAGGTTGACTTCGACTGTTGGCCAGCGGATCACGCTCCGGAGACGATCAAAGTGGCTTTAGCAAATGGCGTGAAATACATCACTTTCTACATCACTCCGGAGCCTCACTCTCACGGAAAGGCCTACCTGCCTGTAGCTACCTTGTGCAAGAAGCCTTGAATCCAAAGAGGCCCTGCAGCATTTGATTTTAGGAAGGGGGTATAAAATAAAGCTTATTCTTGGAGAATTTCAACGAATTTTACCAGGTGGAAGCCTATTTTGTGGGTTTGATGTATATCCCGGTTATTCTTATTTTCTTTCATATTTATTTTCCTTCTTCAGCTTCAGCCACGTTTCTTTATACAGAAGACATTAATTTGGGAGTTTCCGTTATTACTCAGTCTGGTCATAGTCCTGCCACTATATCACTGTGTGTGGTTTATTTTGATCCGGTTATTTGTTAAAAATGTTAATTTGTGGTGACAATCAACGCTTTACTATAGTAAACCATACGATTTTGTGGAGGGGGGTAGTTTGGGGCAATTTTCTTATACATATATTTGTGAAACTACGACAGCAGTATTTCTTTCTTGGTAAGAAAAAAGAGAAACAAAATCAAATAGCATTCATGAGGCAGTAAAATATAGATATTTAGGACTTGTGGCAATCTCTGGAACTATTAGAAATCAACACTTTCATTTTATGATGACCAATTTATATTAAACATTTTTTTATAGTGCAGTCTTGATCTTTCATTCCACCAATCAAATTTTTGAAACGGTTTACCATCCTCTATCACTTATAGTTGGGTCTCAGCAGGCTTCGGATAGATCAAGGCAAAACAGATGCGACTCTATGTCGCACTATGTCATCGGTCGGTCGGTTCGTCGGTCCCCGTTTTTTTTTTTTTGTCAATAAAATTGTTTTTATTCGGCCGATTCTGATGAAATTTGAAACCCTTATGTTGTTATACTTTATTTTTTAAGGATATAATTGCCAAAGTCCTCCCCAGTTAGCCGGAAAATTATTTGGCAATAACATCATAACTATTCGTCTGATTCTAACGAAATTTGAAAATCCTATGTCGTTTTACATTCTCTTTCGAATGATATAATTGCCAAAGTTCTTCCAAGGTTAGTCCAAGAATTATTCAAAGTTTTGAAGGTCGTAAGGTCATAAATCAGAATAAGTGAGGGCACGCACTTTGGTCAACAGACCTAGTTTTGCTTGAAGGGTCTCGACTTGCAGCTACAATCAAGGGTATAGCCGCCAAAATTACGAAAGTACCCTAAGGTTGGGCTAATTTGATATTATAAAAACGAAAAAAACAAGAAATCAAATCCCCCCCCACCCACCCCCAAAATAAAAATAAATAATAAACATGGAGCCAGAGGGATGTCTACTCCCACAGAGGCCCGAACATGCAACAGTCGCTAGAAGTTCATCAAATTTGGCTGCGTCCCGCGAGTGTGTCCCATTCGGAGTCGACAAAACACGACCTGAAGCCATCGGGGCATTGGGGTAGGTCCACGGAAAAATTCGCAGCGTTATGGCACGTACTTCTAGATTCCCGTCAGACGTTTCCTCTCTTCTTTGCCATGCAGCCCGAATGGCCCACCTAATTCCCGACATGTAATGCCTCAGCACACATCTTTCCTGAAAGATCGAAAACATAAACTCGTACGAGCGTAAATGGAAGATAAAGACGAACGTCCAAAGGTTCATCATTATCCCCATGAACCGCACGATACACGACGACATTTATGTTGGCGATCGAAACCACCACTACTCTCTTGGAGGGCACAGTACTCGGGCTCAAGCTTACCATTCGGAGATATAAACATCATTTTGTAAACTGGATCAACTTAGGGAAGATGGAATTGGTGAAACTGTTCTGCTTCTGCAAACTGAGCATGAGTACCTTAAGGAAATTCTACCTTTGCTATGTAAGGCCCAAGCGATAGTCACCCAGACCTCAGGGATTAAGATGCTGAGATCAATGAAGAGGGTACAAAATAAAGCCTCCTTGATTATTAACCACACAAGAAGACTGGATCGCATACCGCAGATGATATTACACAGAAGAGCTGAACTAGAACCAATTAACACTTTATTACAATTGAGAGGGAAGAAGACATGGGACAAAGTAGAAACTGAAATACTGCCGAGTCTGGACCTGGACTTAGACATTGACATGACAAGACTAAAACGGAAAATCTCACGACGGACTAACTTCCCAAGCGGCAGGCGAACTGCTGCTGAAGAATTGACAGAGATATTTAAATAGACTATAAATTTTGTACTGTTTGACCCTAGGTTTCAATAAAAACATAGTACTTATGTCAAACGCACCAACTAATACACATAAATATAAAATTAATTTTATACAATCAAAGCCCATTCAACTTATGACTTAGATCCTTAAGATATATAGAGTTATCTGAATAATGTCAAGTAAAATTCAGGAATATGTTAATCTGTCTTAAATTACTTATGTTGCCACCTTTCAAGAAGAACTAGAGAATGAAGTTAATTCAGCAACAACTATAAAATAAAGGCATGAACACCTAAGAATGTTACCCGTTTTATAAAATATGTTTATATAATATAAATAGTTATGTATATGTGAAGGTATGTTTGAATGTATGTATCCTAAATATGCGCAAATACGGGTATGTAGTGTGCGCTGTGTCGATCCCAAATACACCTCGGAATTACATCTCGAGCAGGTGAATTCATAGCCATTTCTATTGCTGATGCCTAAATGTGCGCAAGTAGAAACCGATGTATAAGTGAATGGATCAGAATAGTTTGAATAGATACATAAATATATATGTTTAAGAAAAAGCTAGCAAGTAAGGAGGGGGGGAGAATAATAATAAATAAATAATAAAAATAAATGAATAAACAATAAAATTTATATAAACAAAATATATAAAAAAGCAAGAATTTTTGAAGTATAAAGACATACAAAAAGAGGTGGAGAAAAAAGAAATAATGCAAGAGATGCCCCAATCACCAGGGCAAAATAACAATGGTGTGTTTTTACCGAACTATTTCTACCACTATCCATTTCTCAAAAACCTTAAACATCATTATCACTACATGTCCAGGAACCTAGCAAAATACAATCTCGAAATCCTCCCGGCAACTGTGGCGTCATGAACACTGCGAACAAGAGGGTGGAGAGAAGTTAATGCATCAAGGCCTCTTACCGCGCCTATGAGTATATATATATATATATATATATATATATATATATATATATATATATATATATATATATATATATATATATATATATATATATATATATATATATATATATATATATACACTCATAGGCGCGGTAAGAGGCCTTGATGCATTAACTTCTCTCCACCCTCATGAACACTGCGAACAAGAGGGTGGAGAGAAGTTAATGCATCAAGGCCTCTTACCGCGCCTATGAGTATATATATATATATATATATATATATATATATATATATATATATATATATATATATATATATATATATATATATATATATACACTCATATATATATATATATATATTATATATTTCAGTGGCGGGCAGTCAATGGAAGCAAGTAAAGCAATGTTTCCCCTATTTAAGAATAAAAAAGAAAAAGAAATTACACCCCAACAATTAATATGACAGCAGAATCAATTTTATTCTCTTATTTATGCTTACCTATACTTGTATACGCCATACGGTACCGTTCACTTTCAATCAAATTAGCGAAGACGTAACTATTATTATGCTCTGAAGTTTAAACAATTTTTAGGTAATATAAGCATTTTATAATTTTTTCCTGGATTATGGCAGCCCTACCGGAGTCACCCCTAATATTTTTGAGATCAGTAGCTGCGAAGCAGTGTGATTGCATTGTTTACAAGATAACTGCGGCGTATTGTTTATTCACTTTTTTAAATGATAACTCCCTTTTAAATAAAATGGATGCAAATGAATTTGAGAGAAAATGCGATTGCATTATCGAAAAATTATTAAAAAGGAAGTTCAGTTCGATGACTTATAATGAAAGAGAAACTATTATTAAAACAGGCAGGCCTATGCCAACACTAGAAGATCTGTCATCCAAAACAAAGTGTTGCACTCGCAAATACAATGTAGACCAATATGATAGAACATCTTGGCTAGCTGGTTGTGCATACCTGCAGAAGCTATTTCGTTGGCCATGTAAACTATTGGAACTCAAGTGGATTCGATGATTTAACTAATATGCATAAAGCGATTAAAATGCACGAAACCGCTACCAGCCTGTCGAGGTATGCCTGTAAGACCCGCTCGAAGTAAGGGCGCATACACAAGCACGGGCAGATAGCCGACTCGAGGCCGTCTGCGATATGCTTTGGAGCAATTAAAGGAGTGGAGGGCCGCCTTCTTGATTTTGAGTGCGTTTACGATTGGCCGGGATTTATCTAATGGCTTGCCAAGTTGCAGTTCAAGGATATATAAAGATCAAGATCCCAAAATATAATTTTAATATATATAATAAATGGGGAAATATATATACAAAAGGGGGAACAAATTGCTCTATAATGATAGTTAATTGGATCGTGACAGTTTACAATATGACAGCTTAGTGGGGAGTGCAAAATTATCGTTAATTCAAATATTGGATATTATTTAATTTTGAGCGGGAAGTCATTTAAAAAGGGGATACAGGTGACCATTAAGGTAGGTTGTAATCAGGGGATTACAACGCAAAATCGCTTTACCTTGAAGCTTAGAGGTGTTCGGAGGAGGAAGACCAACAGCACAGGTCTTCGAGGAGATACTTCTGTGAGTTCTGACGAGGAGGACTCGTAGATGGGGGTTTGAGTACTTCTTGTTGAAGAACGAGATTTTCTTTGCTCCAGAGAGATAGAATCTCAAACACGAGACGGTTCTGCGGGACGGCAGGGAGTCTCAGACACTGGGAATGCGAGTCTTGAAGGGGAGTGCGAGATGAGGGAGGCCGCACAGTTCTGCGTGAAGAAGGTGGGTCGATAAGCTTTCCTCTGTAAAGGGGCCAAAGCTTTACGAAGGGCGATCTGCTGGTAAGATCTTAACGGCGAAGTACAACTCGAACAGGGGTTTTAAGACTTCGCGGGGCAACAGGCAGATGCTCTGAACGGAGGGACTGGCAGACTCTCAATTTCCTCGAGGAATGGCGGACGCAGGGTTAAATAGCCAGGTGGCTGGCCCGTTAGATGGCCCCATGGCATGGCCGTCCCCAGAGGATTCTCAATGTCAGTCTATGCAAACTTATTTCGAGATAGCGAAGTTTGCCTCAGGATATGGGGTTTGAGTTTGTACGGCCGCGTTCGCGGGGGAAGGAAATGCCTGTGAGTCATGGGGGCGAGAATTCGGCGTTACCGCGCGGGTGGGAGAGCGAGGTGCGACCCGCATAAGCAAATACAGCCTGGTCGAGCGACTCGGCGCAGGACTGCTTCCTTCTCGATGATTCTAAAATTCCTACGCCAAGGAGCTCATGGTTTGGAGCGAAGGGGCTGAAAGGGGTCCTTCGAGGGGCATCCTCTCACATAGACGTATAAAGTGAGTAACATACAATTTTATAGTTAATTTTAATGAACAACATATTTACTTTAATTAACATATTTATTTTTGTAAAACTTGAATTGCTTCCTCATCTTGACAAGTCACCACACGATACTGATATATATATATATATATATATATATATATATATATATATATATATATATATATATATATATATATATATGGTCAAGTGGACACGGGTCGTACCGCTAGTGTCTTTTTGGGCATCAAAACTAAAGTTTTAAAGTTAGCAGAAATCCAAAGTGACCAAGAGCTAGCTTACATAAATACCTTTATTTTTTACATACACAACTTTGAAATATGTTTACCAGTTCAGATATATGGTGTCATTTCTTAAAAAGTATTTTTGTACGGATTGTGACCGTGTAGGACACGCTCCGTACGCCCTTGGTACCATTTTTTGTAATTTATATATATATATATATATATATATATATATATATATATATATATATATATATATATATATATAGGTCTATGCTTTCATTTACGGAGATATTTGTAAAAAGGAAGACGACATTATAACTACACAAAAAGTGAGGACCAGGAAGTTTCAAGTTCCTGAATTCTTCAGACAGAGAATAACTATTGTTAACTTTGTATTGATTAATGGTAAAAGAGTTAAGTAGAGGTACTAGATATTTAGCCAACTTGTAGGTCCTCACTTTTTGTGTAGCTTTGATGTCGTCTCCCTTTTTACAAATATCCCTGTAAATGAAACCATAGACCTAATCATCCAAAAGGCCTTTCCAGAACCGGATTTCACCTTTCATAAATTCACACCGTCGCTTTTACGGTCTCTTCTTAAACTAACCATTAGAGACAACTGTTTTCTGTTCAACAAATCCATCTATCAACAAGTTGATGGTGTTGGAATGGGTTCCCCCATGGGTCCTCTTCTTGCTGAGATTTTTATGTCCAACTTTGAAGAAATTGTTTTGCGAGAATGCCCTCCTGCTTTGAAACCGATATTTTACCGTCGTTTTGTTGACGATACAGTTCTAATATTTAAAACAGAACAAACGTCTCTTTCATTCTTTGATTATTTGAATCATAGCCACTCCAATATAAAATTCACAATTGATTAAGAAAAAGATGGAAAATTACCATTTTTGGATTTTCTCATATCCCGCTCCTCGCCCAACTTCACCACTTCCGTCTACCGTAAATCCTCCTTTTTTGGTCTCGGCAGGAACTTTTATAGTTTTTGTGATATTTCATATAAGATCAACAACATCAAAACCCTCCTTCACCGTGACTTTCAGCTTTCATCTGATTATTTTCTTGTTCATTCAGAAATCAGTTTTCTCATGGGTTATTTTCGAAGGAATTGTTTCCAGCCCTCACTTGTACAAAAGTGTATCCGTCAATTTTTTGATAAAATATACCATCTCCCACAACCAATTTCCTCTGTCCCCAAGGATGCCCGCTATTGTCTTCTCCCTTATATTTGCCCACTCAACCTACCCTTACGCCGCAAACTTAATAAGCTTTTGAAAAGATTTTACTCATATACCAACTTCAAAATAGTTTTCCTTAACAACTTTCATATTGGACAACTTTTCAGAACTAAAGACAGACTCCCACCTGAAATGAGCTGTTCAGTTGTCTATAAATTCATTTGCTCCAGGTGCCACCAGGAGATCTACATTGGCAGCACTGTTCGCTCACTTGGGGCTAGGGTCTGTTCTCATCTTGGTATTAGCTCTCGCACTGGCTTCACCTTGACCAAAAAAGAAACTTCCCCCATTCGAGATCATTCAATTAAATGTAAGGCAGAAATTTCCCACAAAAACTTTCAAATTATAGGACATGCAAAGGACTCCACTTCCCTCCGCATTCTTGAATCATTATTTATAAAACAACTAAATCCCAGTTTAAATTCTGATTCAACTGCTTTTCCCCTTCTCATTTCATCAATCACTCAAAATTGTTCACATCCTACCAATCTTTAATCGGTTCCTTCTATAATCTTTCCTCAGTCTCTCCGCTTTTGCCGTCCACTAAAGGTGACTAATATTTTTGTGTACCAATCAATTGCCCCAATTAGTATTTTATATTTATCCATATTTATAGCATCCATATTTAGTGTCAACGGTTTTCAAATGATTTTTTCACATTTTCAATTAATTAAATAATTTATTACTATTTCTGCTTCATTAAGAGACTAATATCTGTGTCAACCAATAATTGCATCAACTAGTGTTATATTTATCCATATTTAAAGTACCCATAATTGATCCATATCTAAAGTTTCAATAGTTTTCAAACGATTTGTCAAAATTTCAATTAACTAAATAATTTATTTCTAATCCTTGTGTGCATTATAATTTTAAACTTGTTCTTAATCTATTTTATAAACCAGAAGATGGGTAAGGTACCCGAAGCGTTGTATTTAATTAAATGAGAAATTTTACATGTCTCATTTTGGGATTTATCGTCAACCTGAAAATAAGCTTTCTTAGAAGCAAACCTATAGAATATATATATATATATATATATATATATATTAGTGTAGATGGGTAGCAGTCTTTCTTGAATGCAAATTTTGTTGAAGACCACGGTTTATTTCGCCTTAGTCAATTTCATTTGGCAATTTTCTATTCTTCTAGCTGTCTTTTTTATTCCATCTTGTAAATGGTGGATCACTTGTCCTGTATTCACCTCTCTTTTAAATGAATGGGTTTGGTAAAAACCAAACTAAATTGCTGAGTCTTCGATCTTATTCGATCATCTTCGGTGCGTCTTGATATATTCTTTCCTCTTTTACCAATGTAATGTGGAGTCGGAATCAGAGTGAATGAAAGTGAAAGAAAACGATATATATATATATATATATATATATATATATATATATATATATATATATATATATATATATATATATATATATATATATATATATATATATATATATATATATATATATATATATATATATCTTCATGACTGGTTGTACCTAATAATGAAAATAAATGAAAATGTTAGTGACATAACAAAAGAATAAATAAATATGCATATGTATTATTAAACTGAATTTCTTGGCATTGTTCTAAAGAGAGGAAGTTACAGGCAAGCTGCTGAGTTTGATATTCAGACTTGCCGAGTCATTTGGATAGACTTAAATTTCACATTAAAGACAAAAAAAAGAGTAAAATTCAGCATTCACTTTCGTCAATGACATATGGGGGAGTATAGGAGAATACGATGGGTGGAGCGTAGGAAAATAAGATAAGACCAGCATATGAGGTATACATGATGACACGAGGAGACTAGGGGAAGCAAAGGAAAGAATAAAATTAGAAATCCTAGTTTTTACTTAAAACCCAGGCCAATACCTGCTAGTAGGATTTAAAAAAACAAAACAAAGAAACAAAAAATAATTCAGAGAAGTCCTTGGTATCGCGCTTTGGCCAAATTTAATGATGAAAGCTCTGTCATACATCATCAGTATTTATTATTGCTTTCCTCATAAACCGCTTTCCCACAAAATGGTTGTCGACGCATAGCAACGTTATAGAAAACTGCCCACACCTTCCTACCAATTTATCCTCAATTGATTACGAAGACACTCTAGCTTTTCCTCCGCCAACGGCGCTTTGTATCAATGTGGGATATGGGCTACAGCGTTTCATGTATTACATGTCCATCCACAGGTAGAAGAAAGCCAAAAACGAATAACCTCCACACTTATCATATACACAATGTCCTCTATATCGAATTGTCCATTGATACATTTCTCAAACGTGATATTCCTTTATCCTCCCATAACATAGGCCCACTCTCATACACTAAAGTTGGCATGAACAATTCTCCTCGATCTTTCTGGCTTATTTTACACTGAAACATGCAGCATTTATTAATGCTTTGATCGAGGCTAAATGTTTCTAACCATTCGAAACCATATTGCCACAGGCGGCCTCATCCGTACCGCTACCATACACGTTGCACTCTAGATAATTCAAATTTCTCACGAGATTAAGACGCACAAAATGGACTAAAATACCCCCCCTCCCCATCTGTGACATCTAATCCCTGTCATTCTCAACAACTAACACCACTTCATCAGTGTACATCAATATAGATAGCACCTGATCTTTATTAATCTCGCACTCGTATCCATCCTTCTCACCCGCACCTTTTTCAACACTCGATCCATAAAAATAACACAGGCCTGCGTTTGAAATTTTTTGTTTATGTTCCCCAGGATTTCTTTGTGGTTTCTTAATAAATCCAACCTCCTGAGCTCAAAAATGAATGTATATTTGTTCAATCAGGTCAGATTTTCTCAGTACAGCATACACCATTTTCATTGAGATTACCTCATTTTTTCTGAATTAAAAAAAAAAAAAACTTACTCTATCTAATAATGCATTATTACTGTTATATCATATAAACAGGAATACACGTATGTAAACTATAATTCTTTTAATAAACAAAAAATAAAAGAATGCAACATAATAAAGAAAATAATTATAATTTCGAAGAACAGACGCCCTTGACGATTTTCGTTTGTGCCTGTCATCTGGCGCATCACGCTTCAAACACCAACAGTAGTCAGCAAGCATGTTTCCGTTCCATTTACACTGGTACCTGGATTCCATTGTTTTTATGTCCTGGTGGAATCTTTGCCCCTGTTCTTTACTGTAATCCCCGCAGTTGTCGGGAAAATAATCCAGATGGGACTGTAAAAAATGTATCTTTATAGACATTCGAGCTCCCAAATGTTTGAGACTTGTTAAGAGCTGATTGACCAGGGCAACATATTCTTCTAGGCTTCTTTTATTGCCTAGAAAATTATTAAATAGAGCTTTGAAAGCTTTCCAGGCATCTTTTTCTGTCCTTCATTGATGCATCAAATTGCTGATCAAGTTCCTGATTTGAAGTCCATCAAAAATTCCCCCATGGAGCTTAGCGTCACTGATTTGTGGAAATTTTCGAAGAAGAAATTTAAAAGCTTGGCCTACTTTATTAAGGGTTTTGACATAATTTTTCATTATACCAAGCTTTATATGCAGTGGAGGAAGGAGTATTTTTTTTTAGGAGGCACTAAAGGTTGAGCTATCACATTGTTTGATCTAATTCTAAATGCTTCTCGTGGAGGCCAAACCTTCTTCTCATAGTGCATACTATCTGCACGACTGTCCCATAAACATAGGAAACAGGGATGCTTCGTGTAGCCTGTTTGCGTCCCAAGCGTAAGAGACACTACCTGAAAAAAATTTAGCACGGTATGTAAATTCAGTGTAATATTTCTAAAAACAAATTCAAAGTAATATTTCTTAAAACAATAAGAATATGAATATGTACTGAAAAATCCTGTATGCCGATGCATTAAATCATCGTATTGGAACTAATTGGATATATGTACATCTTATTTTGAGTTTATTGAGTTGTGTTGTATACCTTCTCAATTAGGATAAGTTCCTCATTAACCCAATAGGATGCATTAACCTATAGGGACACACTTCAACAAAAAATATAACTAAAAAATGACTCATGATTTCCAGATTTGCATTCTTGTAAAATGTAAGTTGACCAAAAGGTGTATACAAGTATTAACAATTAAAAATGAAAATGTCAATATCAAAAAGCTTAGAAATGCCAAGTGTAAAATGATCTTACCTTTAAGTCACCACATATCCTCCACTTATAGCTAGAGTAATTTATTGCATCCAGCAATTTTTTCATATTTTCATAACTTTCAGTAAGTTGGATTGAATGGCCTATAGGAATTGAAGCTATCTTGTTACCAATATTCAGTAACACAGCTTTTAAACTTCTACTGAAGGAATCTATGAACAGTCTCCATTCTAATGGGTTGTAGGGAATTCCAAGGGCCTCAACAAGTCCTTTAATATTGGCGCAGTATACTAAAGAGCTGGAAGAATGCCGTAAAAAATAGCTTCGAAACTCTTGTTCTCTATTTCTGTACCCCCCTAAATGTTGTTTCTTAAGCGAGAAGATTACTTTCCCGAAGTCGAGAGCCAAGAAGTTGTGTATTCGCCTTTGAAACCCACAGATCCCTGGTCAGGTCATTTAACTGAACTTGAGTGAATGGTCTTGCGACCATATCATGTGTGGAAACCTGATAAGACTCAGATGTGTCATAATCTTGGTCAACTTCCATATTAATCTCTTCATGTACCTCTATATGTTCAGGGGGAGAAGGTATAGGAATTCCTGGGCCATGGGGCAGGGGTTTGATGGCAGAAGGAACATCCGGATATGCCACACTATGTTTATTCTTCTTATTTATACCTGTGGAAAATATAATTGCATATTACATAAAGGAATTGATTTGGAGTTGCAGATAGTACATAAATGTTTAGTAAAGGATATGTTCATGCTGAAGTGAACTATGTTAGTTTTTAATTTTATGCTAAGTCTTTGCATATTAATGACATTTTCAGGAGCCAGTATAATACAGAAAGCTTAAATACTTGATACAATGCTCACCTTTAAGATTTGTCATGCAAAAATAGCAGTCCGTAGTGTGGTCCTTGCCATCTCTCCACACCATGGGAACACCAAAAGAGAGGGACTTCTGTTCGCCCTGACTCCAGCGTCTTAATCTTATGTAGCATCCCTTGCAGCAGATATGTGGTGCAAAACTTTTATCTTGATTTCTTAGCCTTACTCCAAAATATGCATGATACAAAGATTTAATTACAGGAGGGATTGTACTTTGCTGCTCGGGAAAAGTCACTTTGCCGCAAACATAGCAAAATCTGTCGGAGCTATTCTTACATTTTCTGTTCATTTTTAACTCAACCACTATTATTATTATTCTTATTATTATAATACTAAGCAATTTTTAACCTGCAAAATATAAACCTATTTGCATAATTACTTAAAATGTACACAAAATTTACTGCGAATAGAGCAGTGCAAAAACTATTGAAATTTGATGTAATATAGGAGATGTATAAACTATAAAATTATTATCACCCCCTGTATCGCAAAAACTGGAGGTGATAGAGAAAAACGGATGACAGATTCGGATTAAGAGGGCAATTTTATTAAGAAAAACTATAGAAAACCTAAGGTACATTTTTGACGCAGACCAGTGTAATAATTAACCTCGTCTCAAACATATCAGCTGTCCATTTAAATTGTTTAGCGTTTTTTTCTAACTTAGGTGGTTAAGTGGAAAGAGTTCAAAGAAATAGAATTTATTCTACAGAATAGTTCCAATCCGTTTCAGAGATTTATTCCAACAAAATAAAAAAAATATGTATCCTTCTTGAATAAAACTTTGAGTGTCTTAAGCTTAAATAAGGTGGTAATGCGAAGGATAGATGTCAGGCGAACATGACGGATCAAGCAGTAGCTTCAAACCTTCAGTGTATCTCGCACTGCAAGTGCGATGAGTGACTATGCATTGGTTTGCAAACACACAAATCTTTTTTTGTTGACCACCGCTTTCGAATAAGTGCAACTTGAAGGCTTCCCAGTTGTGTAATGTATACTTAACCTTTTTTGTTGTTAGACACTCAGATTCACATTGAAAGATTCTTTGATAAAGATGCACTCAAAAAATAAAAAAAAGTTTGCTTCAAAGCTTAAGGAATTTTATTGAAAAGGCAAAGGTAGACATTTATTGTGTTGATAAAGATCTCTGAAATGGATAGAAACTATTATGTAGAATAAACTCTGCTACAACGCTTCCCTATCAACACGATCATGTCTTCTCGAGATCTATAAATCTAGCACATAGAACATACCTCTTATTCTTTGTTTTCTCAACCCGCTGTCTGAATGTAAACACCTGTTATACAAACACCATATTTGCTCTAAATCTAAATAGATTATCCGTTATATTTCTTTTAGGTTTCCTTATAATCGATCGAAATTTTCCATCCCTTTGCCTTCAACACTCAACAGAATTATCACTCCTGTAGTTCTTGCAATTCGACTCACTCTTATTCAATGGTACTACCATAGCATTTAGCCACTCCTCAGGTACTGTGCCACTTTAAAATAAAAACCCACAACATAACCACCTAACCTATTCAATGACCAAAAACACTAGTACTTTTAATCAACATTGCTGCTATATCAACCGTTGCAACCGGTCTCACTTTTCCTATTTCTCACTTTCCTCAAATATTCTTGCTTGATTTCAGCTGCCGCCGTTCCACGACGAAGGCCGGTTCTTGGCTGGAATTATATCTCTCGTTTGCTTTCATTTTAGGCGTTGTGACGGATTGGGCAGAGATTCAATGCTTAAATAGCGATTCGGTAGCTCGTTCTTTCTCGACACAGCCCCGGTCCATCGGATTAAGTTCGTACTTTTGGGCATCTGTGTTTTGTTTTGTACGAACTGGTTTCTTGAGATTTATATCTTCCCGGCTCCACTCTTTTGGGTTGACGAGTTTTCCTATTGCACTCTTGGCCATCGAGTTTTTTTTTACTTTGCTTTCACTATTCTGGTTCTTTATTTAGTTATCCTCTTTTTGTATTTATCTTTTGACCTTTCCCTCTTCTTACTTTACTATATAAAAATGCCTTCAATGTGGATATCAGTCTTTTCCTTACCTGCATTAAAAATTAAAATGACTTTTCTTTGGCAAAAATTAATATCCTTCACTCTTTTAAAGCATTTAATCATTTTTGGCTTTTGTTTTTTCTCAGTTGGTTTCCTGGTTTGTTTCACTGAGAGTCAGACACAATAAAACAACCGTGAACGATGATGACGTCATTGAATGTGAGCCTAACCTATTTCCTGATTCACGCCCTTCGCCAGATTATGTTTCATGTCTGTTTATTCTACTCTCTGTATTTATTTTTTTTAAGGGTTATAATTCTCCATCACACTTTTGTTATGGTATAACCAAGTGGAGGATGGAATAAGGAAAAATTCAGAGAGTACAAAAAAAAAAAATAGGAGAGTGGTACTCAAAGGTCGTAATTTCATTTGTAAAGTTCCAAAAGAGGCGATACACTGTAGAAAGTATATCCAATCCATACGTCCACCGTAGCCAGTGAAACGATCTTGTCCCGTGACACAAGATATCTTTTGTAAGGGTGCTTATTTATTTATTTTTTAAAAATGCGAAATGAACGGAAGTATCTCGGCAAAATTATTTTGTAGTGTTGTTTGCAAATAATGTTGTCACGTTGGTGGAAGTGAAATTGTGGATAAGATACAAAGCCCGACTAGACGGAAGATTGAGTAGGGGAGGGGGGTCTCATTTTACACTTCGCTTTTGTTTATTTTTTCCTCCTCATTTCGCTGATTTATACGAACAAATACGGATTGTGGTGGGAATGGGGTAAAAATTAGTAGAACAATAGTGGGATGAGGGAGGCAAGAATGAAAGAATAAGAGAAGATTGCATTTGATGATAAATGATGGGAGACGGTGAGAATTGTTTTAACAAAAAACGGCTTCAATCCTCCGGGAATCAACTGCATTATATATATATATATATATATATATATATATATATATATATATATATATATATATATATATATATATATATATATATATATATATATATATATATATATATATGTGTGTGTGTGTGTGTGTGTGTGTGTGAAAAAGCTCACAAAGTGCACGTGAGTAAAAGTTGTGCAGATACACCCACAAAGGAAAAGTGAAAAACAATTCCGATCGCTTTCGTCTTGTATTCTTAAAGACCTTTTCAAGGAAGGAACAGGAGGCTGGACATACATTGCTTTAAATAGTGGAAGGAGGGGGATTATATTACCCGCCCCTGATCCTTAATTAGGGGATACAAAATCCTGAAACAACTTTATGTGAGATTTTATGTATGTAGTGATAATGAGGTCTAGTGTGAACAAACCAGGGCTAAGATTGAAATTTGGAAACGCGTTAATGGAGATACATTCTAATATATTTCTCGAAATATAATTACTGCATTTTATGACTGGTTTGGCACTGTTCCAGTTAATGCTATGGTTAAGATTGTACATATGTAGAAAAAGCGCAGATTACGTACTGTGATTACGTACATTGGCTTGATGTTGCTTAATCCGGACATCTAGTTCTTTCCCGGTTTGTCCATAATAACATTTTAGACAGTTGTTGCAACCTATCGAATAAACAATTCCAGGTCGGGGGGAGGAGGCAATTTTTGACAAGGATGCGATTAATTGTAGTCTCATACTTAAAAATAACATTTATGTTCAGAGGCCTAAGTAAACGAGGTAATTTAATGAAAATATGGTTATAGGATAAAACTAATAAGTTTTTGGCCTGAAACTTGGGATATTAACATTAGTTTGATAATAGGAACGCTTGACGGACTTATAACAATTGTCGAGAAAGTACAGAGGGTAGCACAAATTTATCCCTATTTTATACATTCTATCGACTTCTTTGTCTAGGTATTCTGGTGAGACAATTCTAAGGGCACGCAAAAACATAGAGGAGAAAATACTTTGTTTGATGTTATTATGGTGATTAGAACAAAAATATATATAATAGTCTATGGCTGTGGGTTTTCTATATATTTCATATTTGAAACAATGGTTTGTCCGATGAATTATAATATCTAGGAAAGGGAGTGTGCGATTTTTTTTTAACTTCTAAAGTAAATTTAATCGAGGGCACTAAGGTGTTAATTTTAGTAAGAAATGTATTAATATTTAATTTATTAGGCCAAAGGAAAAGTATGTCATCAACATATCGCATCCAAGCTATAGAGGTTTCATTAATTTGTGGAAGTATTTTAGATTCGAAGAATTCCATGTATAGGTTTGCGAGTACAGGGAAGAAACAATTCCCCATTGCCATTCCAAAGGTTTGACGATAAAATTCTCCATTAAAGGTAAATTTGCAATTGTTGATGCAAAGAGCAATGAGTTTATGGATGGTAGAAGCGGGTATAGGGAGAGCAACTGTGTCGAGGTGTTCTTCAAGGAAATTCAAGAGATCGGGTACGGGAAATTTAGTAAAGAGGGAACGAACATGTTTGTTCCCTCTACTAAATTAAAATGAAATTAAATTAATTTTGTTGTGCTGCGTCAATTTCAAGAGATAACAGACGTATATAGGCGAAGATCAAGACATGATAGAAAGAAATTTGATGATTAATGTGTTACTCAAAGGCTTTGTTTTGAAAGGAACATGGAAACATGGTTGATTACCAATAACGCCGTTCGGTGTGTGTCGTAAAGGAAGACTAAACCTGATAGAGGGCCGCTGGCCTGGAAAGCCGCGTCCCCGATGTTGTTATTACACGAGCGCATTACGCAATGCTTATAATGGGCGAGGCTTTGGCGGACCCATTACACTCAGGCCGCCTATTCCATCAATGTGTGGATCGAGTGGTTGTGTGAAATGAGAGGAGCATTTGTGATGTGGGGAAAAGGATATTGGCAGTCATTATCTTTAGAACAGGGAGATTGCACTTGTTTGTTGTGTGGGAGACAAACATGAAAGGGAATGACGAGTTTGAGTGGCATGTAGTGAATGGAGTGCGATCAGGGTAGTTGGAGTGACCTCGAGAACTGTGTGAATGAAGTTGAGATTTGTAAGGGTGAAATTGTACATGAATGTAGTGTATAAACTAGGGTTTGCAAAAGTACCAAAAATAAGGAACCGGGACTGATAACAAGAAAAATTTCCTTAACCGGGAAATTCCGGTTCCTCTGAAGGTTCTCGAAGTTAATAAATGGGTAACTAGTTATGGACGGTGCTCACAGGTTAATAAAGGGGTTACCGGTACGTTCTTGTGATAGGCCCTACAGAGTCAAGAACCTTTTATTTTTCAGGCGGCGGAGAACATGTTAGGCTTCGGCATAGAGAGGAATTCATTTGATTGAGGCTTGAGATTAGGTAGGCTGGGTTTAAAGGATCGACATGGTTTGCCTATAGCAGCCTTGGGCGTAAGAAGGATTCGAGACGGGAGTGTAGTGTGTTTAAGTGGGCCTATTATTACATGAGGTCTCTCTGACTGCCGGACTGACTCACTTTCTTCCTGGCTCTCTTTCTGAATCTCTTACTGACTCTCTCTGTGATTTTGGAAGTATATATTTGTGTCGGAGACAATGGGCGTAGTCGATTATTATCCACCGATGTTGTTTGGGTAGAGCCTATTCTATGTTTGGGTGGAGCCTATTCTATTCCCTGTTAATTGGTGTTTACGGAGATAGAGATTTGTTTCTGGTCAAAATACCAAATACGCACTTTGAGTTTAGTAGTCTTTTGCTAGCAAACAATGGCCGCTGCTATCGTGTTTTCAGTTCTTCACCTGCATCCCAAACTTTCTTTAAACAGCTGACATTCTATCGCGGATATGGCAACCACTTTTGTATGTGTGTGTGTACATGTGCATATGTTTGCTGCCGTCTCGAATTCATTCTTCTCACCTCGAACAAAATACATATATTATTTACATTCATGTTTTCTTAACTCATGTCTATTTCTACTATTAGTTTTTCGCTCTATTCTAGATGTGCTTATTATTACATGGCATATTACTTCAGTAATATGTGTCTAATTTCAGGATTTCATAGGTCCAACATGATGCTCATTTATGAGGTTCCTCGCTGGGCCTACTTTACCTTGCAATGTGGGTGCCACACCTCAAACTAAATATTTTTATTTTTAACCAATGTTTATTTTTCTAAATGGCTAAAATACGTAACCAATGAGATCAATTATGGTTAAAATTTCCTATTAAATAACTTAGAAAGATTTAAATAAAGTTTTGAAACATCATATAATTGAAAAAAAAAGAACAGGCCTTGAAACAAATAAAAATTTTGAAAGAAATTTAACTAATATCCACAGTTTGAAAGAAATTAATCAAACTGAAATGATAAACATACTTGGCATGAAATTTAGCAAATAAGTGGTAACACGGGAAGGGAACAAATGTTGAAGAAATTTAAGGAATTGTTTGTAGTTAGTGCAAGGGTAGTGTGTAGGTGTGGTAGAGCTGGAAATATGAAACAAAATGCAGAATGGTGGAATGACGATGTGAAGCATGTAATGGAAAGAAAAAGGAGGCGTACATTTATGCACATGCTTAATATTACAGATGAGAATGACAGGGTAATCTGATTGAATGCATACAAGGAAGCCAAAATGGAAGTGAAACAATTGATTAAACAGAATAGGAAAACAGTAAATGAAGCACTTGGAGCGAAGATGAAAGATGATCTCGATGGGAACCGTAAAATAGTTGGAAGGAAGTTAAGTCATATATTGGGGGTATAGTATAACATAGGGATTCAGAGGAAGTGGACAAGAGGGGAGGAGGGGGTATAGCGAGTACTTGGTGCGTGGATGATGTATTTGTAATGAAACTATTTGAAAAAGCAAGGGAGGAGATGTGTAAAGTGTATACTGAGTTCGTGGATCTTAAGAAAACTTAAGATCGTGCAGATAGAGAACAAACTGATAGGTTTTGCCACCCCAGAGGTGGGCACTAAATACATTGAAAGTATTTAAATACTAAATATTAAGTACATGAGAAAAAGGTATATATATACTAAATACTAAATACATTTTGAAAATGTACTTAGTATTCAAATACTAAATACATTAAATGTATTTAGATACATTTTTAAATACATTTAAAATACATGATATATAATGACAATCGATAAGGACCATTGGTATCACAAAAAAATACCCATTAAAATGAAATTGTATATTATAAAGATAATAATTGGACATACTGTAGGTACTACAAAAAAAAGAAAGTTCCATAGAATGAAATTTCAGTTAGTTATTTATATCAGCATTACATTTAAGTAATATCAGTTGCTGAAATGTTTCGTCAGATAAAGAACTCTCTTTGGAGATAAGGTCAATCCTCCTAAAGAGAAGAGCTGTTCCACAGGAGCTGACGGGGGAAGGGTGGTGTATTTAATAAATAACTTTTTTATGTTTGGATATCTATCTAAACTTTGAAGTGTTTTATTTGAATCCTGAAGGTAACTGAACAATTCTAAATCTGCGGTTGATTGTGTTTGAGTGGGTTTTGTAAATCCAAAATAATCGTCACTGTCCGATACACCACTGGAGGATTCAGCTTCGGGTCCCTCTGCTAAATTCTCAATCACTTGAATCATAATATTTTTAACAGAGTCTTGGTGGCTTGAACTGTCCCATAAAAACAGCGTAGTTTGAAGAATGGATGGCTTGTTGATGCCATAATGGCATCTGTAACGCTGGCTTCATTTGCCAAGGTCAAATAAGATTGGTAGCGTATTCCAAAGCCCTTAGTGACTGCACTTAGAAGAGGTTGGTAAAATTTCCTCGTCTTTATTATTGTCTAATCTCTCCATTTCACACTCTTTTGAAGAAACTGAAGTTGCCATGCAGCAGTTGAAATAAAGCTTAGCGGTCTCACTATACAACGGAACACAACTGTGACCATCTGTTAGCTGAATTTGAACTGGTGCAAGCAATCTTCCCTCACCGGCTCACGCAGTCAACCGTTTGTGTCATACAAGTTGCGACAAGCTAAATCATGCATTGCACGTTCTTAACACCTATATAAACCTATTATCAGTAAAGTATTTGTAAAAAGTATTTAAATACTTTCCAAAGTATTTAAATATATGATTTTAAGTGTGTTTACAAATACAATTTTAAATACATAAATGTATTTAAATACTGCCCACCTCTGTACCAACCGACCTACCCTCATTTAAAATTACTTTATTCTTCAGTGGAGGACTCCAGTTTAACCTGGATCTTAGTCATTAGTATCTAGAGCGTATGGCAGCCGCTATAAAGGTGATCCGCAACGGGAATCGAGCCGGTAACTAACCAACTCGATGTGGCTTAACTTCGCTGTTTTCAGATTTTTTTTTAGTCACGAGCGAGTTTAGTCGCAGGCGACTCTACATCTCACTATGTCAGTCGGTCGGTCGGTCTCCGTTTTGATTTTTTAAATAACATTGTAACTATTAAGCCGATTCTAACAAAAATTGAAACAATTATGTTGATTTACATTCTCTTTCGAATGGCATAATTGCCAAATTCCTCCCAAGGATAGCCCGAGAATTCTTTGGGGGGTAATAACATCATAGCTATCAGGCTGATTCTAACAAAATTGAAACCCTTATGTTGTTTTACATTCTATTTCGAATGATATAATCGCAAAGATCCTCTCAAGGTTAGTCCGGGAATTATTGAAAGTTTGGAAGGTCGTAATGTCATAAATCAGAATAAGTTCTCGAGAGCACGCGACCTTTTGGTCAGCAGTCCTTGTTTAATTCTGACATTATTTTTTTCCCCTTCGCTGAATTGCAGTATGCTTCTGACATCATTTTTTTCTTCACTGTTTGGCAGGATTTTTCTGCCATCATTTTGGTCTGGCTAGGAAAATCACTGGACTAAGCGTTTTCATGATGCAGGGATAATAATAAGTTTAGATCTTCAACTCTTCGTAGTTTATTTGCGACATAGCGCTGACGTGGAAATTGTCTTCCTTATAAATTCTTCTTCTCTTCTTCAATAATCTTTAGACAACTTCACACGTCATATACGGCAGACACTCTTCCAATCTGAGTTAAATTTGAACATAACATTATTTTAATACATAATTAGGGTTGCCAGACGTCTTGAAAATTCAGGACATGTCTTGATTTTGCATGGTTTTGTCCTGTGTCATAAATCAACTCTGTTATGGCGCGTAAATGTCTTGAATTATGAAAAATGTTCAGTCAATAACAAATTTTCTGAATTATTCCTCTTAACCGTCAAAAATATCCACCATTTCATAAATATTATTGTCGTGGTATGACATTAAATTATATCAATACCATATTATATCTATGGGGGAGGGACCAATAACTTAAAGGCGAACAACGAGATAAGAGTGCAACGAGGTCAGGTAAAATTTGGGCAATGGCAAAGCTCAAGGTTATTTAAAGAGGCATGTACAAAAATATAATTTTATTTACATAAAAATAAGAGAATTAATGGGCAAAATTACATCGGTAACCGAGGGGGGGAATTGTAGTTATGCATCAGACTCTGAAGTTAAAATTTAATGTATTACAGAAGGAGACTATTCAAATGGGGAGGATTAACTCAAATGGTTACTGAAGGGGGGGAGGTTGGCTTACGGAGGATTCCAAGTGAGACGTCAGGGTAAGGCTTCACGGATGTCGTCTGCACGTGAGGCGAGGGCACTCGGAGCTTCTGAACGGGAAGTTAACGTGATGGCGGGGGGGGGGGGGGTAACGTCCGGTCCAGGGGAGAGTATTTCGGCCACCCGAAAACGAGGGGCGAACGAGGAGGGCTTCGACAGGAATTGATGAGTGCAGTCGGAAAAATCGCTCGCTAGCGATCGTCAAATGGAATTACCTCACTGGATGGCGCTAATTCCAACACACAAATAGTTCAGCCGTCACTTTGCTTTGTTGTTAGCACCTGACTTGCAACTAGGTGAATCTTCTTGGGTCCGGGCGAGACTCCTCAACTCTGTGTCTTCCACATAGAAGACGAGCCCTATATATATCCGAGGCTCTCCCCGAGGGGGGGTGGGGGAAACAGCGCTACTCTCGAATGACCTCGAATCTTCACGCCGAGGCGATTCTAACCCACGTAAAAGTGATCTGGGGTGAACGCGGTTCGAGGCTAGCGCTTGTGGAAAGGAGGGGGGGAGGGAGGCTTACCCATTTAAGCCTAACCAACTTCTAGAATCTCAAGCGCAAGGACTTCACTTCCGTGCTGGAAAAGAAATTACACGTGGAATTCCCCCACACATCACCCATCCGAAAGATGATGCTTTACAGAACAGTTGCGTAGGAAAGGATCATCCCACCCGTCAAACTAGAATTATCAAGGGTCTAGGGAAATTCTGACCTGCTACGACAGGTGTACACACAAAAAAAAAACGTTAATCTGAGCTCAGCGGGGAATTCACGGACATAAGCCTTAAACGGGTCAATTCTAGAGACAATTTAACTAGCACAATTTTAAACAAAAAAAAATCACAGGAGAACATTGGCGACATTTCAGTGGAACCCCCCCCAAAAAGGATACAATTTAATGGAGGCATAAATATGGGACTAAAGACTAAACAATTTAGTGGACCCCCCCAAAATATCATAATTAAGAACATTAATGAGATAATATATACAAGTCACGTGGAAACCCTTCGCTCCCACCGGAGTACGGATGAGGTAATCCACGGGTCCTCTAGCCTCGAGGACGGGGTAGGGTCCCTTCCACTGGCTAAGGAGTTCGTTGCTTCCCGAGGGAAGTAGTACCAGCACCTCCGCGCCAGGCTTGAGTTTTCGTTATCGTGACTTAAGGTCAAAGTAAGACTTATACCTCTCAATAAGTCCTTCTTCACGAGCTACGACACTCGTTTGTTACCTCGGGTGGACTCACGCTCGAGGGCTTTAGTTTTCTCCCAAAGGCGGAGGAGAGTTGCGCACTCCTTCTGGGCACGGGAAAACTTGTCGCTCCGGAGGACTTGGAACTCCGGGTCGATAGGGGTTTCCAGGAAAACGGGTGCATAGGATTCCAGGGCTGCCTGTGTACGGGTAATCACGGGCTGGGCCACGGGATGGTTGTGAATCATGAGGTTCTGACCGAATAAAACGGAGCAAAACTGGATTGGGGCCGTTACCACTTCGGCCCAACCGGACATATAGTCACACTCGATGTGACAACGAGTTACTGGGAAACGACTGGCCCGGCCAAGGTAGTCGTGGAATACAGCAAACTTCTTGTGGTCAGGGCCAACAGGGAGGAGTAGGTCCTCATACCTATGATGCAGGTGCTTTCGGTGTCACGGACGAGGGTGGATACTCGGCGACCGTTCACATTTCCGCTCTCGAATTTCAATCCACCAGGGTTGTTCTCATTAAAGAGGAAGTTTACCTGATGGACCGGACCTTTGGCGGGTGAGGAAGGATCTAAGCCTCCTGAGGCGACGGAGGGGAATCAGGGGCAGCCCAGATTTGGTGCACTTGGTGGAACTGAGAGTTTGCGAATCGGGAGTTTTGAGGACATTCGTGCGGTAATGGCCAGGAACTCCGCAGGTGTAGCAGACGATAGGGTTCTTTTAAGGCGGCACAACCGGGGGAGAAGAAACTAGGGGCTTAACGTCTCGATGTTTAGATGGATGGAAGTTTCTTGGCTACGAGGGACTAGGAACTTTGGTAAATCTTGGAACCAATTTAGGAGGGGGTCTTAGGACCCTAAAATTTAGTTTTGGGGGGCGATTGGGGAACCTTTTGAACATCCTTAGGGTATAAATTGTGACTAACGGCGTAGACATCGGCCTCTTCCAAGCATTCCTTGAAAGTGGCACAACGTTTATCCTTAATGAAGGCGCGAATTTCTGGAGCCACGTCAGTTAAAAGCTGATCCCTAAGGAAGAAGTCCAGAAGGGACTCGTAGACCTGGGGAATCTTGCACGCATCCAGCTAACACTGAAGGTGTCTTTGAAGGATGTACCCGTGTTGCCGAAATATTTGACCAGGGCGGATCCTTTCCTGGCTGAATCGAGAGCGGTAGAATTCGCAATTCATATGAACAGCGGCTAACAATTTCGGACTTTAACGTGTAATAGTCCAAAGTTGCTTCCACGGGAAGGGAGACGAAGATATCCCTTAACTGGGCATTTCGGAGGGGAAGTAAGCGAGCGACGCCATCATTTTCGAGATCCCATTTATTGATCTGAAAGATTCTCTCAAAATGGGTAAAAAATGACCCAAAGTCCTCTCCATCATTAAAAGCGGGAAGGTTGACTGAAGGAGTTTGGGGAATTTCAGCTCGGGAACCGATGGACTGAAAATCCATTTGATTTCGGCTCATTTCCAGCTCATGCTGCCTAATTTGTTCACGTTCTTCCATCTCCATTTTGTTCTTCTCCATCTCTTAGTTCCTCCTCCCCACGCTCTGCCCATTCGTTCCTCTCTTCTTCTTGTACATAATTTAACAGGTCTTTGCCCGAAAGACTTAACATTTCACCCTAACTCTTGATTTTTTCGAAGGATGACATTGTTACGCAGTTAACTGAGGGAACACTGACACGCGAAGGAGCTAGGATACTACCCACGCGAAACGAATTGAATATTCGTAAAGGCCTTGTTCACACACAAAAAAAATTAAGATACAGCTACCTACCTCTGCTGTTTCTAAGCGGGAAAAAAAATAAAATGGTTCTACCGGAATTAGGACACCAAAGACCTTAACTCTTTTGGATTAATAACCAGGCGAGTCTCCAAAATTCAAACACAATAATAAAAATATTAATGACCTGGGGTCCAACACAAAATCTAAATAGATTAACGTTCAACTGTTCTTCAATTATCTTGAACTTGCCCTCTGCCAGTACAATACAAAAATTAAAATGAAAAGGATGGACGTGAATAACAAGGGAACTTCTAATGTCAAAATTTAAACGACACGGGTTCGTAAAAACCCCAAACACACTTGACACCTAAATTATATAATATGTATATTAATAAATATATATGTCGTGGTATGACATTACATTATATGAATATCATATTATATCTATGGGGGAGGGACCAATAACTTAAAGGCGAACCGACAAGGAACGGAACGCCGTGAGTTTCGACGTACGGAACAAAGAGATAAGAGTGCAACGAGGTCAGGTAAAATTTAAGCAATGGCAAAGCTCAAGGTTTTTTAAAGAGGCATGTACAAAAATATAATTTTATTTACATAAAATAAGAGAATTAATGGGCAAAATTACATCGGGTAAACGAGGGGGGAATTGTAGTTATGCATCAGACTCTAAAGTTAAAATTTAATGTATTACAGAAGAAGACTATTCAAATGGGGAGGATTAACTCAAATGGGTTACTGAAGATTCCGAGTGAGACGTCAGGGTAAGGCTTCACGGATGTCGTCTGCACGTGAGGCGAGGGCGCTCAGAGCTTCTGAACGGGAAATTATCGTGATGACGGTTCCCAAAAGGAAGGGGGGGGGGTAACGTCCGGTCCAGGGAAGAGAATTTCGGCCACCCGAAAACGAGGGGCGAACGAGGAGAGCTTCGACAGGAGTTGATGAGTGTAGTCAGAAAAATCGCTCGGTAGCGATCGTGAAATGGAATTACCTCACTGGATGGCGCTAATTCCAACACACAAATAGTTCAGCCGTCACTTTGCTTTGTTGTTAGCACCTGACTTGCAACTAGGTGAATCTTCTTGGGTCCGGGCGAGACTCCTTAACTCTGTGTCTTCTACATGGAAGATGAGCCCCATATATATCCGAGGCTCTTCCCGCGGGGGTGGGGGAAACAGCCCTACTCTCGAATGGCATCGAATCTTCACGCCGAGGCGATTCAAACCCGCGTAAAGGTGGTCCGTGGTGGACGCGGTTCGAGGCTACCGCTTGTGGAAGGGGGAGGGGGAGGCTTACCCATTTATGCCTGACCAACTTCTAGAATCGTCTCCAGCGCAAGGACTTCACTTCCGTGCTGGAAAAGAAATTCCACGTAGAATTCCCCCACAATTATCTTAATATCCCAATTCAAAGAATAAATGAGTGAATTTGAGTCCAGTCATATGCTTTTTCAGTTTATGTAAAGCACGGGTTTAATCGTCGTTCATTCTGCTTCAATGCAGCATTGTTGCATTTGCTTTGGTGCCTTGGCGGCCTCAGAGTCCGGCTCCGGGTCAGTTGCAGTTATCTAATGAGTTCTGACGTGAGAGCCTGTCGATGTCATTTCCGCGGCCCACCTAATAAGTGCAGTTAGCGAATAACTTAATAACCAGTTAATCAGAGCTTTCCTTCATGCTATATTAGTTGGTACTTTGTAATTTGAAGTGTATTTTACAAATATTTCGTTTTATCTGCCAGCCCTTATTTGTACCCACATATGCCGAAAAGAAATTGTAAATTTCGTGATGACGGATATTGTGCATCGTGTAATAGTTCATTTTGTATTGAAAATGGTGTGCAAACCGATATAAAAACCTTTAGAAACAATTACACATAAGAGATGTTTGAGTTCTACATCTACCAAAGAAAGTTACAAAATAACAAATTTCTTAATTAAGAAAAATTCAAATGAAGATGATGCCGTAATTGTAACTAAAGTCAGTTTTGCTTTCCATACTACATATCATCATCAGTCCTTTGACTCAAATGACTGCTTAATAAATTATTGCCTGAAATATTTTCCGATTCGAAAATTGCGAAAAGATTTTCAAGTGCCAGAACAAAAGCTACTGCTCTTCTGAAAAAGGTATTAGCCCCACAGACAATTGCTGAGGTAGTCAATGATATAAAAAAGTGTCCATTTTATGGAATATCTACTGAAGCAAGTTACCACAATGTAGAAAAAATATTTCCCTTAATGGTTCACTATTTTACGCGTGAAAAGGTTTGTAGGTAAAGCTTTTAAAAGTAGAATCTCTCTTCAATGAGACATCAAAAACAATCGCAAACTTTGGCGTAAAATTTATTACTGATTTAGGAATCGATAGGAAAGAAGGTTTTGCATTTGGTGGTGATAATATGAACACAAAATTTGGAGGGTGCATGCTTAAAGGTCAAAATAATTTCTACACAAAGTTTTAAAAAAGCATGAAAATTCTATGGAAGGAGTTGGGTGTCCAGCTAATGTTGTTCACAATGCTGCACAGACAGCAGCTGACACTCTTTCTGTTGATATTGAAGTTATTGACATGAAGTTGTTCTCTTACTTCATTATTTATACTTTTAGAGTTTTGTGAATTTCTTGGAGTTCAATATTCATCAATTCTTATGCATTAAAAAATCCGTTGGCTCTTTCTAACAAATGCGGTTGAGCGAATTCTTAGCTTATTTGAAGTACTAAAATCAAATTTCAATTCGAAGAAAAGCCCCCTCAAATTATTTTCTACTTTTTTAATGATTCATTAAGTGAAGACTATTTAAATCTTATACACAGCCTTCAATGTGATCTTGGTAATAAGATAATGAAAATTGTAAAAGAGCAAATAGCGTAATTGAAGTATTTTCATGATTGAAGGATCTTGTTAAGTGCATTCAAACAAGACATAACGAAAAATTTATTCCGCTCAGTCTTAGTGCTGTACTTAAAAGAAGCGACATTTCCCGTGAACTTGAAGCTAAATTTAGACTAGATGTAAACAATTACGATGCTACGTGTTATCAATACTCGTATCTCATAAAATAGACTTGATTTGTGCAAGAGTTTCACTGCTCTACATGGATGTTGCTAAATAATCTACCAGCTTCTCCGCAGTTGGAGGCAACATGCATAGCTCTAAAAATTAAAGGAATTAAAATTGATGATACGAGTAATGCTCTCTTCGGGTAATGGACAACCTTTAAGAAAGTTGTTGATCAAGAGATTCAACATTATGGTGAGGAGTGGGAAAGCAAATTCTGTCATGAAAGATGGTCTTTTGTGTTTGCTGAAATAAAATTTGAAGAGCAATGTTCAGAATAATTAACTCTCTGTCAGTACCTGTTCAACATACCTTACAATGCGAAAATTGAACGGGTCTTCTCTTTAATGAATTCCTAGTGGACTAAAGAAAGAAGTAAGTTAGATGTAACCACCTTAGAAGCGATTTTACCATCTGAATGGAACTTTGATTTGAGTAAATTAAAATATAGGTACTAATTATCTTATAGGATATAGGGGTGTTGTATTCATATTTTCGAAGGGTGTCCTGATTTTTATTTTAATATATCTAGCAACCCTATACATAATCAATAAATAATTCTCTTTGTTAACATCATTATAATAATAAAAAAAATAATATTATATTAATTATATTAAATCAGATCTGGTATAAAAACCAAATTTGTCTTTTAAG
This sequence comes from Ceratothoa steindachneri, assembly GCA_963969495.1. NCBI lineage: Eukaryota > Metazoa > Arthropoda > Malacostraca > Isopoda > Cymothoidae > Ceratothoa > Ceratothoa steindachneri. The sequence goes on along the minus strand of OZ018321.1, from coordinate 156,970,252 downwards.
TTTACAGATATCATTTCAAATATGATTCATGTTAGTTTATTTTCCATGAATTAAACATTAATGCCATTCTTAAGATTGATCACATAACCTTCTGACTATATTTTATTAAAAAATCTTTCGGTAACACTTCAGTTTCGGGGCGCACGATAGGTGGCGCTGTTTATAGGCTACAATTTTGGGCTACAATATATGTCTTATGACGTCAGACGGTAGCGTCAGATGTGAACAATTACGGAGTTATATTTTTTTGTATATGATTATATACTGGGGGGCTGCGCCCCCCAGACCCCCCCCCCCCCAATTGATTGAAACTCAGGATCATCGCAGGGTGGTCAGTCCACAGTGATATCTTCCCCACGAGCAGTCCCCTTGAATTTACTGGGGGGGGTTTCTCCCCCAACAGCTTTTTACTGGCAGAAAAACCTAACCTAATAACAAACAATACTTACTTTTATAGGTTTCTTTATTAGTTTATGCGCCTCTAGATAATCTCAAAGTTTTTCGCGATTATACAAACTAAAGCCGAATTCGAATAACGAAGAAGCACATGGAGAGCACGAAAACGCAATAACGAAAGAAAAACATTTGCAAAACGGGTCCTATTTATAAGAAGTAAGAAGCTGTGATCGTTCGCAACAAACAAAAAATACGAAAACAAAACAAAAAACCATAAAAGACATCAAGAAACCTTACCTAACTTAGAAAACACTATAAACGAGAAGAGGCACAGATATTTAGTAAATAATACAGACTAAAAGTTACAAATCCCCAAAACAACAACAAAATATAACGCCGTGATTGGTCATAAATAAGAGATATATTGTAGCCCAAAATTGTAGCCTACTAACAGCGCCACCTACCGTGCGCCCCGAATCTGAAGTATTACCAATCTTTCCTTTAAATAATTATTTATACACCAAATCCAGGCAAACATCCTTATTAACATGATTTAATTGATCAATACAAAATATTTCTTCTCTATAATTACGGCACGCCCATCGCTGTGTGTGTGAATTCTACTTTGGGGCTAGAAATACATTTGTTACCGTAAAGCTTAAAATAACGTCAGATGATTAGTAAGAATAAACGATTAACCAAGCTTATAGAAAATTGTTATGTAATAATTTTACATGTATATATTTATATCTTCATACTATAAGTTATACGATATCAAGTATCGCGACTACGTTTATTTTTACCCGAGGCACTCAGAAGGGTACTTGTCTCTGTTAATTTTTCATAAAATATCTCTTTCTTTTACTAAATCTGCCTTAGCTATAAATGATTAATTTACTTACAATTACTTCACTTTTAAGTGTATTTATTTTATTCGTGCATAACTGAATACTTATATACACATTTATCATCTTTTTAGTATCTAATGTATTGGGTAATAGGTCTTAAATTCGTAAATACATTAATTATTCTTTTAAAAAATGAACTAGTATGAAAAATATGTAATAATATTATACTTTTTTGATACATTATCAATACCTGGCCGTTATCGACTTAATTTTTGCCAAATAAACGGTGAGCATTACATTAGTAGGTTTATATGCAAGAGCTTAAAGATGCGATAAGCAGTTTTAAGACGGACCTGCTACTCTGCTTTTCGGACGCATTTTCTACGATCTGGTAAAGTTCTCACTGGAAAAGGAGGCAACGACTCGAGATTTTTTCTTCAAAACGTGAATTTTTTCACGCTAATTTGAGTTAAACACCTGTTTACCACTCAACGCTTATAACAGTCAACGAACAACTACCACAAGAAAAAATATTTGCGCTCACAGGGCTGATTGGAGATTTCTCCTGTTCCTTGTGGGCGAGGTAGCTTCCCCCGAAGGGGCTACTTTTTCCTCTGACTATTGGCACTTTTTTCACACTTTTTTACTTCAACTTGTTTCTCAACTAGTGCTACATAACTTGGTCACCGGCAAGGTCTTAGGAGACCCGGTAGGGGGCCAGAAAAGGGGGGTCGATTCTCGACCACGAGCCCGAAACCTTTTGTGGACCGCTTATAGGGTTAGCCCTAAATAGGTAGGGTGACCAAGGAGAGCACGAAAGTCGGGAGGTGGGAGAGGTAGAATTAGAACAGATAGAGGGCTCTCCCATTTGAGGAGCATTACTTTTACTTACAGATTTTGCCACTAGGATCCCTACAATAGTGGAGCAGACTAGAACCAGGATGAACAACCAGGATTTGGAAAGACTGCCTCTTCAATAAAATCAGAAAGGAAACAACGGAACCAGATGTACTTCGCAGCAAGTCGTGCATACCATCTTCAAGTACCTCTCCATACTCTTGATAAAATGCATCGATGTCCCCACCTGATTCATCGCGATTTGTCCAAAAGAAAATGATGTGGAAAAGCTACTATCTCCGGGTGGATCGGTAACCCTCGGAAAACTGCAACTGGAAGCGAAGACACCGCCGCAGATCACCGCAAACCTGAGCTTCGTATGCCGGAAAGTAGAAGCATGGGTGGGATCTCACTTCTGCGAAGAAATCAAAAGGGAAATAATGGAAAATCAGAAATGAATCAAGATACAGGAAATTGTAAAATTTAAAGACTATACTCATGTCTTTAAAGTTATATGCGAGACAACTGAAATGGCGGCCAAAGCCCAAGAGAAGGGATTATTGGCCTTTAGCATGTGTATTCCTCCGCAGAATATACAAATGACACATTTGTCAACATTCAAATGTGCTTTAATTGCTTTGCCATGGAAAAACATACTTCAGCCAACTGACCCGAGAGAGGAACACTCGCATGCTCCGAATGCGCCGAAGAGGGACACGACTACCGCAACTGAAGAAACACGTAAACAAAATGTGTAAACTGCGGCGGTAGCCATCGTACCATGGCTATGTCATGCCCAGCTAGAAAAGACATTATTAAGAAGAAGGAGAGAGACCTACAGACAAAGAAATCTGCAGAAAACACCACATCCTACACTAACGTAGCCAAAAGCCAATGCACAACCACCCCAGCGCTGCCAAACATCAGGAAGGGAATGCTTGGTAAGATCTATACTTGCGTGATTCATGCACATGTCCAGAATGCACTTAATCCTGGAACATATGCGAAAACACTCAACTCCATGTTGAAGGCCAATGGACTAGAAGCCATCGTCGTGCCACAAGAGATTAATTCAGAGGCCATTCAAAGTAGATAACGCAGAGACTGAAAACCAAGGAGACGCTCAGGTAGAAAGCAGCGAAACGGAAACAGACACAGAAGACACCAGCTCCGAATCGGCAGAAGAAGAGACTAGAAGAATAACAAGGAAAACCCAGAAGAAAAGAAAATCCAAGACGGGAAAGAGCCCAGCTCCACAAAGTAGACAAAACTCACCAAGCCCGCCTCTAACAAACACGCGTCACCACTCAAAAGCTAAGGGCTCCCGTAAAGGAGCAGGAAGGCGGAAATAAGTTTTACTTAGTCTCCATAACAGATACTCGATCAACGAACGGAAACGGTTAAAGGACCTTGGAAACGGAATCGATTTTAGGACTTTATAAACTACAATGGATAAAAAAGATCTTAAGATTCTACAGCTCAACGTTAACGGATGGAAAAGCAAAAGGATAATGTATGGAAACATTTTTAGAAAACTAGACCCGGACATAATTCTAATTTCGGCACACGGCGTATATCTTAAAAAAGACGAGATCAAAATCTGGAATTACTATGTTATAGCGGCTAACCCGACGGGGCAGCTATAGCAATCAGAAAGGATATTGAATATAGAACTTGCAACGAATTGGACGAAGCCTACATCGCAGTGGAGATCAAAATGGAATTGACGAACATCATTATAGCAACGGGATACCAACCGCCAAGGAGAAACCAACTGCCCATTCAGAATTTCATCACAACTTTTAGTAATAGGTTACCAGTGTTACTTTTGGGTGACCTGAACGTACACTGTCAAGAGAGCGGATATAGACGAAGAAACGGGATAGACAGAGACCTCGGAACTCTGTTCGCTAGAGGTATCTGTCAAAGACTTGGACCGGACTACCCCACCTACGTGAGGGCAAACGCAACCACTAAACCAGACATCTGCTTGGGCAATAACTATCTTCTATATAATTACTATATGAGGCCAGAAGATATCCCATTTAAGGACCACACAGCGACTCTGCTCACCCTTAATTAAAGACCAATCCAGATCCCAGGGAAGGTAACAAAAGCCTTTCACAGAGCAGACTGGGAGACATACAAGAGATAATTAAGCACATATCGGCCGAAAGAACTAGACGGCACATCGCAAGAAGAGATAGACGAGGAACTAGAAACTATTTGGAATTTGATAACAAAGGCGGATAAAAAGCCATCCCAAGAAACAGCTACTTGACGATTAAGACCTTTACCTGGTCTCCAGAGATGATAAGAAACCATCGACGACTAAGGGAAATTTCAGATAACATAATGAGAAACGAACCAACGAGGGAGCTACTCAACGCAATGAAGAGGATAAAGAGGATTCTTAATACGGAAATAATAGAAAAACAAAATCAGCACTGGAATGAAACAATCCAGAAGATTGACGATGACGCACCCGCAAGAGAATTTTGAAAAATAATAAAACAAATGAAACGAAAATCAAGGGACAAGAAGATGACCCTGAAGGATAATCAAGGCAATAAGATAGAAGATATTGACGCAATAGAACAACTATTTAGAGAACATTGGAACAACATTTTTAACATTAGTGAAGAGGACAATCAAAACTTCGACAGGGACTTCGAACGAAACATCACAAGACAACTCGAACTATAAGCGGACAGGACAATCCCTTACAGAAATTTAGATGCAACAAGAGACACCTTGGACGTTAACAACACAAGAATTACCAACCAAGAATTGAAAAACACAATCGCTTAGTTTAAGCAGAAGGCACCAGGTAGACCAGAGCTCACTAAGAGGCACTACGAACAAGCGACTGAAAAAATACTGAAGGGAATTACTTCAGTATTTAATGCCAGCTTTAAGACCGGCTACTTCCCGAAAGAACTTTAAGTAGCCAAGATGATTTTCATACCCAAAGCTGGCAAGACTACTACATGAGTGGAGAATTACAGACCTATATCTCTATTCGACTTCATCTGGAAGATGTTCGAGAAAATTATGAACACTCGTCTAAATGAGCACTTGAAAGCTAATGACCTTCAAAATAAATTTAAATTCGGCTTCAGAAAGAAAAGAAGCACAGAGATGGCCCTCGCGGTCATAACAGAAAAAATAGCTATAGCAAAAAGAGAAGAGGCTAGCGTTGATATGGTCTGCATGGATGTGTCCAAAGCTTTTGACAAAGTATGGACGAAAGGAATGCAATATAAGATATTGCAGTTACGCCTAGAGAACAAGATGGAAATACTACTTTGCAATTACATAACCGAACGAAACGCATTTATCAAAATGGGAAACTACCATGGAGATAAATTCAAGATAGAGGCTGGCCTTCCGCAAGGAGGATGTTTGAGTCCAACATTATACTCTGTATATACCTCGGACATTCCTCCTCTAGCTACATACGGGTGCCTAAATATACAGTTCGCAGTGACATCACACAGATTATCGTCTGCCCTTATAGGAACCCTGATATGCAAGCAAGACTGACAGCAGAAGAAATACGACGGATCAACGCTTATGAAAAACAGTGGAAGATCAGCACCAACAGGAATAAATTTAAAATCGTACCAATACACAGGAGGAGACTCAGCAACATTGTGATCGAAGGAAACAGATACGAATACACAAACGAAGCTACAGTGCTAGGATTGACGATTACGAAGAGAGGATACACCAAGCATGTGAGAGAAAGAGTAGAAAAAGGAAGAAAGAGACTCGGACTACTATTTAGGCTCAGAACACTTAAAAGAAAAAACAAGAAGAAAATTTATCAAGCCTTAATCCAGTCAACAATAGTATACCCGGTGATACCATTGCATACAATCTCAAAAAGTAATGTTATCGCACTGCAACGAATACAGAACAAAGCAGTTTTGATAATCATGAACAAAAGAAGAATAGACAGAAGAAGACAGCAAGATTTGCATCGCGAAGCAAGAATTCAGCCAATCAACAAGATTATAGAGAAAAGGGCCAAGAAACCTTATCCAAAACACGCAACGCGACATAGGAGAGGAAGTAATGGCTATGATCACCCAGAGACAAGAAGGGGGACTTCCCCACCTATACTTCAAAGATCAACGAAGAAGAGGACGAAGTGTTCACATGATGAGAACAAAAAGAGGGAGTAAGTAAACAAAGTTAGACTAAGCTAGAAAAAATAAAAAGAAACATAAAAGGATAAACAAGAAACAGGTATAATAAAATAGAAAAGAGTAAACTTTATACCAGTGAAGGAAAACAACTAAAACAACGGTTTGAACGCCACATCACAGCAACAATAACACAGATTTAAAAACATGACATAAAACGAACATAAAGGTTAAACTTGATACTCAGGCAACTATTTCTATTCATTTGAATTCTAAATACCAGAGATTAGCGTGACCTCCACGTGTACTTTGCATTCAACTGCACATCTTCTACTTCCTTCTTTTCCATCTACATTTTCTTCTGTCCTTCACACTGGGCTTACCACAGCATACGTGGGACAGGTGCACTAGAGATTGAATGAATAGACAGGATATAGTACACGCCGTGGTTCGGATTCCACGTAAAGCTGTAGGTCCGCCGACCACCTTGGTCTCCTTTTAATCCTCCACACTACTTCAAACTTTGCTATCTCCCTTTCTCTTTCCTCTTCTCTCCCTGTCCTTCTCCCTGTCTCCCTCTCCCCTATCCAGAAGTCCAACATGACTCTGGAAGGAGAGGGGAGACTGGGAGGGCCTAGTGCCCTCCCCTTCCCCTCTGGTCATCTTAGGATGACCGGAGGGGGAGGGGGAGAGGCTTAGCGATCTATTCTATCTCACCTTCCATACCTTTTCTACTTTACTTTACTTAGCAGTTTTAAACAGAAAGCGCCAGGGGTATCAGGACTCACTAAGAAAAACTATCCTGAAGCAACGGATAACATTTTAGAAGGTTTAAAGAATGTTCTCAATGCGTGCCTGAATACGGGCTAGTTTCCCAGCGACCTGAAAGTGGCGAAAATGATTGGTATACAGAAACCTGGTAAATCTCCATGTCGAGTAGAAAATTAACGAACTATTTCGTTACTGGATTTCATTGGGAAAGTATACGAAAATATATTAAAGCACAGACTCCAACAACATCTTGAGGAAAACAGGAGCATGGATATGGCACTTTGTTTAATAATGGAAAAAATAACAATGGTGAAAGGCGAGAAGATGAGTGTGGACATTGTCTGCAGAGACGTGTCCAAAGCCTTCGACAAAGTTTGGCAGCCCGGCATACAGTATAAGATACTTCAACTTGGATTAAATAATAAACTTGAAAGATTATTGAGCGCTTTAAGCTGGAAGCTGAGGTTCCGCAGGGCGTTTGCCTGAGTCCGCTATTATACGCTTTTTACACAGCAGATATCCCTCCCCCCAGCCGAGCAATGGAGGGGTGCATGAATATATACTTTGCGGATGACATAACGCAAGTTGTGGTATCACCCTACAGGCACGGCGAATTCAAAGCGAGAGCAACGGGAGAAGAAATTCCAAGGTTAAACGAATACGAACGTAGATAGAAAATTAGTACGAACCGTGATAAATTCAAAATTATACCAATATTAAGGAGAAAGATAGCGGATATATACGTAAATAATGAAAGATATATATATATATATATATATATATATATATATATATATATATATATATATATATATATATATACAGCAATGAATGTTAAATACTGGGTCTAACGATAGCTAAAACCGGATACAAGAAACACGTAACCAACATAATAGAATGAGGATAAGATACGAACCGAATACAACAATGACTAAACCATGAATATGACAACCGATAAAGAGAACCAAACTAAGACACAGAAAATGAAGGCAAATAATAACTGATAAAAATACCGATCAAAGGAATTCAAAAGAACACGGGTATTGTTCAGAAATCTAGAACATGCACACTAAAAAGAACATAGCTAGCTAGATAACAACGAAAACACGCAATAAAAACTAACGAATACTTACCAGAAATAGACTTACAAACTAACAACGGTTTAAACGCCTACATTAAATACTAGAAGACAACAACTGAATTCACATCAACCTGGAACTCAGGTGCTTACTCTTTGACTATAATTCCAACTTATAAATACTTAACAACAGTCTGAGATTTGATCGACCTCCAAGCAAACTTGCAACTCTCCAACTTCCTTCCATTCCTCATTAACACTTTAACACTGTCTTTCTAAACCGGCTCTACATACAAACAAGGGGAGCGTTACACACCGTGGTATTAGCACCGCGTTTAGATGTAGGGTCATGGCCACCTAGGTCGCCTGTCTAATCTCCTACTAGTTTCTCCCTCCTCTTCCTCTCTCTGCCCTCCTCCTCTTCCCTTAAACCTTCACCCCGATGCCTTAGGGCACAGGGTGGAGAGTAACTGGGGAAGAGGGTAAGTCCGGGGTGTCTCGCCCCTCCTCCTCTCCTTTGGCTTCGAAACGGACATAGAGGAGAGAGGGAGGGTCGAGGGGGCTCTGGACGCACTAGCCTTTCACTTTCTCACAACTTTTCTTCTATCTATTATAGTATATGGTTATTCATGTGATTTATTTTCTGTTAATAAATCAGCCTAAATAGCGTTTCGAAAACCATAACCATAAATTTGTTTGATCGAAGTTATCGGATGGTAGTTTTAGGCTTAAGGCAACAGCGAAATAAATTTTGAAATAATGAACTGGGTTTTAAGAAAAACAATTAAACAAATATAAATATATTCATAGAATCAACGAATGTACAATGAGATAAGTAGATTAGGTATACAATGTAAGATACTGTAAAATATGATTTACAGTAAAAAGATGCGAAGAGAATTGAAGTATGTGAGATAAATATGGTAGAATAATATGGTGAATAATATAGTAACTATGATGGACTGTGAATTAGGGGCTGCAATATGAGAAGTAATATAATTAGGACCTACTTTCGTATGGTCGTTTGCAAAGAATGTGAAAGTGGAATTAACTAAGTATGATTTGTTTGGAGGTAAATGACTAATTGTAGAAGGAATGATTACCGACTTTTATACGAAGAAAGCTGCGAGTCAACTGGGGCGGAATAGTGTGCTATTCGGTCGGGCTGAAAGAGTGTGTTTGTTTGTTTGTGTGTGAAATTTTAAGAGATGTTGTTTGGGACAGTATTACGTTAAATGAATTGACAAGTAAAATAAATGAATTAATTAATAAGTTGTACATAAAATGATATGATTTACAAAAGTTAAGTAAAATAATTGAACGATTAAATTGACAAAGTTAAACGATTGCATAATATGAATTTTACATAATAATTGATATATATATATATATATATATATATATATATATAAGTTTCCCAGGAGGTTTTTATTATAGGAATGCCCAGAGGCATTGCTATACTATCTATAAAACTCGAAGAAGGAGACCTACCAGATTTACATTTTAAATAAGCCTTCGTAAGTAGCCAGCTGCAGACGCGTCAGGCGATCTACCCCATTTATAAATTATGCTAAAAATAAAATAAAGAGAAAAATAATTAAAAAAGATCCGTAGTGGACAAAATAATGACATTAAAAGTTAAAATGAACAATGAAAAAATAATCAAAAGATGACAAAAATTTAACAACAGTGAAAAATGAAATAAATAATCAAAGGAATGATGCAGCGACAAGCTTTCTTAACTTACAGAAGAGGTTTGTCAATGAGAGCAAAGGCTCGAAAGCTAGACTCATATTTAAGTGATCGAGGAAACAAAAGGAAAAAAAGAGGTAAGCAACTGAGGTTACCAGACAATCTGGTACATTTTTTTATCTTCCTATCAACACTTTTTCTTACCTATCTTTCTTATCTATCCCATATACATTTTTCCTTCTTAAAACGTCGTTGATCATTCAATGAATTAGCTCTTGAAATCTCTCTCATAGTGCCTTCGCCGATGCGGCGTTTGAGGAACTATGGTACGTTTTCATATTGTACCATCCATGGTTGACTAGGTGTGATATTGGAGTGGGGGGCTCATTTCTCCTTCCAGGGTTTGAAATCAGAGTATTCCTTCTCTTAGGTGGACTGCCTGCCATGGCTACGAGCTCCACCCTACCCGTCCCACCGCGATGCCCAGTCACGGAGGTAACCTCTCCAGTAAATAGTGTCAGATTAAGAAAAAAGCCGGACGGAGATTCGAACTGCCGACCCAACGATTGCCGGGCAAGCACGCTAATCACTATACTAGCCGGGAGGCTGATCTTGGAGTATCCCCCGTTCATTTTGGGGGTGATCTAATGCAGCATAGTGCAAGTGAACCGGTAGTTAAATGATGGCTAAGCTTAGAGATTGCATGTTGCAAGAGTTCACTAACTGCACGAGCTTAGTACATCGACCAAAACTAAAACCTTTCGTTTTTTACTCTTTCCATATGGTGGAATAATTCCCGAAAGAGAAATACTCACTTAAAAAATTATGAACCCAATATTAATTTTTAAATGCAAATATATAAACTTCAAAGTAATCCGAGTCTGAGGTTTTCCGTATCATTTATTTTCCTGCTGAACTTTAAACACTATCTAACGAACATTGGCATGTAAGAGCAAATAATCCTAATTGCGAAGAAAATTTCATATTCTCTATGCAGTGTTTTGTGTGTGTCCCACAAAATCATGAATTATTCACATTAAAAATACCCAGGATGGGCATATTACGATATTCTACCAAATTGCACATTCGGATTCAGATCAAGATTGTGATCCTTATCTGTGAGCTCAAAATATATATTTGGGAAGGGTAAGTTTTACTAATTGACGGATCAGTTATGATAGAAAAATAGGAGTCCCACCAATTTGTAGCCTAGATAAACGAAACTTAGAGAGATTCAAACATATTTTACCTATCCGTCAAAGGCAAAAAGTTAGATTTTATGAATACGAGAACCGGATCTGCCATTATGGAAAATCAGCCTTTTGTTTATAATTCACGAACTACTGAAGATACATGATTACTAATGCGATAGATAGATTTCCATGAGAGGGGTTGTTGTATGGTAACTTAATTTGGCCTATGGCTGACTTGAAGTAAAAATCCGGATCCATTACGCCATTGTAGGAACTGCCTAACTCATAATGCCGTCGGCGGAGATATGCGCTTACTTATTGGGTGAGATTGCATTTATTTATGAGATATATATATATATATATATATATATATATATATATATATATATATATATATATATATATATATATATATGAGGAAGGATAGAGGTGTCAAGTTCCCCGACAGATTGCCATTGTAAATTCTTCCAAAAGATTAAGCTATGTCTACCGAGTATTGCAAAAGTCCTTTTACAATAGTTACAACATACACTCCCACGCTGTAGTCGAGGCAATTAAGGTCGGGCGACTGCGGTTGCCAAAAGTCCTTCGATCAGAAGTTCATGTTTGACCCCAACCACTCTTGCAGGCTCTTTGCCGAGTGGGCCGTGCATCGTCCTGCTGAAAGACAGAGTCTACCTTCTTCGTGATTTTTACCACCCAAGGAAGGCCTTTGGTGGCTAAGATCTCCCTGAAATCGGACGTGGTATGTCTGTAATCGGACACGAACCACACCGGCGACATCTTCTCGCCATTCGAAGCCACGACGCCGAGCATTATCACAGAGTTCGGATGTTTGGTCGTTGACACGTATAAGAGACTTCCTGGCTAAAGCTTACTACACGGTCGTTCTGCATGCTGATGACTGGATCGAACATGAAGCTTTTTTGCCCAGAATAAAATGAGAATTCGATTGCAATAGTTCCTCAAGTCGTTGAGAAGGCGACGACAGCGCTCCACACGTTGCTCTCACATATGGTCGGCGAACAGATGCCTTTCCACACACCTTAAGCTCTTGCCACCCTCTTTGACGGCGCTGGACACTGTGGCCACTGAGATCTTCTTCTATGCGAGCGCAGCCATTTTTAGCTACGTATCACCTTCGAAGGCCTTTCTCACAGCCAAAACGGTTGACAACTTGAGGTCTGCCTGAACTAGATCAATTTTGGGGGTCTTCCCCTTTCTTGAGCCTCTACGTGACTCTGTGGACGTTCATGTGGGTGATGTTGAGCCGCTTGGCTATGTCGGACTTATTGTGGCGCGCGCGCGCAGGAGAGCAGAGATTTCGAACTTTTCACTTCCATCTCGACACACTTTCACACAATAGAAAAGACGTTTTACTAACACATGAAGCAAAAGGACTTTAAGTTTGTTTGACAGAACCTTTTCTATCACACAAATAAACCTCCCGAAAGATAAAAAAACGACTGTAACAGAACTTTTACAAACTCCGGGATTTTTTTGCTGATGGTTCTTCTCTAAATATTATATGAGCATATGCATAAACTTTACGATTTAAATGGGATTAATAAAGAGGGAAAATGTTTATTAGAAGCAATATTTCCCAACGAGCTCCTCCAAGAGGTCTTTGGTCATTCGAGCTGTATGAGGACGGTCATTATCTTGATGGATGACACCCCTTCTGTTGACTAAGGAGGATCGCCTTTGGCTTAAAGCAGCTCTCAAACGACGAAATCGAGTGCAGTAGAGATTAGCATTAATTATTTGATTGTTGTCTAACAGTTTATAAAAGATAACTCCTCCAATACCCCACCATACATTTAACATAATCTTTCTTGGATGAAGTCCTCCTCTCGGTTGTTGAGAAATTCGGCTTCCTCGAATGATCCACAAAAAGGCGACGTTTAACGTTATGATAAAGGATCCACTTCTCATCACCAGTAACAAACCTGCCTAAAAATGGTGTCTGAAGGTGTCATGAAAGCAATGGTTCACAGAAAGCAACACGCTGTTGCAGATTCATTGTGAAAGTTTGTGCTGGACTCATTTTCTAAACACTGGAACCTTTCCAATTCTTTTTAGTTGGCATAGGACAGTCGTATGTGTTATTATAAATTGTTCTGCGAGTTCCCTAGAAGTTGTAGCAGGATTTGGTGTGACAACAACTACCAACCCTTTGGAATCGTGTTCTTTTGGACTGTAATCCCCCCTTCGGAAACAGAAAAACTACCTCCTGCAACTTCTTTCATTTACTGCATCATCCCCATAAGTTCTCTGAATGAATTTTGCCGCTGTACTTGCATTTACACCTTTATGAAATTCAGAGCAAAACATGTCTGATGCGATCTTTAGATGGGAGTACATAAGGTGATTACTGAAGAAGTTTATGAACAATATTTTATAATCCTAAAGAAAAAGGTATAAATTACTCATTGTAGCATTCCTATATGATAACAAGTGACACTACTTTAATAAATACTATCTAAAACTTCATTCTAACAATCAGACATTACTTTCGTTTAACCTGATATAATGATTTCATATTCTGACGGCGAAATTGAAACCAAGGGCCGGTCGTAGTTAGAGTAGGGCGAGGTGTCCGGGTCGGATTGGTTGTTTTTGAGACGAGCCAGCCTAAACACAAGCAATATTGACCTTTATGTTTAAGTAGTTAAAATTTAGGTGGAGTTGTTTTTAAAACATTGGAATGAATTTATTAAAATTGCATTTAGGATTGTAAATGTGCATTAATATTAAACTTGTTCTTCAGAAAAAAACAAATGCAAGTATAAACGCTGTTAATAATTTCTCATTCTGATGCCGTAATCGGTCCGAGAACCGAATTCTTTTTCTAACCAACAAAGGAAATCAATTCTTATCGTTATTATAAGAACTCTAAGAACTAATGTGCTTTGAAGATTAAATCAGCTATCAGTCGCATTATTTTCAATCTTGGATTTACAAATAAGGGCATTTGTTTAATTTCTTCCAAATTCATTTTATTTTCGGCCTTGTGAAAACAATTACTGATTTTATTGTTTATTGCTTAATAAATTTCTATCGTTTTACGTACATTGGGGCAAATATTTGTGTAAGTATTTAGATAATTTATTTAGGTAAATAACCTGTTTCGTAATGGCTCACGATCCACATTTCACATAATTCATAAAATGACATAAAACATTTTACACACTAACTATTGATGAAAAATGCGTTTCTAATAAGCATTGAAATGTCTACACAAAAAATATGTCGTGGTACACCACTCTTTACGAGGGGTGGTCAATAAGGTTTGCAATTCGGATATAAGGAAACGAGATATGAGGAAAAGTGTTTTATTATTTTTCAATATAACTACCCTCGACTTCAATGCACTTGCGCCAGTTGTCTCTGAGGCTTCGAATTTCCGACAACCAGAAATCTCCCGAATGATGTTCAATCCACTCCTGGACGGCGAGCTGGACATCTTCATCGTCCCCAAACTTGCGTCCACGCAGTGCAGCCTTGAGCTGGCGGAATAAAAAGTAGTCGCTAAGGGCCACATCTGGACTGTAGGGGGGTGGTTGAGCTTTTCGAATCTGCACTCGCGCAGGGCAGTTTGTGCAACTCTGGCCTTGTGGACTTTAACGACGTTGAAGTCGATCATGGGACGTGAGGTTTCTAGGGACCCAACGGGCAGAGACCTTGGTCATGGCTAAATTGTCGTGGATGTTGTTGATAACGCTTCCATGTGATATTCCATGTTCTCGCTCGATTTCTTCGACCTTCACCCGTCGATTTTCAAAGATCATCCTCTCCACACAGGCCACATTGTCCTCGTTAGTCACGTTTGACGGGCGTCCTGGACGGGGGTCATCTTCAAGGGACTCACGACCATGGCGGAACTCCCTATTCCAGCGAGCAATGGTTGCATAGGAAAGGGCGGTGTCGGTGTACACTGCAACCATGCGTTCATGGATCTCTTTTGCATTCTTGCCTTCCTTGGTCAAAAATTTGATCACTGCGCGGTGCTCAACCTTCTCCATTGTTGAAAAATTTGTGACTGACGATCTGCGATCAGCTACTGCTTCTTAAATAGACGAGGCAGGAGCGTACGGCTGCAGGTCCTGACTTATCATAACTTGTCCTAACACACCCACAAAAAGCCATCCCCTTTCCTAGGTTTTGTCCTACCGATTCGCAAAACTTATTGACCGCCCCTCGTACCATACACTACTCCTATATTATGTGGGGGATGACTTAATCACCTACTGCAACGCGAACGTTGAAGGACTGTTCGCAGGGATTAACGACCGACTAGGAGGTCAATCTTGAGTCATTGGGTTTCAAATTCTTAATAATCAGACAGAGTGCATAATTAGTTGGCGAGATTTACTTGAATAGGCCGAGCGTATCGTTCAATTTTAGTTAAAGATGAAACAATAAAAATATTATTTTATTTACAAAGACAAAAATAAGAATAAAAATAGGAAAAAGAGAATTATTTAAATTGAAATAGTCTCTTGATAATTATTATGAGGAGAGATTCTCAAAAGGAATTAATTGATTAGCGTTACTAGGCTCAAATCAAAAGGAGGATCTTGACAATACTAATAATTGAGGGGATTTCAATCTTACGGGTCGGTGACTTCTAGGAAAGTCCTTCTTGCGATGAGGCGAGTGGGGAACGATCCGATGAGGCAAGTGAGGAACGATCCGAAATAACCCTTCGATGAAGATAGCCAATCTTCAAAGATGACGTTCGACGGGGATTGTGGGAATTCTCGAAATTCCACTGGAAGAGGAAATTTCTTTTCCTCAAAGGTAATCGATGGGGATTTTCTTCGGTTCGATTAAACGAAGCGAGACTGTTGCGCAAATTCAAAGGCTTGTGGTTCACAGAAGCTGCCAATTGACTGGGGTAGAATCACGACGGAGAAAGTATTGCTTGTCGGATAACGCTCACGGGACTCCGAGACAATTGGGACGGCCTTGACATGCGTGCTGGACTCCTCGAACTACAGTAAAACCGGAGTATTTGTTTGCTCGATTCTGAGGAAAGGGGGGAGTTTGGAGAAAGGAGTCACAGGCTCCAGACATTTTAATCCGGAGGCGGAGTCGATTCATCATTTAACAGCAAGATGCGAGAAACATCGGCTCTTTCTTGCCTCGTCACCGGATGGGGGGGGGGGAGGGCTTGGGGCGAGTTCACAGGATTTGGGAATATTTCCCCAATGCTTGAGTCAAAATTCGCGTAAGTTCGAACAGGAAGTGACGTTGTCCATGGCGGGATACAATCGCACGTAGTATCCAATAAATTTGGGGGGGGGGGTCAGAGGTTGTTCTTTTACAAAATAAACTTGACCAAAGTGAGCTAAGGATTTACAATACATTTTAACTTTCAACTTTATGATACTGTGCGTTTGATTTATGGTAGAAATTAAATAAATAAATAAATCTACTGTTGGCCTTTTATACAGGGTGTCCACAAAGTCTGGGTACATAGGAATTTTAATATTTTATTTATTTATGTTATTTATGTTAAAATAACATAAATAAATAAAATATTAAAATTCCTATGTACCCAAACTTTGTGGACACCCTGTAGTATTTTCAAGAGAAAATTATGTGTGAAGTGAAGTGAATAGAAGAAGCCTTGAAAATTTAATAACATACATACGATAAATTCATATTACGAATTAGCAGTACGTCATATTTAGACACATTTTGATGTGAAGCAATTTGGAATAAGTCGAATTGATTTGGCACTTGCCAAAAAAGGAAGTTACTATTAGTAAAAACAATGAAGAGGTTTTGATGAAACAACCACCATACTCTTCCGCAACGACCATCCCTTAGGTCAATACTTTATCTTCAGTTCTGAAGAAACGTTGTGATTGAGGGTTTGTTTGTTTTTGTTAAGCTTAAAATAAGAAAATAATTAACTCCCTAAATTTCCCAGCAATTCCCTTATTTATACTTAAGATTTATAACTTTTATCAGGAATCTGATTCACAGCTAGCTCTTTTCGTGACCTTTGTTTGGATATAGGAGGAGTGTTTAAAAGTTTGAAATCTTTGAGAGGGAAATAGTTGCCTTACTCTTATTTTAAATTATAAATTATTATTTTCATCATTATTTTGTGCAATTAGTGGGCCAGCCATTCAGTCATTTTCGTGCCTGAGTTTTTTTTTTATTATTGCAAATATTGGAGTGAGTGAAGGTGTGCAGAGGGCAGCGATTTGCGTAAGAGTATTTCAGGGTTGTGTTTTTTCGTTTGACACCCACATTTCTTCAGACCCGGTTAGGGAGAGTCGGGCTTCACAAGAAACAAATCAATTTATAAACTTTCTTCATCATTTTTTCTTTGTCATTATGTTGAGACTTTTTCAATCCCTTATGTTGGTTATCAGACTCACGTTGACGCTTTGATCTCTATTTCAGGCTCACTTTTCATGGTTACATTATTTCCTCTTAAAAGTGTAACTCATTTGTATTTCATCTGCAACCCTTAACTTATCTTACAATTCAGCGAATAGAGATATGGCAAATTACATTAGAATACGTTCCTAGTACAAAACACAAAATTAACAAATCTTTGTTTGAGCTTGGAAGCAGCACCGAATGGTCTTCATCTGATTTGTTGACTCTGCGTTCTATTAACAAGTGTTTTGGGTGTTCTCCGAAATATTAAATCCCTGCTTTAATTAAACAACTTAATTCAATAAATCAATATTTTATAAATATAGGTTGGTGGCCAAAAGACTTCGGTTCAATATACATTTTAATTATCCAATTAGCTTGTAGCAAAAAAAGGCCTCTCGTGATTTTGCCCTCAGCCTGAGCAGGAATTTCAATTACTTCCAAGTATCCGAATTGTTATTTTCATCCAACAACTACTCAAAGTTCGGATTGTTTGAAAGTTTAACTTGAAGTTTAATCTGAAATATAGTATGGAAATTTAATAAGTGAATTTAATTGATTAATTTATTCTTCCATCATTGGTATAGTGCAATTCCTATTTTCGTTTGTTCGTTCATTTTCCTCCTTTTGTTAATTGTCATCTAGAAATTTTTCAATCTCAAATCCTTACTTAGAATATCCCTTTGTTATATTCCTAAGTTTAAATTCAGAGTATTACAGTGAATGAAATTTAAATATCTTTCGATTTCTAATATTTTAATCTTTCTTCGCTTATCTTTCATGCCACGAATTTGAACATTGATGGTTCAATAAAATTATTTAATTTTGTTATTTGTCAATTTTTTATTCCCGTTTTGTTCTTAACTTTATTTTATGAAGGGTTTCGCTTCTAGGCATAATTGAACAATTTCATTAATTTCAAAGAACAATTTTTTTCGTTGCTATTCCATTTGTTTTCACGAGTTGTTCACAGACTAACTCTAACATAGAAGTCAACGTCTCTCGGTCTGCTGAACTTACTATTCATATCACTGCTGACTCAGGAAGCAAGGAAAAGCGAAAGCCACACCGAAACGCAAATTGGACTGCAGAGCGTTACAAGGAAACGTACGACGCCGAGGCACACTCGCCACTACCACCGGCCACCAGTTGCTCCAGCCACCTAAGAGAGTTATTTGGGTGGCCACAAAACATGACGGCCTAAATACCTCCATGCCCCCTCGGCCCTCTTTCGCACCGTGAATGTCACTGTGAAATATAATCTCGTTGCAACTATGCCATTCAATTAGAAAGACATAATTGCAGGCTTTGGGTAAAGGTGGTTGGTGGTACTGGATTTGAGCCAGAGTTACAACCTGCGGGGAAGTACCTACTTTACCCCGTGAATCCGGCTAGGACCACATAAGGAATTTATACCTATCTCTGTGCATGCTGGAAGTAACTCTGTAATAACTAAAACACGTCCGATGGGACGGCACTCTCAGGGGGGGGGGGGCGTTGATTTGGCCCCATCAATCATCAAGTCCGCAATGTTTTTACACCAACTGAGGAGCCTTTTCAGGTCCACCGCATCCATATTGTCACCCATCATTTGATTCTAGCTTATGGGGCGACTGTCGGTGGGGTGGGGAACTCCATCTTGCAAAAAAGAAAAAGCAAATCCTCCCTCAATTTCTGCGTCACTTACGTAAGTAAACACCATGGGTGGCCAGACAACCCTCCGCTTTAAATATAGAGAAAACAAAACATGCAGGTTACCACGTTGCGAAACACTTAGACTTTCAAACAGATTCAATACACCAATTGAAAATATAATAAACACCACCGCAGCACAAATACTTGTATTCAGGTCGTCCGAAGACGCCCTGAAATTCCATACAAATGCTTAAACTTCAATGGCTGAAAAGCAACACCACACGCGGATGCCAGACTCCATAACGGAAAAACACCTCAGGACACAGCAGTTGGCCGAGAGACCTCCCCCCTGATGTGAGCAGAATGAGTACGAGATGAAAGATAAGATCGAAACCAGTTTAGAGCAGTCCCAGAGGTACTCAGGTCGTCACGAAGGCGGGGGAAAAGAACGGAGTGTTCTACGGTGTAAAAATGGTTCCAAGAGGTCTAAAAGCACAAGAATTAAAGGCCTCTCAGCGTCGGCCTCGAAGTGCAGTCGGCTAGTGACATGCAGGAGTGCGGATTCAGAGCTGTGACCTGCCTTGAAGCCGACTTGAAAGTCTCGTCAATGCTGGAAATAGACATATGTTTAGTGAGGTGGGTAGCTATTACCCTCTCAAGAGCATTGGATAGGAACGGAAGTTGAGAGGTAAGGCAATAAATAATTTGAAACATTAATAGGGTTAATATTGTTTTCTCTAAGACCGGAAGGATAGCAGCACAGAACTCAGAAGATACCTCGCCTAGCGCCCTGGATGCGTTGAAGATACCCAGTAGGTGTGGAAGGAGGACAGGTTGGAACTGAAGAGAGAGACTAGGTGGGAAAGAATCAAGCGGAGACCAGTTTTTTTTCGATCAGCGGAGTATTAAGGCAAGCTCTTTAGGAGACTAAGGTGATGGAAGTGAAATTGGGAGGTTTGGTAAGGGAGGTTACACTGTGACGGGATGGGTCCAGGCGAAGACGAAATCCCAAAACGAATATTAACTACTTTTTCAGAGACAAATAAGGTGAATAGGGAGATTCGGAGAGGAATTTGGGGTAGCCTGGGAGACGAGATACAAACGAAGAGCTTGAAAAGTGCACTAGGATTTTTTTTGTTATCGTCAAGGATTTTACGGGTATAGACCTCGCGAAAGAATCGCAGGAGGGCTCTGTTCGCATGAGTAGCAAAGAAATAGGCGAGAGAAACTTGTTTCATCCCCATGCCTAGGGTGCGGGCGGAACGAAGGCGACTCTCAAATGCTCTTCAGCGTTTTTTGATGATGGTTAGTAGCCAAATCAACGATAACCTCCCGGGGTGCCACCCCTTGGGGTTTTTGTCATCAAGGATACTTCCAGCATATACAGATAAGGTTATGTGTTCCTATGTTATCCTGGTAGGACGATCGGTAATGAAATTGTAGTACTCTCCGAGGATTGCAGATCAGCTCCTTACCGGCGCTCTCTGACGCTAGTTTTCTGGCGCCCCCAATTATGCCTACCTCATTGATGGCATAGTTGAGACGAGGTTGTAAGGCAGAACCTGGTTACGGTGGTATCGAAGGTTTAGGCAGCCATTTAGTACTTTCAATCACTTTTAATTAAATTAATCATACTCATTTATTAACCCATACGAAACATTTCCCTTCTCTGCTGCTATTAATGACCTTCAGGCTCTTTTGGTTCTAAAACGATAAACAGAAGTGCTTGAATTAATTTTCGATGTAATTGGTAGTGCAGTAATTCGTACGAGTTAATTGGCTGTAAATCTCCATTGAAATTTCTGCTTTATATTTGACTATTAATGTACTTTGTCCTCACACTACTTTGCTTGTAAATTGTACTCTGCTTTATAATTGTTCAGTTCTTTCGAGTAATGTCTGCTCCTTAACATATATAAGAGTGCGTGAAATCTCATATAGCCTCATCGAAGAAATAAACGAAGAAAAATTTCCGAAAGCAAATTGGAAGCTAATTAACAAAATGAAAGGCACACTTCCACAGAGCAAAATAAAGAAACGAGAAAGTGGCAAAATGCAAGAAGAGAGAACCAGCGAAGAAAACTTAGAATACAATGTGAGTCAGTGTTTACAATAACATCTGGAGAAAACGCAGACTTCCATCCAGTAGAAAAAATAAACCCAGCACCTCTCGTCGATGGGCAAAGGGAAGATAACCTGCAACCAGGCGACACAATAACAACCGAAGAACTAAAAAGACCTATTTATTCATTCCTACAGAAAGCGCTACGCCCCTAAGGAATTTCCAGGATCACACTTACAATGGCACGGGAAAATAAAATCGAAACCATTAAAAATATATTTAGCATATGCCTAAATATCGGATACTTTCCAAGCGACTACAAATTTGCCATATTTATATTTATCCACAAACCAGGCCCACCAGCAGATCTCCAGACTAGTTACTGACCTATATCACTTCTGAACTTCATTAGAAAAGTCTTCGAAAATATTCTTAACAGAAGACTTATAAAATATGTAAATGGAAACTACCTTAACGAAGAATATTAGTTCGGATTCAGTATACGCCATGGTTGGATTCAAACTTTTAAAGAACATGTTCTCTCACGACAGGTATCCCTAACAACAGGTTCTCTCACTATCACTCTCTAGCAGTAAACCATGCTGGCTCGACCGTATACGTGCAGAGGTTAATCTTTGGGTTGCTACATACTATGGTCTAAGAAGTCAAATTATTAATTTTAGTTATTTCTCAACTTCAGAGGTCTCCCGAAAATTTTCTTACCATAGAGGGCGCTTTTCCTCTCTAATCAGGACAGAGTCAGGGATTTTCCCCTTACTTGCTTTCGGAGAGTTGCCTACAAGCGAGTCTCTAATTGCGGCGGGTCCCCTTTTGCTTTCTCAGGGGCTCGCCAAGAACACGGCGAGAAAAAAGACGGCCTGTCTCGTTTCTCGGCCCTCCAATGAAAGCCAATAAACCGCCTCAACTATGTTAGAGGGGTAAGAAGCAGCGTCTTGCTCTGGGCATTGCCAAGAAACCTAGTCGATCCGAGGTTTGTCACATTAATGGTAGCGGGGATGCCCGCTCTCCTTATTTTCCCCAACCTAGGACGGCATGCTGGCACTAGTGTCGTTCATGGCGTGCCATAAGCCTTTTGAGTCTCCGGTTGGGATCCCGACACCTTAGGCAAATGGTCAGTTGGGGGTCCTTCATGAGGTGGAGATGGCCCCGGAAATTACCCAGCCACAGGTGTCAGGGTCTTCGATGGGGGTAAACCCTCAGATGAGGAGCCCCCCAAAAAAGACCAAAGCTGCAAGTGAGCTGACTGGAGCCTCTATTAGGTCCGGTCCCTCATTCAGACTACCTAGCCTTTTTGAGCCCGATGGTTTCAAACGCTTTCTTGTTATTCGCTCACATATGATTGCATGTTGGCCAAAGACCACATGCTCCATTGGATGAGACCATTAGGTAGTTTCTCTGGTAGATAGCAATAGGTGACCCGTATCTCGTAAGTCAGCCTTCTGGCTAATGCGTCGTATCCTTCCATGGCGGCCATGAATAGTGCCATGCAGACAACCAATGGCTCCCATGTGAGTATGACGATGCACTCTACCATAAAGTTCGTGAAAGGTGTGGTTTATGGGAGAGAACTCGTAGATTACTCTTTAGAAGATAACACCGAAGAGCTGGCTGAACAAGAAGCAATCAAATTCGAAAGTGTGATGAGAAAACATGGACAGGTCTCGAGAACCACCCCCACACCCTTCGTCACCATCGATCGTGACAGGCTCCATGATTCGGTGTTTGCAGATTAATCTCAATACCGCCTAAATGCATTCGTGCCGTCTTTGCAGAGGTGCTACTTCTGCTACCGCTTCGGTCATACGAGTCGCTTTTGCAGACGTACAAAGTCTGGTTTACCCTAAGTCTGCGTAAGTTTCTCCAAAGCATTACACGATAAATCTTTATCAGATTTGGCAGTGTGTCAATTGCAGAGAGCCTCAATTTGCTTCCTCGCACGAGGAAGCGAGGCTAAGGACCTAGCCCTGGCGCGCCCAGCGCTGCCAGGTACGTCTTATGACTCATTAAAAAAATTACCCTCTGCTCCCAGGCTAAAACTAGCGCTCCTCCTCTCCCTTCTGTAACCGTTTCCCGTAAGGTGAAACGACCGCGCGGCTCCACCGAGTGGTTAAACTCACATGAGACAAACCCCCTAAAGGGAGTCGTGAAGCAGTCTTTCTGGATTCCTATAGATGTCCTTCGAAAGGAGGGCAGTATCAAAGGAACCTACGCCACCACCCAAGGCTGGATAGAGTGAGTAAGAAAAGCGTGCCATTCAAAAGAGGAGAGAGAGAGATGAGATGCTTAACATAACGAGCCCAACCTTCCCCGATAACTCCTCGAAGGTGACAGCGCCGTCAGTGCCTTGTTCGGCCAACAGCGCCCCGTAAGGGGCGCTGCGATTTGCCATCCTGGCCGCCGTGCTGACGGGATCCAGCGCTCCGTCCGGCCCCAGCTTAGCCTCTCTTCCTTCCTTCAGATAGCCCGATTTCTCCCCTACCTCGTCGCTTTTCATACAACTTCTCCCACAACTTTCTCTGGTCAGCCTCTAATTTCACAGGGTAGATGCTGACCTTCCTTTCAGCCAACCGTCCCGCATCGGGGCTGATGGGGTGGGGGACAATGTTCCCTAACCCCTGAGCTCCGGTCTGGGGTAGCTAGTTTTTAACAACCTGCTTCATCCCCACCCATACCTTCCTCACATCCCTTTTCCTCTCTTCTTCACAACCTATATTTTTTACGCCGTGTCTAAGGTGGAGCCGCCATGCCGATGGACTGCCAGGCCACCAGGCGGGAGGGGTGGTCCCAAATGGCGGCGCCTGGCTCTGCCAGGCCTGTAAGCACCTCTTGCAGTGCGGGCAACTGCAAGAGGTGATGAGCTATTGCGTACCGTGGCAAAAATAGGGTCACCATGCCCATGGATGAATCAAAAAAACCTCAAACCCCTTTAACTCTCCCTTGCTCATCGACGGAGCCGCCCTCGGGCAGCTCCAGCAAAAAAATGGAGGTCCCCCCCTGTGCTTGCACAGGGGACCCTCCATATTTCTCTAACCGGAGAGGAGGCTTACTCCTCTCCTTCGCCTACGGGTGCAGGGGACTCCCCCTCACCCCCTTCTCTGGAGGTGCTTTCGGGCACCTCCCTTTTCCCAGCGGCAGTCCCCTCTTTCCTTTCCAAGGGGACTGCCAAGAAAGCCAGCAGGCAGCCCTTAGCCAGCCGCTCCCCATCGAAGCGGCTCGGTAGGGCAAACCCCCTTAGGGGGGAGAGGGAAGCCAGGCCCCTTCGGTCGCTTCCCTCAAAAGACCTGGTGGCAAGAATTTTAAATCTTGCCGGGGTCAAGGCCTGTGCCTCCCCACACAAGACTGGCGACACTGCCAAGGGGACCTGCGATGTCCTGGGAGGGGATGGCCAACTGGAGGCCCCTCCTGTGATAGACATGGTCCTTGAGGAGACCCAACCTCAGACGGTAGGGCCTTCCATGGGGGAAAATTCGGGCTCGGCGCCAAGCACCGAACCCGAATCCGCCCCTATGCAAGGTCCTCCTCAAATGGCTGAGGGCTCCGAGGCAGTAAAAGGAGGGGAGGGATCTCCTCCGACAGGTGCCCCTACGACAACCGGGACCTTCTCCATTTCGGAGAGGGACCTGGCTGAGGCTGGTCCATCTGGCCTGGGGGCTTCTGCCGGCGAAGGTGAGAAGCGGGTTCGTTCCCCGCCCTCCTCTCCAAAAAAGAAAAGGACTAAAAAGACGAAAAAGACTCGGGGCTCTTCTCCATCCGCGGGGGCTGCGGGGACGGATGGGTCTGCTGCCACTTTGGTAGGCGACCAAGCCAAGATCGGCAAATCCGGCCCCTCTACCCCCTCGTGTGCGGAGCCCCTAACCAAGACTAAGACCAAGAATGCACAGGGCGGAGCCTCGATGACATCGGGGCCCCTCATTCAGAGGTTACCTGGCGTTTTCGAGCCCGCTGGCTTCAAACGCTTCCTCGTTATTCGCTCCACTGATGGCACCATGTTGTCCAAGGGCAACATGATCCATCAGAGGAGAGGATTAGCTAGTGCAATTGGTAGAGAGCCGAAGGTGACCCGTTTCTCGGACGGCAGCCTTCTGGCGAATGCGGCGAATCCCGCCGAGGCGGCCAGGATAAGTGCTCTCCAGACACTTCATGGCACCCCGATGAGTGTGACGCCGCACTCTACCATGAACTTTGTGAAAGGAGTAGTTTATGCGAGGAAACTCGTTGACTACTCCATTGAGGGCATCACCCTAGAGCTGGCCGACCATGGGGCGGTCAAGGTCGAACGTGTGATGAGAAAACAGGGAGGGGCCTCGAGACCCACCCCTACACTCTTCGTCACGTTCGACTGTGACAAGCTCCCTGAGTCGGTGCGTGCCGGTTGGTACCGCTACCGCGTGAAGGCATTCGTGCCACTGCCGCGGCGGTGCTATTACTGTCACCGCTTCGGCCATACGAATCGCTCATGTAGACGTGCAAAGTCGGGGTCACCCGAAGTCTGTGTAAATTGCTCCAAGGTCGCACACGATAAGTCCAAATCGTGTGTGGCCAAGTGTGTCAATTGCGGAGAGCCGCACCCTGCTTCTTCGAAGCAATGTGGTGCATATCTCCTGGAGAAAGAAATCCTGGCCGTTCAGGCCCAGGATAGACTCTCATTCCGCGAGGCTAAGGACTTGGTCCTGGCACGCCCAGCTCTGCCTGGGACGTCATATGCCTCAGTAGTTCGAAAGGCACCCTCTGCTCCTGGCCCATCCAGGCCAACGAGCACGGTTGTTTCCGCGCCCATTCGGAGCCCTTCTGCGGGCTCTACCACACCCGGGCGCTCCCCTGGTAGAGCTGGCGGCAAAAAGGGTTCACACCCAGCTCCGGCTAAAACCAGGGCTCCCCCCTCTTCCCCCAGCGTGACCGTTTCCCGTAAGGCGAAACGGCACAGGAGGCAACACCCCTGAAGATGGTCGCTAGGCAATCTTCGGGAGTTCCTAAAGCTGTCCCCCGAAAGGAGGACAGCAACAAAGGAGCTTGCTCCTTCGCCCACGCCCCGAGGTGAAGCGAGTGGCTCGGAGACGGTGGTTCCTCGAAAAGAGGGCCCCCCGCCTCCGAAGCCGCAGCGCCTGCCTAAGGTTTCGAGGCGGAGGGAGGAAAAGACTCGCATGGCGAGCCCAACCTCCCCCAATAAGTCCTCGAAGGCGACAGCGCCTCCAGCGCTTTGTCCGGCCAACAGCACCCGGGGTTCTGCCCCCGGGAAGCGTACGGCCATTCCCGTGAGGGTCTTCAATTCGAGGAGGGCCCCCGCGTCTCCTCCGAGCTAGGCCTGGAGGGCATATTCCTTCAATGGAATTGCCGTGGACTCCGGGCCAACTGGGAGGAGCTTCGGAGGCTCGCCTCGTCCCGTTCCCCGTTAGCTATTTTTTTGCAGGAGACCATGCTAGGCGCGTGCCCCCTGCCTGCCCTCCCGGGGTATAAGGGTCTTGCGACCCCACCACCGCGAAACGGCCGGGCTGGGGGATGCGCGGTTTACACCCGGGATGATGTCTCCGTTCTTCCTTTCTCTTTAGATACCTCCTTTCAGGAAGTGGCTGTGCAGCTGCACCTGGATAGGAGGTATACTATCATTTCTGCGTACATTCCACCGTCAGCTGACTTCGACGCGGGGGACTTCCGCCGCGTCGTGGCACGGTTGCCGAGGCCCTATCTCTTGCTTGGAGATCTGAACGGCAGGCATCCTCTCTGGGGAGATTACACCATGAATCCCAGGGGACAAGTCCTTGCCGATCTGATCGAAGAGCTTGAGATGGGTGTCCTAAACGTGGATGAGTTTACGCTTCCGTAAGTTCCACTCCACGTCGGATGCTCTGCTCCGACTGGAAAATGCCGTCTGCGAGGCTTTCCTTCGTAGACAGCACTACGCAACGGTGTTTTTTGATCTGGAGAAGGCCTATGATACCGCATGGTGATACGGTATCATGAAGACTCTCCACACGATGGGGGCGAGGGGACGCCTCCCAATGTTTATATCTGAATTTTTGCGAGATCGTCGATTCCGCGTACGGGTGGGGGGGAGCCCTCTCCGGCCCAAAGGAGCAGGAAGAGAGCGTCCCGCAGGGAAGTGTCCTCAGTGTCACACTCTTTGCCCTGAGTATCAACGGCATCACCTCGGTGCTGCCGGAAGATGTTCTCGCTACGCTCTACGTGGACGACCTTTCGATCTCTTTTGGCGCGGCCCAGATGCCAACTCTGGAGCGTCGACTGAAACAGGCATTGAACCGCGTCTCTCGCTATGCCGAAGCGCACAGGTTTCGGTTTTCTTTGGCCAAGACTAAGGTGGTGCACTTGTGCCGCCATCCACACCTTCACCCCGACCCAGATTTGTTTCTTAATGGGGTGCGCCTGGATGTGGTTGAGTCGCACCGTTTCCTTGGTCTTGTATTCGACCGACGCCTCACCTGGGAGGCTCATATTCGCAGCCTTAGGGTCTGTTGTACCCGCGCCATGAAAATTCTCCGTTCTGTGACGTTCAGCGCTTGGGGCGCTGATAGGGCTACCGCCTTACTTTTTTATCGATCCTTTGTTCGCTCGAAGCTCGACTACGGATGCGAGTTTTATGCATCCGCAGCCGAGCGTTTATTGCGGAAGGTGGATTCAATCCACCACACCGGCCTTCGCCTTGCGACCGGTGCCTTACGCACTTCCCCCATTGAGAGCCTGTTGGTCGATGCTGGGGAGATGCCACTCGCTCTGCGCCGCGTGCAGTGCATCACTCGCCTGTACGCGCGAGCCCGGCGCCTCCCTCAGTCGCCAACAGCTCTCACCGCATCCGCAGCTGATCTCGATGGTGTCTATGCCGCCGAGAGACGCCAGTCATACCCTAAGCCCTTTGGGTTTAGGGCCAGGAAACTCCTTCGAGAGGTAGATATAGCTCTCGGGCCGGTGGCGCCCCTGGTTCTGCTCAGGACGCCACCCTGGAGGATACCACATTTGGCTATTTGTCGCCACGCCTCTGCTCCCAAAGCTTGTACTGCGCCGGGAGTATTGCGTTCGACCTTTTTGGAGCACACATCGTGTCACGCTGGTACCGTGCCAGTGTATACGGATGGCTCAAAGTCCCAAGAGGGAGTCGGCTTCCACGCCGTATCCCCTCTGTTTGAAGTCAGCGGGGCTCTACCAGGCGCTGCGTCTGTCTTCACGGCTGAGCTGGTGGCAATACACCACTCGGTACGGGAGATTACGCGACGTGCCCGTTTCGGAGACCGGATTGTGTTCTATAGCGACTCACAAAGCGCCCTCAGTGCTCTCGGGGCATTGGAATCTCCGCATCCCCTGGTTCGCGATATCCGTGACGCCACGGTTTTGGCGAGCCGGGCAGATGTCGAGATTATCTTCTGCTGGGTTCCTGGACATGTAGGAATTGCGGGGAATGAGCGCGCCGATGAGGGCGCCAAAGAGTCCGCGAGGACTCTGCGACCGGACCAGCGTTTCGCTCTTCCTCACACCGACTACATGGCAGGAATACGGGCAGCTCTTCGGACTGCTTGGCAAAGAAGATGGGAGACGGTCGAAGGGAACTTAAAGTTGCGTGCCATTGCGCCGCCACTGTTCCCATGGACCTACCCCCCAATGCCGCGGCGGCTTCAGGTTGCTTTCTGTCGTCTCCGAATCGGACACACTCGTGTGACGCATCGCTATCTGATGGAGCGCTCGCCTGCGCCCTATTGCAACGACTGCGTCGTCCCCCAGACTGTTCGGCACATTCTTGTTGAATGTCCCAGTCTGGGTGATCTTCGCGCACGATACCTGTCCCAGTACCGGGATGGGCGGGGTCGCTACCGCCTGTCCCTTGTGCTCGGGACAGATTCGTGCACATTGACTTGTGGACTTGTTGACTTCTTGGGGGAGGCCGGCCTTCTCCCTATTATTTAAGCAAGGTTTGTTTGTTTTTTTGCATTTGTTTTTTTTGTTTTGTTTTTTGTTTGTTTTTTGTTTGTTTTTTTCCTTTAGTTGCACGCTCCTGCGCCAGGGGGACCTCTCCCCGACGCACCAGCTTGTTTCCTTTCCCCCTTTTGGGGTGTTTTTTTTTCTCTCTCTCTTTAATTTTATTTTAAAGTAGCCTAGAACTAGGCCAGTTTTAATACGGCGACTAATGCCCAAGTAGGCAGTCGCCAGATGAGCTCTTAAAAAAAAAAAAAAAAAAAAATCGGCCAACAGCGCCCGAAGTTCTGATTCCGGGAAGAGTAATGCCATCCTTGTGAGAGTCTTGAGCTGCGGAGGCTTGTCTTCTACCGTTCACCGTTAGCTATTTTTCTGCATGAGACCATGCTTGGTGCGTCTCTCTCGCCCACCGTCCTGGGGTATTAAGATCTTTGCGACACCATCCAGGTGCACATCTAAGGGTGGCTAGGGGGCTGAAGACACCCTAAATTTCAGACGAGTTTATGTATATATTTCTTTTTTAAGCCATACTTGTATTCTGCTATTCAGAAAGAGTTATGGAGTAATATAGAAGATATATAAAACAGTTTTTTAAACTTTTGTGATCGAATGCATCTTATATGATATACGAGCATGTCTAAAATACAGGTAAATCTCAAAAATAATTATTAAATTTAGTATTATTTATACCTTAGTTGACGTCCAAAACTACAAAAAACTAAAGTTCATAATTTTCTGATGTGTTGACAAAAATTCGGATCTGAGTGAGTTAGTGCTCACTCCTGTATGAGATACTGTTATTTATTATCAATGTTGTGTACGATAACCATTATTAATGGTCAATGGCCTTTTCTCAGACTACTCAGAGGGAAGAACTCACCCTAGCGCCCCAAACTTTAGCCTAGATCCACCACTGGCCCCACCACAACGAGATGAGGATTGAGCGGGATGATGCGCGACTTACACTAGGCATTATATCTCTGTTTTTCTATTTGCTAAATATACTTTCTTTCATGCAGTGTCAGTGCATCTACATCTGAATATAAAGTATACTGAAATATCTTCGTAAATTCCACTGTCAACCGACATCGTCACCAGTGATTTCGACCGCGTCATGACATGGTTGCCCAGGCCCTTTCTCTTGCTCGTGGATTTGAACGGAAGACATCTCCTCTTGGGGGACTACACGATAGACCCCAGTTGTCAGGTCCTTTCGACCTGATCTATGAGCTATAAATAGGTGCCCTCAATGTTGATGAGTTTACGCATCGTAGCCCTAGAAACACCACATTGTCCTACCTCGATCTGCCCCTGTGCTCTCCGGATTCACAGCCTGATTTTGATTAGGAGGTGGTCGATGATCTTCATAGTAGAGACCACTTTGCCATTAAACTATCATTTTCTGGGCCACTGCCTCCTGAAAATATTGAAACGAGCGCGATAGTCCGCATTTCTCCTGCAATCCTTTCGTCGTGCGCCTTAATATTATTACAAGAAAAAGGTCTGGTCATTTTGCACGCAGTCCGCTACATTGTTGGTCAGCTGACAGTGAAACTGCCCTCGCAAAGAAGCGATATGCCTAAATGCGCTATAAGCGTCCCTGAAAGATTTCAAGGTTGGTGAATTTCGTTGAGCTAGGGCTAGATAGCAGTATGTTTCGAAGCACGCTCGCGATTCTTCCAGGAGAGCATATGTATCATCATTTGACGGGAAGATCCATCTTGCAGAACTGCTTAAGCGCGTCAAAAGGATTCGCAGCAGGTTATCGCAGCCCCCCGCCCTCCTATTTTCCAGGGGAACGAGATCGCAATCTCGGATCCAGCGTACGTAGTGGAGTCTTGATGTCGCTGAGAGTCGGCGACTGGACTTTACCTGCAGAGGCGGAGAACCTTTCAACGATAGGTTTTCATTGAGTGAGTTGCGTTCTGCTCTCACTTTATCGGCAGACACGGCCCCTGGTTTGGACAATGTGCCGTATGCAATGCGCCGATGCCTAGGTGAGCGAGATAAGGCATTTATGTTAAATCTGTTCAACAGGATCTGGACAGACTCCGGCAAATGGCTTTTCGCCAACCGCTTAATTTCTCTAACCTCCTTCGGGTGCAAGTTGATGGAGAAATTGGTTAATGGTAGATAGCCTTCTTCCTAGACAGTGGATGCCAAACGGAGCATGAAGAGAACGTCCCGCAGGGAAGTCTCCTCGTTGTAACACTCTTTGACCTGAGGATCAATAGTATAACCACGGTGCTGCCGGAAATTTTTCTCGCTACGTTCTGCATAGACTTCCTCAGGCATTGAACCGCATCTCTTGCTATGCCGAAGAGACAGGTTTCGGGTTTTTTTTTGTTTACGCTACCCATAGTTCTAACCCGACATGATCTTGTTCCTAAATGGGCTTCACCTGGAATTTGGGGATTCGCACTATTTCCTTGCTCTTGTTTTCGACCGACGCCTCAACTGGGAGGCTCATCTCCGTAGCCTTACTGTTTTCTACCCACGCTATGGCCATTCTTCGTTCCGTGACGTTAGGCACTTGGGGGTGATAATTGGACTATTGTCTTACTTTTAAACTGATCCTTTGTTTATACTAAGTTTGACCATGGATGTAACTTTTACGCTCCCACAGCCAAGCGAATATTGCGAAAGTTGGACTTGATCCACCACACTAGTTTCCGCCTGGAGATCGGTGCCTTCCGCACGTCCCCTGTTGGGAGCCTATGTGTCAATTCTGGGGAGATGTTACTCGCTCTGCTCCGTGCACAGTATTATGCGGTTATACCTGCGTGCCTAACGTCTCCCTTGTCAACAACGGCTCTCACTGCATCCGCGACCTTCTTCGACGGTGCTTATGGCACCGAAAGTCGCCAGTCATACCTTAATTCATTTAGGTTTAGAGATAGGAAACTCCTGGATCCGTGCCAGTGTACACAGATAGATCCAAGTCCCAGGGCAAGGTCAACGCCCAGGCCGTACCACATCTGTTTCAAATCAACGGGTCTCTACTAGGCTCTGAATCTGTCTTCATGGCCGAGCTAATTGCACTACACAAACAGTCCTTACAGAGAGAACGTGTGGCACCCTGTTTGGATAGCGGATTGTCATCTTTAGCGACTAACAAAGTGCTTTGATTGGTCTCGCGGTTGGAATCTCCACACACCCCGGTTCGCTGTATCCTTGACGCCAGGGTTGCCGCAAGCCGGGCAGTTATCGAAATGATTTTATGTTGGGTTCCTTAACATATAGGACTTAGTGGGAATGAGGGCGCTAAAGACTCTGCGAGAAGTGGGTGACCAGACCAGCCCTTCGCTCTTCCTCACACAGATTACATGGAATCTCTTCCCTCTTTGGTCCCCGTTGTCCCTTCGCACTCCGTCTCACCAAACTTGATGGGCCTTTTTGGAGGAAGGCGGCTGGGGACCTGAAGTGGTCGAGTGGGTGTCCTCTTCCCTCCTGCCCCACCAAGAGCAATAGAGGAAGTCTAACAATTGTGTCACCAAAGTACGATCAAGAGACGTCTTGGTCTAATAAAGAAAATGGATTTAAGCGCTCTTTTGAGTAACAGTATACAAGTTACTTCAACAATGCTTAGCAGCCTGTTAACTTTAATGAATCATATATATATATATATATATATATATATATATATATATATATATATATATATATATATATATATATATATATATATATATATGTATATATATATATACAGGATAACAGAAAATAACAGCAAAAGCGGAGTCATGTATTACGACGTTTCGGGCTATGCACACCGTTCTTCGGGCACTATAAAACAAAAAGAAATTATAAACAAGGGATATGAAATAAAAGTTTAAAACTAAAGTTTAGGTTATATATTAGAACCAAAGATGCAAAATCAAAATAATGAACGATTAAATCAACACAAGAAATAAGTCACGTGCCATTAAGGTCACCTTGCGGAATGAAGAGTCAAGGAAGACGGAGCAGGTGAAGAGAAATACCCCCCAAAATAGGGTTGGTTTAAGTTAGCGGGCAAATATTAGTTGGTTGAAATTATGTGATTGACAGAAGGAAGAAAGATAGGTCGTTAATGAGAGAAGGATTATATTGATTAATATATAGCGATTCAAAAATCCTGAGTGACGTAGATTATTGAGTAGATCCCAATATTTTGAATATATTGGTAGATATCTCGGTTTTGCAAGTAATGGAATATTGGTAAATTGTTAATATTCTTTTTTTACAAAGGGCTTTTCTGTTCCTAGGCTAATACCGAGATGTGAGCACACTCTGGCCTTCAAGGAAAGCATAGTGCTACCTATGTACTTCTCTTGGTTACTCCCAGGGTAAATAAAATTGCATATGATCATGCTAATTAATTTGGGCTAGAGCCTATCCTTAATATATATATATATATATATATATATATATATATATATATATATATATATATATATATATATATATATATATATATATATATATATATATATATATATATATATATATATATATATATATAATTAGGTAAGAGGACATGTTTTATACATGCACTGTTGAAGTCCACAGCAGGGGCAGCGTTATTGATTTTAACTTGTATTCTCACAATTTTTATTACAATTTTTTTGTCTAGGTCTTGTAGGCGAGAAAAAACAGTCACAAAAGACATTTTATTCCGAAACACCTTTCGACCGTGGTCGGTCATCTTCAGGGAATAAACAGAAAAGTATACATAGTGTAGCATTCTGTAAGTCATTCCATTTCTGTTCATTCCCTGAAGATGACCGACCACGGTCGAAAGACGTTTCAGAATAAAATATGTCTTTTGCGACTGTTTTTTCTCGCCTACAAGACCTAGACAAAAAAATTGTAATAAAAATTGTGAGAATACAAGTTAAAATCAATAACGCTGCCCCTGCTGTGGACTTCAACAGTGCATATATATATATATATATATATATATATATATATATATATATATATATATATATATATATATATATATATATATATATATATATATATATATATATATAGGTTTTACCAACGATCTGTATTCATTTAAAATGCCTTTATTTCTCGGTGGGTACCTACTGATTAACGGGGATTCTAAACCAAGGGCATCTACAGCGTATGGCAGCTTCCGCGGTGGTTGAACTTGCTTCAGACCTTATTGAACTTTCTTTCTTCATGCTTGAACTTGTTTCCGCCGTGGTTAAATTTGCTTAAGGTCGTACTTTCACTTGGTTGCGTTGTGCTAGGATTTGCTTCCGGTACTGTTGAACTTACTTTCGTCGTGGTTGAAACTGCTTCCATCATGGTGAAATTGCCTCCGCCGTAGTTGAACTTGTATCCGTCGTGGTTGAACTTGCTACAGTCGTGGCTAAACTTGTTTCAGTCTTGGTTCAACTTGCTTCCGTCACTGTTGAACTTGTTTACATTGTGGTTGAAATTATTTTCATTGTTGTTGAAATTACTTTCACTGTCGCTGAAATTGTTTCTGTCGTGATTGGACTTATTTCCGCCGTTATCGAACTTACTTCCCTCTTGGATAAACTTGCTTCCATCGTCGTTCAACTTACTTCCGTCGTGATTAAACTTGCTTCTATCATTGTTTAACATGCTTCCGCCGTGGTTGAAGTTGTTTGCGCTGTGGTTGAAGTTGTTTGCGCCGTGATTGAGCTTGTTTTCGCCTTGGTTGAATTTGCTTCCGTCGTGGTAGAATTTACTCATGTCCTGCTTGAAATTGCACTTCTCGTGGTTTAACTTGATTCCACCGTTGTCTAATTTGGTTCCGTCGTTATTGAACTTGCTTCAGTCTTGGTTAAACTTGTTTTGTGTTGGTTGAACATGCTTCCACTAAGATTAAACTTGGTTCCTTAGTGGTTGAAATTGCTTCCGCCATTGTTTAACTTTCTTTCCTCATGAATGAACTTACTTCCGTCGCTGTTAAACTTGCTTCCGTCCTGGTGGAACTTGCTTCCGTTGCCATAAAACTTGCTTCCGTCGTCGTTAACTCGCTTCCGCCTTGGTTCGGCTTGCTTTCGTCGTGGTTCAACTTGCTTTCATCGTTCTGTACTTGCTTGCTTCGTGGTTGACTTTTTTCAGCCGTAGCTAAACTTGCTTTCGTCTTGATTGAACTTGTTCCCATTGTCGTTTGAATTGCTTCCAACATGGTGGACTTTATTCTTTCGTGGTTGTACAAGGTTGCTCGGTGGCTGAACGTGCTTTCGTCAAGGTTAAACCTGATTTCGTCGTGGTTGACCTTTTTTTGTGTCGTGATTAAACTTGCTTTCGTCCTGATTGTAATTATTTCCGAAATGGTTGAACTTGCTTTCTTCGTGTTGGACAAGCTTAAACCGTGATTGGACATGCTTCTTCCGTGCTTGACTAAGCTTAAACCGTGGTTGAACTTACTTTCGTGGTGGTTGAACTTGCTTACGCCATGGTAAAGCTTGTTTCCGCCGTGATCGAACTTGCTTCATTCCTGGTCCAACTTACTTCCCTCGTGATTGAACATGTTTCCGTCGTTGTTGAACTTGTTTTATCTTGATTGAACTTGCTTGTTTCGTGGTTCAATTTGCTACCGTCTTAGTTGAATTTGTTTCGGTCGTTGGTGAACTTGTTTTCGTCATGATTGGACTTGCTTTCGCCTTGGCTTAACTCGCTTCTTTTGTGGTTGAACTTGCTTCCCTTTTGGAATATGCTTCACTTTCTGAATCCTCCAAGAATTTTGCGATCATCATAAGTAACTACTACCCATCATATGGATTAATCGACCTGATCAGACGAGGTCCCCACCCACCCCATAGCGTAATGCACAGCTTCCCAGGTCAGCGCCGGAAGACTGGAATAAAAATTGCTTAAAATTAAAGGCAAAGCGAAAACTAAAAAGGGCACATCTCACAAAAATAGAGGAAGATCTTTAAAGAAAGGGACGAAGAAGGGGTAAGTGAAAATGTGGGGAAATACCTACACATATCCCAAATTTCTACTCTGATCATCTTAGACCGGGATGGCATTCAGCCACTGTCATGGGGAGGGGAGACAGGGCCGGATTAAGCTAGTGCTGGGCCTGTGGTGTACGTTATAAAGGGACCGTAAAAATATATACAAATATTAAATCATAAATTATTTACTTGCATTATAAGGTAATTTTTTAATTTGCTGTACAGACAGATGATACGTCAAATATGGCTCTGAGACTTTAGCAATAATAAAGTATCAATTGTAGATGTTAAAAATAGAAAAAATAAATTTTGAAAGTTAATTTTTTTAGCTTTAGCATAAACACATTTGTTGATGATACTGGAAAGCTTTATTTCACACAAGTTCATGTTCAATGCTAGTTAGAGTGAGATTATTCAATCTGTTTTGCCCCATTGTGTTTCTTAGTTTATTTTTAGTCCTTTTCAGGTTAAAAAATGAACCTTCTTCCCTGTCGTTTGTAAACATGATTGACAAATAGATGCGCCAAGGCATTTTCTAAATTTGGAAAACAAGACTTTGAAGAATTGCCAGTTATAAAACAGTACAACTGTAACTTTACAAGACCTTGTTTGCCGATAATATGAGAAGCAAGATCAGTTTGCAGCAGCTCAGTATACTGGACAAATTCTTCATCAAGACTTTCTTCCAAATCATTCGGATATGATTTGATAAGATTCCATGATCTCTTTGTCATCTCTTCAACAGTAAATGAGTGTAACTGATGAAATAATCCAAATGCACATTTAGTAATTTTGATTAACTTTATGGCGTGTTGACAGGGCAGAAATCAATCTATCAATAATAACAAGATAATTTAACAAGTGAATTTAGAGTGCTGGAACAACTGAAATCATCATACGCGCGATTTCTGTTTTATTCTCTTAAGGGGGGATTGATAGTCTTATAAAACAGGTAAATATTTAACTTCTTTCATCATAATAAACCCAGAAAAATGATCGGATTAAGTAAAGATAAGCCATCCCTACCAAAAAAGGATGGCTTATCATTACCAAGTGGATTTCAGGATGGCTTATCTTTACTATGTAATTTTGGGGATGGCTTATCTTTACTACTTAAAAGATTATCTTTAAACGGCGAAATACGACATTTCGAGGTTGTTTATTTGTAATCATAAGTTGAGTATTACAAGTTGATTCAGACAGACAGTTATTCATAGCGACCAATGGAGAACTTATTTCCAAATTCAAAGGAATCTTGGTTTTACACATCATACCGTGAACCATCCTCTACATTTCGTGGCCCCTGCAAGTGATGTTCACACGCAAGCCATAGAAAGTTACTGGAATAAGCATAAACTGAGAGCAAAAAAAGATGGTTGGCTGCAAACGTGTTTTTTTCTATTCATATTTTCAAGAGTTTATGTGGCGTGAACGAAACGCGGGAAATTTATTCCTAAATTTTTGTGAAAAAAATGCTAGTCAGTACCTTTTTTAATATCACTTTATTTATTAATTAATCTAAATTTTTGCGAAGCAATTACCAGTTTTAATATCAGTTTATTAAATATTTTTTTTTACATTTTGGGGATTTCATTCACATTATTGTTCTTTTAGGGATGGCTTATTTTTACTAAGTAAATTTCAGGATGGCTTATCTTTACCAGGTAAATTTCGGGATGGCTTATCTTTACTTGACGCAAATTACCTAAGGATATATATATATATATATATATATATATATATATATATATATATATATATATATATATATGAGGTGATTTAATGGCCTAAATATAATGTTAATTGAAATGATGAGTAATTAAAGATATTCCTCCTTCGACATATGAACTACAACGTGGCCAGATCGTGAGATGCCGATTTCACCAGGCAGCTTGAAACTTCTAAGTGCGGGGACCGTACCATATGCTAATCGTACCTTTGCTACTACGTTAATTGGGCCCTGCCGGTACGCCACGCAATCCTACAGATATCAGGTAGAGCTTGGTTGCCCATAGTCCACCTGATACCCCTTTGCGGGCCGGAAGCCGGGCTTGCTCTTTTTCCGCCATGAGAGGCTGTTGTATTATTTTCGTCTAAGAGAGAGAAAAACCGCCACGACGATCTTGCGAAGTTTGTCGCTAACATTTGGCTATCGGTAGAGCTTTATTTTCATTCCTCCACTGATCTGCATCCTCGTTGTAAGCTTCTTTTTTTTTCACTCCTCCTAAGATATGCCTGTCCAATGTGGTCTTTCTATCACTCTTCCACAGATCTGTCAACTATTGTGTCTTTTTTTACTCCTTAACAGATATATCAACTCATTGTGGCCTTTATTTCACTCCTCCACAGATCTGAATCACCCTTATAGGTTTTTTTCCCTCCACAAATCTGCCTGCTCATTGCTGGAGGGGGGGCGGGGAGTTGCCTCCGCAGATGTGTTTGCGCCTTGTGAGATTGTTTACTAAGATTGTACCTTTGAACAATGAAATCGATAAGGTTTCAAGGCTTCACTGGCGCTTCCCCTTCATTTTGTGGCTTTCTCTTGTATTAAGCTCAGATACGTATCGGGGATGATCCAACAGTCAACTAAAGCTTAGGATTAAATAAATGAAATAAACTGTGGGGTTAGGCAATTGGAATATCGGACCGTGTAATAAGGTTTTTAAGTGTTCTGTGCCCAAAAACCAGAGCACGAGTTCGTACGTTTGAATATGCATCCATTAAAAAAAACTTGTTTTGAGGTTTGGTAAAGTTCGCCCATTATCTCTGTTTTAGCGATGATGATGCTCGTTCTTCCAATTCTTGGCCTTTATTCGTTCTTCCCCATTCCACTCATATTTTTGGTCCTTCGTTTAGATCTTTTGTTTCGATATAATCATTCGCTATTCAGTGACTTAAATCTTCGTCGAATTATACTAAATTTTATTAATTTTAAAAACAATATAAAGGTTATCCATCTGTCCATCACCTCAGTATTCTTTCGCCAGTTAACATGCTTTTGTCGGATTGCATCAGCTTCTTTTTTTCAGTACTCATATCATCATTTTTAATCTCTGAACGTTATTCCCTTATTTATTAACATAATTCTCTCATTTTTAACCAGTAAAATCCAAAACGTGTATTAAGAACAAAGCAGCCTCTTTACCTCTGTGTGCACAATGATAGCATTTGTACCGCCATATTAAAACTGCTGAGAGGAAGTCATTTATTTGGCTGTGCTCCAAATACTCTCAAAATCCTCAAGTTCGCTACCCCGTCCCTATGACTAGACTTGGCACCTGTCCCATTTCGCCCTCACTTATTGCTCACACACCCACATTTTATTATAGGTAAGGTTAAGTCGTCCTCTACATAGAGAATTTCACCCAGTATCATTCATTTCTCTCCTTTATTAGCTTAACTTTGAGTCGCCAGTCAAAAGTTGTTCCCATAACTACATCAGTTTCAGGGTCCATTTCACATTTATGAATGCGTTAACATTTGCGCCATGAAACATTAATTGAATAAAACAATAAAAGAGGTAAAACATGCGTTTGTAAAGAGTGTATTTGTCTGGCCTGTATATTCAGCTATTTGCTCCTCTTTCGACTTAGCTCACTCTCCTCTCAGGCAAGAACCAGTGACAGAAAACTCGATAGATCAGGAACAAGATACAAATAGGCTAAAAACTTCAAATAAAAATGTGAATAGAAGGAACAAGGCGGTTCTGAGTTCATAAATGACAGAGTTCCCGAAACCCGGTTGGTTCACTTGTGAGGACAGTGACCGAGATAAGTGTACAATGACATAAGTGGACGCAGTTACAGGAATTAGTTTCTGTCTATCACAACTGATTTCTAGGACTGCACAAGCAAGGTGCGTCATTCTTCATTGCTTAATTATCATTTCCTCGAACTCAAAGCGCAATAGCTACGAGGCCGTACCACGAAGAAAGTAAGGAGAGATCTATAAAGAGGGTTAAAATGGTTGGAAGACATAGTAGTAGATCTTTCTGCAGACATTGGAGCCAAGGGGCAAATAATCTTCCAGATACCAGCAACGGTATTGTTGCCCATGCTACACCTGAAGGAGAAAATGACGTGAAGAATGCAGGCACGTCGAAAAATGTCACCCCAATCGGAGCCAAAGGAGGGGTAAATGAACGAAAGCTGGTCAGCGACTAGCCTACGAAAGCCCTGCTAGTTTCAATCTAATTTGAGACTGTCGGGGCCGGGGAGGGGGAAGGAGGTCACTAATACTAGGTGTAACATTCTACACGCACCTCTCCTTCTCTTGCGGGATTTTCATTGCTAAAGAGGCTTAGAAATCGTATTACGTCTTAGCGATAATGTATATATATATATATATATATATATATATATATATATATATATATATGTGATTAAAATCCATTTGCAGACCAATGGGAGGAATAACTATCGATGACTAAAGGAGAACCAAATAGGTCGTACACAACGGGTCAAGAGTAACAAAGTATAGAGTAAGTTTCCTTTCTAAGAACATGTATATTATATTTAAAACAAACCAGGATGTATTGAAAATTAGAGATTCAATTTCATTTGGGGGATATTTTATTCGAGGAAGGGATATACGGGTACGCCGAGAAGTAGGAAGAAGAAAGGGAATAAGAGAAAAAGAACAGACTTAAGTGTTAGCCTCTCTAGTCGTGCCTGGTCAATTGGCATGTCTAAATAATACAACACTATATTCAGTTATTTTAAATCGTCACGTGTGGTAATACCTAGTGTGCTCAGACAAAACTGTTTAATCATCTTGATCATCCCACATTAAGTACAGGTTCATATACAAATAAATACTACTTTTTATTCACACTGAATGCTTCATCTACGTATATTGGAATTATTGCGTTGAATGAAAAAGCAAAAATAAAGTAAATTCGGTCACTTTTAAAAGCACCGTTTTTTGTTTACTTTTTCAATGACATTTGTATTAAGTCATCCCCAAAATAATGCATCATTTTCTTTTGATGGTTATCATTAATTTTTGGAGAGAAATAATCGAGAGTAGGTTTTTTTTTTATACTAGCCTACTAAACTCGAAGCATACGTAGCTGAAAAAAAAAAACTATATTCAACTCATTCCGCTGTACAACGCAGTTTAGAGGAGATAGTAACGATTTTTACGTGTGGGGCAATGGATTCCTCACGACCTGTCCACAAGTACATTTGCAACAAAGAATAAACATTTGTTCATCTCTCTTTTCTCGGGTAAAAAACAAAGAATTTTTAATAGGATCATTACAGGAGCCGAACATAGGATCATTACAGGAGCCGAACAATGGGTTATGTACATTAATATTAAATGTTCTAGACAATGGATTCATTCTGGGCCAAAAGCGACGAAAGAGGGCTCCCGTCCACGAAAGTTTCTCTTGTTCGTTCGGTGGAATGTGAATGTCATAATCCATTTTGTCCTTCTTAAACCAACTCAACCTACCACTAAAGAGGTTTACTGTACTCACTTGGACCGTTTACATGCAACACTTGAAGAAAAAGGGCGAACATTAATCACTAGACGAAGAGTTATTTCATCAAGTCAACGCACGACTTCAAAGCGCAAGATATACTATAGAAAAGCTTAACAATTTCGATCGGGAACTAATGAGTCATCCTCTATACATACTGGCCTGAATTAGCCCCATAAGATTCCTATCCTTTTATGAATTTAGCGAATCGCCTAAAGAGAAAGAAGATATCAACAACAAACGAGGTCGAAACAACCTTTAATAACTTATTTAAATAAAATGATTTTTACAAAAATGGTTTTGAAAAGTTAGTAAAAAATGGATACTACTGGTAGAAACTGGTTGAAATTATATTATTTATTATATTAATTAATAAATACTTATTTAAAATAGGTTTGATTTCAATCAATAAAATAATAATAAAATGAAAATCTGCTGCATTACCTATCGGATGAATTAAGAGATTCCATTGTGTGTAATTTCAGCAACGCCAGGTGACAGGATTAAACAGCGTGTGAAATTGTTCTCGTCTATGGAAACAATATTCCATAGTTGGTAGACTATATGTATGTATGAATGAGTTTGCACCTTTTTCCTTTTCTTTAATAGGCTCTAGTGACTCTATTGGCAAAGGTTTTCTTATGTTCTTAGCTTCGCTACTTTTTTAAAGACATTTTCTTTTCTCAGTATGCGCTCACCTTGGTTTTCGTTTTATTTTTTTAAAATATCTATGCAAACCTACATGCGTGAGTAATCTTTGCCGATCGTTCCTATTTTTATTTTTCTGTCATAAAACGAGAGAATGCAACCATTTTTAAGGATGCAAAGGAAACAAACTGGACTAACCAACGAGGGCATTTCACTCAGTGAAGAAAGAATAAATCTCAGAGAGAGATGACATAAAATGAGAAGAAAAGGAAAGAACACGAGCCGCAAAAAGTGCAACTATTAAAATTCGCCAGCCTTTTATGGTATGCACGTAGGAGTAAAGGTTCTCTCACAATTTCTAACTTGAACTACAAAGTGGGGCTGCCAGTTTAAAGTTACATACTCTAGTATGAAGATGAGAAAAGGAACAATTGTCTCCGTTTCTTTATTAGTATACATAATAAATACAAATTGAACTGTAAACCTCAAATGAATCAACCATCATTATCGAATCTTTAGTTGTTTTTCAATTTGGTATTTCAACCGTCAGGTTTAAAAAAATACTGAAACATGAGTATAGCCAATAATACCATATTGCAGTTCAACTGTGAGATTAAAAAATATACTGAAACAAAACCCTAGTCAATAATGCTCTATATATTATAGGTCTACGTGGCAGAGTTGAAGACGCGGACAAAAACTTAAACAAAATTTTTAATGACGATATAAAACAAACTGGATTTTCTTTGTTTCTAAGATCGAAAGGGGAGATCATGGAAGTTTCAATATGATCATTTCTTTGAGTTATACATAAAATAAATGTCTTTTAACTTTTTTCACACGTGTTTCTTGCCACTTCAAAGTGCATTGGCATTGCTCTCGACTTTTTTAAAGAGTATTGAAAAACAAATTTAGTTCCTCTCTCTAAATTGTCATGAGCATGGGAAGAAACCCAATCTTTTCACTAATAAGAATGAAATAATAGAAACCAACCTGAAGTAGAGCAATATAGCAAACAACAGATTATATAATTTTGGTAATACTTCAGTTTAGGGGCGCACGATAGGGGGCGCTGTTTCTGGGCTACAATTTTGGGCTACAATCTAGGCCGTTCAGACGGTAGCTTCAAAGGGGTCCAATCACGGCGTTGTATTTATTTTGCTATTTTGTTTTTTCCTTTCTTCTTTATTATTTAGTAAATGTCTGGACTTCTACTTGATTATATTATTTAGTAATGCATTGATTTTTTAATAATTACTAATGTATTAAATTTTGTATGTTTCGTTTACAATCTTTGTGAAACTAAACCATTAATTTCACACACTGGCCCTCCTTAATTCAACCTTATTTCAAACATTGGCAACCTGAAACCTGCGAATACGGTTTGTTCGACTTCAATATGACTTATGTTAATTCCTCGGTCAATTTAATAGACTTTTGTATAGATCGTGGTCCCATTTAAAAGAAGCGCGGCTCAATTATAATAGTGAAAGGTGGAGATAGGGTAAACCTGAACATCTGTGTCACGCGCTTGACTCCGCTGTTTCCCGGTCCTGGCCGCATAATATTTCGTCCATGTTCCAATATGTTTCACCTTTTTTGACTAATTTGAGTTGCGGCTCGTGAAGAAAATCGCCCTGCGATGACCCTAAAATTTCAATCAATTGCTGGGGTCTGGGAGGCACAGCCCCCCCAGTATATAATCATAATTGTTTATAGAATAATATTCTCACGTTTTATTTTTTTTAACAAATCGTTTCTGCGCGTCTGAACGAAACATAAAAACAACTTGGTCCGATAGATTTCGGTACGGCTGAAATCTATTTCCAAAGTAACTAAAATTTTTTAATTTTTGGCGGAAATAGCCTAAATTAGGCGGCACTATCGTCTTTGTTATTTTAATAAACGTGCTATCGGCTCTCACGTTTATCGAAATAATAAAGACGATAATTTCGCCTACTTACGCTATTTTCGCCAAAAAATTAACATTTTTAGTTACTTTCGAAATGAGGGGCTTCGCCTTTTCAAGTTTGACGTCATAAGGCCTAAACTTGTAGCTCAGAAACAGCCCCCCCC
This sequence comes from Ceratothoa steindachneri, assembly GCA_963969495.1. Taxonomy (NCBI): domain Eukaryota; kingdom Metazoa; phylum Arthropoda; class Malacostraca; order Isopoda; family Cymothoidae; genus Ceratothoa; species Ceratothoa steindachneri. The sequence goes on along the minus strand of OZ018321.1, from coordinate 156,926,108 downwards.
CCTATCGTTCGCCCCTAAACTGAAGTATTATAATAATTTTATTCAACGTTGCATATATATCAAGTTTAAATTAATTAGACATTTGTTTGATTTTATTTTCTTTGATGAATCTCTAGTATCATTTTGATGAATTGGGTTAAGCACTGAAGTTACCATCTTTCCCACGCTTTTATGTATCATATTGTAAACTTTATAATATACCTAATGAAAACCTTATGCGTATCATTTAACTTAATACAGTCACAATACGACATAGCTGTTATTTCGAATGCGTTTCGCTTCAAGGACAAAGGCAGTCACAACTCACAAGTTTGGCTCACTCATGAAAACAACAACATCGCATTTTGCTGTTTGTCATTTCAGTGTTCAGCGACTTTCTCTTCATCTCTCACTTGAAAAAGGCTAAATTTAAATCTTAATAAGTTCGGTACATTAAAGTTTCATTTTGGGACAAAATCAAAGTGATTTACCATGCCTTTTGAAAATATGTGGAATATGTGGCCTTTTCGCGGATATTTTGGCACAAGGAGTATCAGACGATATATAAAGCAAGGTTCCTCCAGATGTTCTTCCACACATAGGGTTCATGCAGAACCTTTGATACAGATTTTAGGTCCGTGGGAATCGAAAATGGTAGCCCTGCAATCAATATTAATTTGGGAGAAGCCTGGAAAAAGCATTGTAGCTATTTTCACAGCAAATATATTGTTTTGGTTAGTATCCTCTGGTAGAAATTTTTCTAAAAAATTAAATCAGACTGGTAATGTCAGCTTATCCTAGAAGCACTAAAAAGAAGGTAAATTTGGCAAACGTAATTTTTTTACCAGTAAGAATCTGAGTCTGCTATTTTCTAGGCTAATATATTAGATCTAATTCTTTCAAATGATGATCACTTAGTTCAAGGATTGAGTGTAGGGGAATCATTGGGAAACAGTGATCATCAGATGGTTCGGTTTAATTTGCAAATAGTTAAGGGTAGAACAACGACAAACTCCACGAAAATTCCAAATTTTTATAGGGGAGATTACGATAAATTACGCAGCATGCTAAATCAGATTAGGTGGGATATAGAATTCCATGGAAAGAATACTTATGAGATGTGGGATATTTTTAAGACTATATTAAACATGGTTCAGGAACAGTGTATTCCGATGAAGTCTATTAGGAAGAAATGTAGGAAACCATTATGGTGGAACCAAGAAATAGCTAATAAAGTTTCAGAGAAAAAAAGGGCATACCAGAGATTACAAAGTGAGAGTAGTTTAGATAATTTAAACCATTATAGGTCAACCAGAAATGAACTAAATAAGATTATTAAGAAGACCAAAAGGACAGCAGAAATTAATTTAGCTAAAAATAATAATAAAGATCCTAAAAAATTCTTTAGCTATTATAGAATCAATAATCAATCTAACAGTGATAAAATAGGGCCTATTAAATATGAAGGGGTTTTGAAAGAATCTGATGAGGAAATAGTAGAGGTCCTTAATGATCATTTTGCTTCAGTATTCACAGAAGAGAAACCAGTTAGATTAATTGATGATAATTCTAGGTCAAGGGAAGTAGTGATAAATTCTATTAATATAGACAGAGAAGAAATTAAAGGGCTTATAATTCAGTTAAATACTAGTAAGGCATCTGGCCCTGACAACATTCATTCTAGGATACTCAAAGAAGGTGTAGAAAGTATTGCAGTAGCTCTCGAGAAGATATTTATTAGATCACTAGAGTCTGGAGAAATACCAAATGATTGGAAATTGGCAAATGTAGTGCCAATTTTTAAAAAGGGAAGCAAAGAGGACCCAAATAACTTTAGACCAGTAAGCTTAACTTCTATAGTCTGTAAAATTCTTGAGAAGATGGTTAAGAAGGGAATTTCTGATCATCTAGAGAGTAGCAGGTTAATTAATGATGCTCAGCATGGTTTTAGAAAAGATAGATCGTGTTTAACTAATTTACTGGATTTTATGGATTATGTAACTAAAGAATTAGATAGGGGTGAGAAAGTTGATGTGATCTACTTAGATTTCAGCAAAGCTTTTGATAAGGTTCCACATAGAAGACTAGTTCATAAATTAAAGCTGCATGGGATATGTGGGAACGTTTTAAATTGGATAACTGAATGGCTGAAAAATAGGAAACAGAGAGTTGTACTGAATGGAGTGAGGTCAGAGTGGAGGAATGTTATTAGTGGCGTACCTCAGGGATCAGTTTTAGGCCCTTTATTATTTATAATCTATGTAAATGATCTTGGGCAAGGTGTAAATAGCAAAGTGTCAATTTTTGCTGATGACACTAAATTGGCAGCTGTAGTCAAAGAGGTTGAGGGTAGCTTTAAAGTGCAGGGTGACTTAGATAAGCTGTTAGCTTGGGCTCAGAAGTGGCAGATGACTTTTAACCTTAATAAATGCAAAGTTATTAACATGGGGAGAGATAATAGGGAATTTAGCTATGAGATGGATGGATATTGGCTTAATTCAGTTGAAGATGAGAAAGACTTAGGAGTGGTAGTAGATAGGTCACTGAAATTTTCAAAGCAGTGTATTGAGGCAAAAAATAGAGCAAATAGGGTGCTAGGTTACATTAAAAGAAACGTTAGCTACAAGAGTAAGGAGGTCATCCTTAAACTATACAACTCTTATGTCAGGCCACATTTAGAGTACTGTATACAGGCATGGTCACCACATTTTAGACATGATATAAACTTATTAGAGTCAGTACAAAGGAGGGCAACAAAAATAATACCATCCCTGAAGCACCTTGAATATGAAGATAGACTGAGGGTATTAAATATGTTTTCATTTGAAAGAAGGTGTGTGAGGGGAGATATGATTGAGCTTTTTAAAATCTTTTCTGGGATGGATAAGCAAGTTATTTGAGTTAGAAGGTAGTAATAGAACTAGAGGCCACCACTTAAAGATTAAAAAACAGAGGTGCAGACTGGATGTTAGAAAATATTTTTTCACTAACAGAGTGGTGGATTATTGGAATAGTTTGCCACCTGAGACTGTAGACAGCCCAAACTTGAATGTTTTCAAGCGCAGATTGGATGATTATATGGGGATGGAGGGTTAATTTCTTACTTTTTGGTATGTGGATATGTTTCTTGACTCATTCCTGTGGATGCAGTTTCTTTTTATTGTATATTTTGGGGGATTTTGATTTTGTTTTTGACAGACTCCTATGGAGGCTTTAAATTATATATTGTAGATGCATGGTTGGACATTCCTATGGATTGTTAAATTGTATATTGTAGCTGCATGATCTGACAAAATCCTATGGATGCATTATATGGGTGGGATTTGATGGATACGGATGACCTTTGATAGGCCCTTGTGGCTTTTGTCATCCGTTAATAATGTTATGTTATGTTATGTTAATTAAAATTGACCATTTGCTGCTTCAATTATAACCATAGAACCAAAATTTTCCCATGGTTTGTTATTTATGCATATTTTGGTAAAATTTGATTGTTTTTCCCAGTCACCAAATGATTGTTCATTTTAACTTGGTAATAGTGAAAGGTAAAACATAAACAAACTACACAAAAATTCCAAATTTTTATAGGGGCGATTATGATAAATTATGCGACTTGCTAAATCATATTAGGTGAGATATAGAATTCAGTAGAAAGAATATTTATGAGATGTGGGACACTTTTAAGACTATATTAAACATAGTCCAGGAGCAGAGGATGTTAAATTTTAGGAGGCATATCTGGGACCATTCCATTGGTCAATATCCTTTTGTATGGTGTTCCTTTCTGTGACTGTAAGGGCTGGATTATATATTTTGGTGTCGGTGAAGTTTACATTTAGATGCACTGTTGTTTGGGAGGTCATGTATACCAAGAAGAGCAGAGGACCAAGGACTGACCCCTGCTGGATACCATTGGTAACCTTAGCTTTGGTGGATGTGGCTCTGTTGACTCTCATTCTGTGTACGGTCAATCAAAAAGTCTTGTATCCAGCGCAGGACCTTTTCTTCCTACACCGGCTTTTTGTAGTTTGTATATAAGTCTTCTGTGTGATACTGTATCAAATGCTTTTTCAAAGTTGAAATAGATTATATTAATACACAATTCCTATCATGTAACTCTGCCCAATCATGCAATGAAGATAGGTTTGTTACACATGATCTTGAACTTCTGAATCCATTTTGGTTGTCACTCAGAAATTGTTGCTCTTCAAACTTTGAGATTAGGGGTCACTGATGATTTCTTCAAGGATTTTACATCGGATAATTGTGAGGCTTATTGGTCTATAGTTTTGTGGTAGATGTCTGCTTCGCTTCTTCTGAATAGGGGAAACAATGGTCTTTTTCCAGTACTCTGCTACCTTTGCTATTTCTACATAAGGTAATTGTGAAGACTATGGGCAGATCGTAGGCCTAGTTTTTTTTTGCTATTTTGGGCTACTTTCCGGTGTTACTTTTTTAGAGATGAAATCAAAGAATTTTATGGCTATTTTCATTTTTATACTGGGGGGCTGTGCCCCCCAGACCCCCCCCAAAGGATTGAAACTCAGGGTCATCACAGTGTTATCCCCGCGGCGAGCCGTACCCAACAACGAGCCGACGCTCAAAATAATCGTTAATACTTACGCCAGACGTGTGGGTAGAGTTTACCGGCAGTAAGCCAGAATTTGGTAAGATGTTCGTATCCTTCAGATGACAAATTTGAATAGGCTGCCTATCCGTCAGATACGACTGTCGTGCCCGGCAAAATCCACTTTTTTATCGCTGCAAGGAGGGTTTCTCGATTTTGATTTGCCACCGAAACAATGAAAATTCTCTTTGTTTCACATTCGAACCCTCCAAAAACCCACTACCCTTCCACTACACGGCCCATGGGCTTCGAGAAACGCAACATATTTCTCGTCGGTTAAAATAGCACCGAAACGTTGAATAGGTAACGAACAAACCACACAAAAATGAAATTTTGCCAATGAGCGGGAAACGGCATGGGTGGTCGTTTAAATATGAGGCGCACGGACGGAAAAGTACTTCATTGTTCACGGAAAATTTGTGACTTTTTTTTTTTACTGAAATTGACCATTTGTGTTTCTTGAACTACACATATATAGTAATAAAAACACTAATACTGAACGCATCCATTTGTAACAATAATCAAAATGAAGGTCGTAAAAAACCTGTTAAAAAAATCAAAGAAGAGAAATAAATACGGAACAGAAAAAATGAAAAAGAACATAAGAACATAAGAACATAAGAAAAGAAGGAGACTGCAAAAGACCATTCATGGCCTACACTTGGCAGCTCCTGTTCCAGTCAACACACAAAAGATTTCTTACCAGAGAAAAGTCATCAACATTGTCACCCTTTACAGGAGTTCGTCATCTAATCTACAATATACATAAAATGCATCCAGAGGATTATGTCCATTCATGCAACCGCAAAATAATCTCCCCACTCCTTAGAAAAATATATACATATGTACATAAAAAAAGTCAGTCCCATCTAGCAGCTTCATTCATATATTTATCTAATCTATTCTTAAAACTACCCAGAGAGGAAGCTTCTATCACATGTCTAGTGAGCCTATTCCATTCATCTACCACACAATTTGTAAACCAATTCCTCCCAATCTTCTTCCTAAACCTATACTTATCAAGCTTAAACCCATTGCTACGTGTCCTGTCATGTTCACTAAGTATAAGAACCTTACCCAGATCCCCTTTATTATATCCTTTTACCCATTTGAAGACTTCAATCAATTCCCCTCTGACTCTTCTCCTTTCCAATGTATGTAGATTTAGTTTTCTGAGCCTTTCACCATAAGGTAAGTTCCTTAGCCCACCAATCATCTTTGTCATCCTTCTCTGCACAGACTCAAGCAAATCAATATCCTTCCTATAATATGGTGACCAAAATTGTACTGCATAGTCTAGATGAGGCCTAACTAGCGCCAGATACAGTTTTAGAATGACTTCAGCACTCTTATTGCTTACACTTCTCCTAATGAATCCCAATATCCTATTAGCTTTATTCTTAGCATTTAGGCATTGCTTTCTAGGATGAAGGTCTGAACTTACCAAAATACCCAAGTCCCTCTCACAATCGGTCCTCCCTAAATTTCTCCCATTTAATTTATAACTATTCAGTGGATTATTTCTACCTATACTAAGTACACTACATTTGTCTATGTTAAACTTCATTTGCCATTTCTCAGCCCAATTGGACAGAATGGTCAATTCCTCCTGCATTACAACAGCATCAGAATCAGCCCTAATGGCCCTACCTAGCTTAGTATCATCAGCAAATTTACTCAGGTCACTACTTATACCTATGTCAAGATCATTAATATAAATTAAGAATAGCAAGGGACCCAAAACAGATCCTTGCGGAACTCCACTGCTAACACCTCCCCACTCAGATTTAACTCCATTTATACTAACTCTTTGCTGTCTGTCACCAAGCCATGACTGAATCCACCTAAATATACTGCCATCGATCCCGTGTGCTTTAACTTTGCTCAGAAGCCGTAAGTGTGGCACTCGATCAAAAGCCTTACTAAAGTCCAAGTATAAAATATCATAGTTTTCATCCTTATCTGCTGCTTCATACACCTTACTATAAAAAGACAGCAAATTAGTCAGGCAGGATTTACCCTTATTAAAGCCATGCTGTGATTCTTTTATCAACTTATGCTTATCCAAGTGATCCCTAATATTCCTTGCTATAATAGATTCCATCATTTTCCCTACCACTGATGTCAAACTTACTGGTCTGTAATTAGACATATTTGTTTTATCCCCTTTCTTAAATATAGGTATCACATTGGCTTTCTTCCATGCCACTGGCACAATGCCACTCTCCAATGATTTTCTAAAGATGCATGCTAGGGGCTCACTTAACACATCCTTACATTCTTTCAAAATTCTAGGAAAGACCTCATCAGGACCGGGTGCTTTACTACTTTTGATTTTATCAATTTCCTTTGTCACTATCTCCTTTGTGATCAAGATATCCTTTAATTTCTCTTCATCATTACCCCAAAAGATCATTGACACCTCGGGTATATTTAGAGTATCCTCCTGTGTAAATACTGAGAGAAAAAAGTCATTTAGCATTCCAGCCATTGAGTCCCTATCACTCACTAATTCTCCATTGGAATCTATAAGTGGGCCTATTTTATCTCTAACCTTAGTTTTGTATAATTGATAAAAACTTTTAGGATCTTCCTTTGCCCTATTTGCCACTTTAATTTCATAATTTCTCCTTGCTAAGTACTGTTTTCGTCAGAATTTCTCCTTGCAAAGTACTGTTTTCGTCAGAATTAAGACGTGAGACTTCATTAACAACACCGAAATATGGTTTAATCGAGCATTAAACAATGGGAAATTAAGTAACAAGTAAATAAAAAGACTAAATAATGTCAGGCATAGGGTAGGTAGGATATATAGAAAAGAAATAAGGGGGAAAAACATCTAAAATATAAGAAAAACCAAGTTTTGATCAATATAAAAAGCACAAAAAGCCTTGAAACAAATACAGCTTTCTGATTGGTCATTTATGAAACTGAATCCAGATCTGTGATTGGCCAGTGCGATAGCAGAAAAACAATGAAAAGTAGCCCAAAAAATAAACTAGAGTCGCATCTGCCCATAGTCTTCACAATTACCCTACATAATTGTACAATTATGTATAAAATTTTTTGTTACCATTGGTAATTGCCCACACAGTGAATTTGTCAGTCATAAATTGGTATAAAATTGCATTTTTTGAGCCAGAGCCCTTTTTAGAGTCCCCCAAGGGTCTTTGATAGGCCCTTGTGGCTTTTGTCATCTGTGAAATTATGTTGTTACTTCTAAATTAAAACTTTGGTATAGTTAAGAAACCTTCTGCAGGTAGTCACGTCTTCAACAAGAAGGAATCTAGCCTCAATAGCCGGTTGTGAATTATTCTAGCATGACAGTTACCCCTTGAAAATTGAAATTTTTATTTTCGCACATAACAAGATCACTAATTTTGAGGCCAATAAGTCAGAAACTAAAAGAGATGGGCCTTTTCTGATGACAGATCCTGAAAACCTGGTGCAAATTACATAGTTATATTAAATTCCAGGCAGACATCTTATTCCATTCCACAGATATTGTCATCCAAAGGTGGGTGCTAAGGAACATGTGTAATTCAGCAATGTCAAAAATGGGTGAAGACCCTTTTTTTTGAATAGGCACAGCACTGAAACCCATTGGAATTTTGGCCTAGTATTTGGCACATGCTCATTATATATGTAGAGGTACCAGCATAATTTTTTTCAACCAAATCTGAGTTGGTCACCATGGTACCTCTGGTTATATAGACTGACTTCCTTTATAATTCTCTTCATTACATATCTTTTGAAAGCTTCCAAGCTTTTCAGATCCTTTTTATAATAGCTTATTTTGTTCACTTTTCTTTTATTAGAATTACCTTTTATGGTTTGTAATCTAAATTTTAGTTATTAAATTATGGTCTGAGATGTCAATAATTTCTTTGTCTTCATCAATACTTATTGATGTAAATCTGTTATACAATTTACTAGAACAAAGTCTATTATGCTTCTTGAGTTTTTATTACTCTATGTATATGTGCCTGTATACTTTTCTTACCATTTAAAAGAATAAGATTATTATAATTTTCCATCAATTCTAGGATTGCAGGTCCCATTATATCAGTTTTCTGCTCTCCAAGGAAATCTAGGTGATGATTGAAATCTCCAAGACCCTTTTTTGAATAGCTACAGCACTGAAACCCATTGGAATTTTGGCCTAGTATTTGGCACATGCTCATTATATAGGCTCATCTTTTAAAAGATTTAGTTTAGCTTTCAATTTTTTTCTTTGTGTGATTTAGTAACTTCTCTTCTTTCCCTTTTACTGAGAAATATACTAGGATTAATATATTTCTTTTCAATACAGTTTAATATTTGCTTCCAATATATCATTTACTGCATTGTCACATTTATTAATCTCAAATGTCACTATTTCTCTATATCATTATGCCTCCTTTTTTTCTTTGTATGATCTCCTTATTTCTATATTTATTTTGTCATTGAATTGGATTTTATCTCCTTTTTGCTGTTTCAGATAATTTTATTACCTGTAACTAATTCCTCAACACATCCATTTGATATAGATCATATCTAGCTTCAAAATGATTCCATGTCTTAACGAATCTTATGCAGCCCAAAATTTATCACTCCTGGTGGGAGTAAGTTCCTCAGTTCAACAAGAGAAAGTGGGGCCAATTGGGTGATGCCACCTGCAGTAATGTATTCTGAAATTGTGATGGGTCAGCATGGCTGCCCCCATCTCTTTCCAGAGACATGACTGACTGAAGGTAGCTGAAATGGGATCTGCGATGCCTTAAAGAGATAGCCACATGGAGGCCTTCTGCAATTCATTCTCAATTATATTTCTCTTTTCTAAACTTTGTCCTTTCAATTTCAACAATTATACCCACCCCCATTCTAATTTCTCTGCATTATTTTTGCAATAATAGATTGTAATGCCTTACTTTTCTCTTTTCTAACTTACCTATGTAGATTTAATCTCCTAAGCGTTTGACTATAAGGTAATCTCTTAAACCCATGAATCACCTTAGTCAATTTTCTTTGCACAGATTCAAGCAAACCAATATCCATTCCATATGGTGACCAAAATTACACTGCTTAGTCAAGATGAGGCCTAATTAATGTCGGGTACAGTTTCAGAATGACATTAGTACTCTTATTTCTTTGGCCAATTTTCTGATAAATCAGGCAAAAATTTTGTTATATTGAACAACATCCTCTCGGATTTTGATGAAAACTGGTCTATGGGTAGACTTTTGGATGAAACCATCCAGTTTGTAATCTGTTTTTAAATATCTTAATTAATAGAAACATTATTAAAAAAGTTATGGCCATCTAAATTTTTTAATGGAGGGGGAGACACCTAATTACATGGAAATGAAAAAAGTATTTTTCTAAAAATAAGCACTATCCTTTTTGTTTCTTAAAATGCTTAATTTCTTTTGTATATTTTACTTGATCCGTTCAATATACAAGGTTAAATTTAAAAAAAAAATGAACGCGATTATGACTCTGTTTAATTTGGGAGTACTCAACACCCTCAAAATGTTCATCAATACCCAACATGTATCATCAGTGGACAAAAAATGGAATTTGTTTTATGCAATCTGGTGCATGAAGTTAATTTTACAGTCTTGATCTTCATCTGAGATTTCTTCAATAAACCCTATGTAAGGAATATTTTCATAGGTACAAAGAAAATAATGGCTAGTATTGTAGTCAATGTAGGTCATAGAAGGAATTGATATATCAGCTAAAATTTGGTGGACTATTCGGTTTACTGATGTTTTAATGCTTTGACAATCATTAAAATACTAGGAAGAATTTTATAGAATCCTTGTGTACCTGTTAAGGTTTAAGCAGTCTCAAATCTAGATGCAATTGCTCTTCAATTGTTGATACATCATCAGATAGAATGTAAAAGAATTGAATTTCAGTAAAATAAAACAGAATTTTTGAAAAATTCTAATGTTATTATAATTGTTGATTTATAGACCCTCTGAAGACTCTCCTTAGTTCTAATGCTATCACAGACCACATTCGCAATTCATTCCAGTCCAAAAAAAAATTATGGCACAGATTTATGAAGTTGTCATTTATGGCAGGTAAAAGTTTCTTAAGAAATTCATAAACTGTAGCTACTGAATGTGTCAATCAGTGACTGATAAAGCAAAAACTTTTATTGTTAATACAATTTATGTTCTCATTTTTATAATAAACTATGAAAAGGTGTATAGTAAGTAACTAGTATTTGACCAGTGAAAGTTTTGGCTTGCATCTTGTACAACAAAAATAATTTTCTCAAAAATCACCAAGAATAATGACTTGTCCAAGTTTCTTTAAGATATATTAAATATACCAATTGTGGCTTGGAAATATAATGGTGGCATGTTAGGGAAATAATTTTGGATGATAGAATGGCTATAAATTCATCTGTTCAAGAAACAATGGTGCTGAGTGTTGACATATCTGTATTAAACCACTGCAAATAATTAATGTTGTCTCTTTCGTCTAATTTTGGGAGAGTTTTTAAATACTCTTCCACTCCAAGTTTTCCTCTGCATTGTCCTAGGATGCACATTGCATTGTTGATATCACACACCTTTCCATCAGTCTTATATGTAATGTTTTTGTCACCAATACTTGCCATAATAAGTTTGGTAGTGTGTGCATGCACAGACATTGAGTGCCCTGTGGTCTTGCAATCACACAGCACTTTGGTCGTAGCTTGGCAAATATGGAAAATCCAACAGGATCTTTTGAGTTGGATTTGTATTGGGAAAGATCTTTAAAATTTGACAAAAGACATTTCTGTACAAGTTCATTTTTGCTATCAGGCATTCTAACACTTAAACAGTCACTATTACCAGGACATAACCAACTTTATCCTGAACTTGTAATTTAACCAAGCGTTAATTTGTCTGTACTCTAATGAATAACTAATAATATTATACAGTAATATCTCACTCTACATCGTTAATTGGTTCCAGAGGAAATAACTTAACTTGAAAAATGATTTAAGTTGAAATAACCATTATTTAAATGTATATACATATAATAATTACAACCTAGGCTTGCCTCGTTTGTTTTTGTTAGCCTACAAAAACAGTAAATTGCTATGCAAGCCTAGACTGCTTTTATATTAGGAAGAAATAATTTTGTAGATGTCTTTTCTTTTTTCTGATGGTGTTTTTCAACCTTGGAGCATCATCTTTCACATGTCATAATCCTATCTTTATTATGCACAATCATTGATACAGTCATACGGCTCATCCCAAATGATTGCGCGATAATTAGAATCTTTTTACCCTTTTCATATCCACTTTATCTTCAACTTCAGTGGTCATCACCTGCATGTGGTGAAACTGCTTTTGACGAAGAATGACCTATGAGTGGCATTACCCAGCAGGTGCATCTCAGAAGTGTTCAGCTCACGGATGAGCACTTGATGTGCCAGCCGGAGGTGAACATCAGGCCTAGTTAGATGGCTACTGCGAAATATTCCCAACTGCAAATTGTGCGGACAAACCTACTCACTTTGGTCAATGATCACAAAGGCGGACAATGGTTGTAATCAAATCAATGGTTTAGTCATCTTAATCATTCACAAAAATTTTATAGTAGTGTCAACATGAACAATTTTAAAATCCTGTGGCTAGAGCAAGAATGCCACCTATCAGAAAATATCTGATCTAGCAAGCTTGTTCCGATTTGTATTACTGTTGACTTGTAACTTTATATGTCTGTTTTTAACCCTGTAAAGGGCGCGGCGATTTGCCATCCTGTCCGCCATGCTGACGGGACTCAGCACCCTGTCCGACCCCAGCTTAGCCTCTCTTCCTTCCTTCAAAACACTTGTTACCTCTCTTTTCATACAACCTCTCCCACAACTTTCTCTGGTCAGCTTCTAATTTCACAGGGTAGATGCTGACCTTCTTCTTAGCTAACTGTCCCGGATCGGGGCTAAGGGGGGAGGGGTGGGTTTTTTTAAACAACCTACTTCATCCCCACCCATACCTTCCTCACATCCCTTTTCCTCTCCTCTTCACATTCTATCAATTTTACGCCGTGTCTAAGGTGGAGCCGCCATGCCGATGGACTGCCAGGCCACCAGGCGGGAGGGGTGGTCTCAAATGGCGGCGCCGGGCCTGCAAGCACCTCTTGCAGTGCGGGTAATTGTGAGAGTTGGTGAGCTATTGCGTCCCGTGTAAAAAAGAGGGTCACCATGCCCAATGATGAATATAAAAAAAAACCCAACCCCAACTTCCCCTGTGACATCAACGGAGCCACCCTCGGGCAACTCCACCGAAAAATGGAGGTACCCCCCCTTGTGCTTGCGCAGGGGACCCTCCATACTTCTTTAACCGGAAAGGAGGCTTACTCCTCTCCTACGCCTATGGGTGTAGGGGACTCCCAAATCCCCTTCTCTGGAGGTGCTTTCGGGCACCCCCCTATTTCCAGCGGCAGTCCCTCCTTTTCTTTCTAAGGGGACTGCCAAGAAAGCCAGCAGGCAGCCCATTGCCGACCGCCCCTCGTGTAAGCGGCTCGGTAGGGCAAAACCCCTTAGGGGGGAGAGGGAAGCCAGGCCCCTTCCGTCGCTTCCCTCAAAAGACCTGCTGGCAAGAATCTTAAACCTTGCCGGGGTCAAGGCCTGTGCCTCCCTACAAAAGACTGGTGACGCTGCCAAGGGGACCTGTGATGTCCTGGAAGGAAATGGCTAACTGGAGGCCCCTCCTGTGATAGACATGGTCCTTGAGGAAACCCAGCCTCAGAGGGTAGGGCCTTCCATGGGGGGGAATCCGGGCTCGGTGCCAAGCACCGAACCAGAATCAGCCCCTATGCAGGGTCATCCTCAAACGGCTGAGGGCTCCGAGGCAGTACAAGGAGGGGAAGGATCTCCTCCGACAGGTGCCCCTACGACTACCAGGACCTTCTCCATTTCAGAGAGGGACCTGGCTGAGGCCGGTCCATCTGGCATGGGGGCTTCTGCCGGCGGAGGTAAGAAGCGGGTTCATTCCCCGCCCTCCTCTCCTAAAAAGAAGAATAAAAAGACTAAAAAGACAAAGAAGACTCGGGGCTCCTCTCCATCCGCGGGGGCTGCGGGGACAGATGGGTCTGCTGCCACTCTGGCAAGCGACCAAGCCAAGATTGGCACATCCTCCCCCTCTGCCCCCCCGGTTGTGGAGCCCCTGACTAAGACTAATACCAAGAGTGCACAGGGCGGAGCCTCGATGACATCGGGGCCCCTCATTCAGAGGTTACCTGGCGTTTTCGAGCCCGCTGGATTCAAACGCTTCCTCGTTATTCGCTCCACTGATGGCACCATGTTGGCCAAGGGCAACATGATCCATCAGAGGAGAGGATTAGCTAGTGCAATTGGTAGAGAGCCGATGGTGACCCGTTTCTCGGACGGGAGCCTTCTGGCGAATGCGGCGAATCCCGCCGAGGCGGCCAAGATAAGTGCTCTTCGGACACTTCATGGCACCCCGGTGAGTGTGATGCCGCAGTCTACCATGAACTATGTGAAAGGAGTAGTTTATGCGAGGGAACTCGTTGACTACTCCATTGAGGACATCACCCTAGAGCTGGCCGACCATGGGGCGGTCAAGGTCGAACGTGTGATGAAAAAACAGGGAGGGGCCTCGATACCCACCCCTACACTCTTCATTCACGTTCGACTGTGACAAGCTCCCTGAGTTGGTGCGTGCTGGTTGGTACCGCTACCGCGTGAAGGCATTCGTGCCACTGCCGCGGCGGTGCTATTACTGTCACCGCTTCGGCCATACGAATCCCTCATGTAGACGTGCAAAGTCAGGGTCACCCGAAGTCTGTGTAAATTGCTCCAAAGTCGCACACGATAAGTCCAAATCGTGTGTGGCCAAGTGTGTCAATTGCGGAGAGCCGCACCCTGCTTCTTCGAAGCAATGTGGTGCATATCTCCTTGAGAAAGAAATCTTGCCGTTCAGGCCCAGGATAGACTCTCATTCCGCGAGGCTAAGGGCTTGGTCCTGGCGTGCCCGGCTCTGCCTGGCACGTCATATGCCTCAGTAGTTAGAAAGGCATCCTCTGCTCCTGGCCCATACAGGCCAACGAGCACGGTTGTTTCCGCGCCCATTCGGAGCCCTTCTGTGGGCTCTACCCAACCCAAGCGCTCCCCTGGTAAAGCTGGCGGCAAAAAGGGTTCATACCCAGCCCCGGCTAAAACCAGGGCTCCCCCCTCTTTCCCCAGCGTGACTGTTTCCCGCAAGACGAAACGGCCACGCGCCTCCACCGAGACGCTAGACTCACAGGAGGCAACACCCCTGAAGATGGTCGCTAGGCCATCTTCAGGGGTTTCTAAAGCTGTCCTCCGAAAGGAGGACAGCAACAAAGGTGTGGCGAGTGGCTCGGAGACGGTGGTTCCTCGAAAAGAGGGCCCCCCGCCTCCGAAGCCACAACGCCCGCCTAAGGTTTCGAGGCGGAGGGAGGAAAAAACTCGCATGGCGAGCCCAACCTCCCCCAATAAGTCCTCGAAGGCGACAGCGCTTTGTCCGGCCAACAGCGCCCGGGGTTCTGCCCCCGGGAAGCGTACGGCCATTCCCGTGAGAGTCTTCAGTTCGAGGAGGGCCCCCGCGTCTCCTCCGAGCTAGGCCCGGAGGGCATATTCCTTCAATGGAATTGCCGTGGACTCCGGGCCAACTGGGTGGAGCTGCGGAGGCTCGTCCCGTTCCACGTTAGCTATCTTTTTGCAGGAGACCATGCTAGGCGCGTGCCCCCTGCCTGCCCTCCCGGGGTATAAGGGTCTTGCGACCCCACCACCGCGAGATGGCCGTGCTGGGGGATGCGCGGTTTACACCTGGCATGATGTCTCCGTTCTTCCTTTCTCTTTAGATACCACCTTCCAGGCAGTGGCTGTGCAGCTGCACCTGGATAGGAGGTATACTATCATTTCTGCGTACATTTCACCGTCAGCTGACTTCGACGCGGGGGACTTCCGCCGCGTCGTGGCACGGTGGCCGAAGCCCTATCTCTTGCTTAGAGATCTGAACGGCAGGCATCCTCTCTGGGGAGATTACTCCATAAATCCCAGGGGACAAGTCCTTGCCTATATGATCGAAGAGCTTGAGATGGGTGTCCTAAACGTGGATGAGTTTACGCATCACTGTCCGAGAAACGCTTCATTTTCTTGCCTTGACCTATCTTTGTGCTCTCCGGATGCACAGCCTGATTTTGATTGGGGGGTGGTCGATGACCTCCATGGTAGTGATCACTTTCCCATTCAAATATCATTTTCAGGTCAACTGCCGCCTGAGAGACCACCTCGGTGGTGCTTGGCGCGTGCGCCGTGGCCTGCATTTCAGGAAATGACTGAATTCTCTATCTCAGTCGAGGAGTTTAGGTCGGTAGATGAGGCCGTTGAGTTCTTCCCCGGCAACCTCATCGCCGCGGGCCTGACTACTATTCCTGGAACGTCTGGTGGTTTTGCACGCCGACCACTCTTATGGTGGTCGGCCGCGTGTGAAACGGCCATCAATCAGAAGCGTTTGCCTACATGCGCTATAAGCGCCGCCCGAACCATTTCACTATCGCTGAATTTCGTCGGGCCTGGGCTAGGTTCCGGTATATTTCGAAGCACGCCCGCCGCTCTTCTTGGCGGGCATATGTGTCTTCACTTAACGAGAAGACTCCTTTAGCAGAGGTGTGGAAGCGAGTCAAAAGGATTCGGGGCAAGTTCTCGCAGGACCCCCCTCACGTTCTCCAGGAGAATGGGACCGCAATCTCGGACCCCGCGTCCGTGGCGGAATCCTTAGCGACCGCTTTTTCCGAATTCTCTAGCCAGGATGCTGATCCGCCAGCATTCAATGCACATCGTGATGGCGCAGAAGGCCGCCGGCTGGACTTTACCTCCAGAGGCGGAGAACCCTTCAACGACAAGTTTACTGTGAGTGAGTTGCGCTCCGCTCTCGCTTCGTGCGCGGACACCGCCCGTGGTCCGGACGATGTCCCGTACGCCATGCTTCGACACCTGGGTGAGCGAGGCATGGCCTTTCTCTTAGATTTGTTCAACAGGATCTGGGTGGAGGGTCTTCTCCCAGACTCCTGGCGAATCGCTACTGTGCTCGCATTTCGCAAACTGGGGAGACCGATTTCCGCCCAATCTCTCAAACCTCTTGCGTGTGCAAGTTGATGGAGAAATTGGTAAATGTTAGACTAGCCTTTTTCCTGGACAGCGGAGGCCATCTGTCTTCTGCACAGTGCGGCTTCCGCAAGTTCCACTCCACGTCGGATGCTCTGCTCCGACTGGAAAATGCCGTCTGCGAGGCTTTCCTTCGTAGACAGCACTACGCCACGGTGTTTTTCGAACTGGAGAAGGCCTATGATACCGCATGGCGATACGGTATCACGGAAACTCTCCACACGATGGGGGCGAGGGGACGCCTCCCAATGTTTATATCTGATTTTTTTGCGAGATCGTCGATTCCGCGTACGGGTGGGGGAGCCCTCTCCGGTTCAATGGAGTAGGAAAGTGTCCTCAGTGTCACACTCTGCCCTGAGCATCAACGGCATCACCTCGGTGCTGGCGGAAGATGTTCTCGCTACGCTCTACGTGGACGACCTTTCGATCTCTTTTGGTGCTGCCCAGACGCCAACTCTGGAGGGTCGACTCCAACAGGCATTGAACCGCGTCGCTCGCTATTCCGAAGCGCACAGGTTTCGGTTTTCTTTGGCCAAGACTAAGGTGGTGCACTTGTCCGCCATCCACGGCTCCAGCCCGACCCAGATTTGTTTCTTAATGGGGTGCGCCTGGATGTGGTGGAATCGCACCCTTTCCTTGGTCTTGTATTCGACCGACGCCTCACCTGGGAGGCTCATATTTTCAGCCTTAGGTTCTCTTGTACCCGCGCCATGGACATTCTCCGTTCCGTGACGTTCAGCGCTTGGGGCGCTGATAGGGCTACTGCCTTACTTTTTTATCGATCCTTTGTTCGTTTGAAGCTCGACTACGGATTCGAGTTTTATGCATCTGTAGCCGAGCGTTTATTTCGGAAGGTGGATTCGATCCACCACACCGGCCTTCGCCTTGCGACCGGTGCCTTCCGCACTTCCCCCATTGAGGGCCTGTTGGTCGATGCTGGGGAGATGCCACTCGCTCTACGCCGCGTATAGTGCATTACTCGCCTGTACGCGCGAGCCCGGGGCCTCCCTCAGTCGCCAACAGCTCTCACTGCATCTGCAGCTGATGTCGACAGTGTCTATGCCGCCGAGCGACGCCAGTCATACCCTAAGCCCCTTGGGTTTTGGGCTAGGAAACTCGTTCGAGAGCTAGGTGTAGCTCTCGGGCCGGTGGCGCCCCTGGTTCTGCCCAGGTCGCCACCCTGGCGGGTACCACATTTGGCTATTTGTCGCCACGCCTCTGCTCCCAAAGCTTGTACAGCGCCCGGAGTATTGCGTTCGACCTTTTTGGAGCACACCTCGTGTTACGCTGGAACCGTGCCAGTGTATTCGGATGGCTCCAAGTCCAAAGAGGGGGTCGGCTTCCACGCCGTATCCCCTCTGTTTGAAGTCAGCGGGGCTCTGCCAGGCGTTGCGCCTGTCTTCACGGCTGAGCTGGTGGCAATACACCAATCGATACGGGAGATTACGCGACTTACCCGGTTCGGAGACCGGATTGTGATCTATAGCGACTCACAAAGCGCCCTGAGTGCTCTCGTGGCTTTGGAATCTCCGCATCCCCTGGTTCGCGATATCCGTGACGCCATGGTTTTGGCGAGCCGGGCGGATGTCGAGATTATCTTTTGCTGGGTTCCTGAACATGTAGGAATTGCGGGGAATGAGGGCGCCAAAGAGTCCTCGACGACTCTACGACTGGAACAGCGGTTCGCTCTTCCTCACACAGACTACATGGCAGGAATACGGGCAGCTCTTCGGGCTGCTTGGCAAAGAAGATGGGAGACGTTCGAAGGGAACTTAAAGTTGCGTGCCCTTGCGTCGTGACTGTTCCCATGGACCTATCCCCCAATGCTGCGACGGCTTCAGGTCGTCTCCGAATCGGACACACTCGTGTGACGCATCGCTATTTGATTGAGCGCTCGCCTGCGCCCTATTGCGACGACTGCGTCGTCCCCCAGGCTGTTCGGCACATTCTTGTCGAATGTCCCAGTCTGGGTGATCTTCGCGCACGTTACCTGTCCCGGTACCGGGATGGGCGGGGTCGCTACCGCCTGTCTCCTGTACTTAGGACGAGTTCGTGCACATTGACTTGTTGACTTTTGGGGGGAGGCCGGGCTTCTCCCCTTTATTTAAGTGGGTTCTTTTTTTGTTATTGTTTTCTTTGTAGGTTGCATGCTCCTGCACCGGGGTGACGGAGATCGACGCCGGAGATTGCTTTCTAATTGTTAAGTTTTTCCCATTTTTATCATTGTTATTTTTTTATATTCTTGTTTTAAAGTAGCCTAGTTCTAGGCTGTCGTGTTTCCCGTGACTTATGCCCAAGTGGGCAGTCGCCAGATGGGCTTAAAAAAAAAAATCAGCTTTGAGTGGAGTAAGGCGCGCATTTCACTGAAAGGTTACCGAATGAATGATTTGATACACGTGTAGGTGTGATGTCAGCTTGACTAATAATATATTTATTGGTTGGAGAGCTGAGGGAAGTGCGAAGGTGATGATTGCGTGGTCTGTTGGTCTATGTATACTGATGACGTGGTGAATGTAAAGTGGATTTGGAAGTGTGTGAGTAGAGATAAAAATGCACGCAGAAAAGATTTAATGTAATCGTGCTTTGAGGACAAGATGGGTCGAGGTGGTGTTTTGTTATAGGGTTCCTTGAGCAAGTGCGACCTTTTACTTGTGGTGTATCGTGAATGATCGTAATGTTATTAATAGCTCCCTAGGAGCAGATGACATCTCTGCTCCCTCCGACACGCAGAAAAGATTTAATGTAATCGTGCTTTGAGGACAAGATGGGTCGAGGTGGGGTTTTGTTATAGGGTTCCTTGAGCAAGTGCGACCTTTTACTTGTGGTGTATCGTGAATGATCGTAATGTTATTAATAGCTCCCTAGGAGCAGATGACATCTCTGCTCCCTCCGACCGCGTGGAGGATTAAGGGAGGAAAACTTTGCGTGAAATTAATGAGGTTTTTATTGTATGAAGAAGGTATGAATGATGTTTAGACCGATAATGATCTAAGGTGGTACGGACATGTAAGAAGGGATGAGAAGAGACAGAAGAATATATGTCGTCGGTGTGGGGTGGGGGGGGGCGAACGGTTGGAAGACTGTGTGAACATGGATTGTTTATGTAAATGTTTGTGAGAGGAATGGGACTGACAGAGGACAATTGAATGAGATGTTTGTGAGGGTGCGTGTTTGTGGCCTTCTGCCCGTGACAGAAGCCATACCGGACGAGATTCGATACCACTTTGCGCCCCATCGATTTGGAGGGTCATTAACTCGGTGTTGCCGGACACTGCTTTATTAAAGGAATTAAATTGCAAGAATTATGCCTCCTATTTTGCCACCTAAGTATTTCAAGATGAATTTGAAGTTTCAGCAAGTTGATAAATGTAAATAAATGTTCCTCCCGCGAAAACGCGCTAGGCCTTGAAGTTGCATATAGCAGTGAAACTGTTCATTATATGTGAATAATATGTGGGGGGGTTTTCCCGTTACTCTGCTCGCGATGATTGCTATCACGATATGACGAAATTAATATTTATAAATAGCCCGCGTTAATGTGATAACCTTATTGTAAATTATTTACACACTTGGTCGTGGAGAAGCAGAAAGCTCGAAATGTTACCTGAAATAAAAATTTCCCTCCGCGATGGCGGAAAAACCTTCAATGAGCCGTGTCACCTTGTCTTGTTTTTTTTTGTTACCTCTACTATTTAGGAAAAAAGCCTGGAGACGAGGTGGAGGAGGATCGCAGAGAAGAAGGCATAAGGCCTTAAGGTCATAACGATCGAGGCTACTTGTTTTGTTGTTGTACAGTGTTTGCGAAGTCACTGTGTTGTCTTAGTCTGAGAGACCTTGATAATTTATCTGTGAATCCTGCCGATTTAAATATCAATTAGACGAGTCGCAATCTTCAATGAAAAAATATAATCTGAAATATAAATAAATTCATACATGCCGTAATGGATTGCGGGTTCATAAGGAGCCTAAATGTAGCAAGTCAACGGGGTTTAGTTCGCTTGTAAAAATAAGAATGAAAAAAATAACTTCAAAGATGGTGTGACATGGGAATTTCGGTATGAACTAAAAGAACAAGACCAGCAAAGATCATTAGATCCACTCAAGGCCAGCCAGGGAAGCAAGAAGTTGACATCTTATTAATTACATAGGCCGAGAAGGCTGATACACATTTATCTACGTGTCTCAATCACTATCGTTTGGTTTTTGTTTTACTATTTCTATAACTAAGGTATACACTTATCTACGCGTGTATCCATGAGTCATGCAGGATTTTATTATGGCTCAAACCCCTCAACTGTATGTGGGATCGAAAGCACCAAAAGATTGGCCGAAAAGGAAACTGGACTATTTCAATCAAAGGGGAAATGAGGGAATGGTCAAACAAGAACAAAGAGAAGGGAGCTATTGAGAGGACAAGACAATGACAAGTCCACTTAATGTGTATTGGTGGGAGAACAGAAAGAAGGAAAACAATCATAGTGGGACAGGAAACGCGACAAAGTTTAAACAAAAATTTAAGACCACCGCGCCTTTTTTTTGAGTTCTAAATTCTGGTGGCGCTCGGGTTCCTTTTCTAACTTCATCAGCAAGTTCTTAAAAAAAATAAACAAAACAACTTGAAATTACGAACGCTATCCCCAATTGGGGTTAAATAACTATGGTTGAGAGAGACTCGAACGAGGTCAAATGTGTCTGGTGTGTCCCATTTAATCACACGTAGTTTACCTCTTTAGATTAGCTTGGACACATTTTTAGTCGCGGGCGACTCTACATATCACTATGTCGTTCGGTGCCGCTTTGCTTCTTTTATTTTGTAATAACGTAATTATTGGGCCGATTCTAACGAAATTTGAAACCCTTATGTTGTTTTGCATTCTCTTTCTCGAATAATATAATTGCCAAAGTCCTCCCAAGGTTAACCCATGAATTATTTGGTTTTGGCAATATACCTATTGGGCCGATTCTAACGAAATTTGAGACCCTTATGTTGCTTTCTATTATCTTGCCAAACCACATTACTTTTCATTAAACACCTTTAACATGTTTGCCCACGTTGCATTTTGCTTCCGTGTTTTACGGCACAATCAGGTGGGTCCAAGAAAATTGATTTGGGTAGAGGAGGGGATAATCCAATTGTATTTATTTCGTGTGTGGTTCAGACTCGATAGTTTTAAAGTCTTGTTTCCACAAGATGCACCTTAATTGTCGGAGCGTTGTTAACATGCGGAAAGTTTGGCGCGATGACTGTGCAGTGTGCGCCAAGTCATTTTTCGGAGAGTTGCATCCCTCCCCTACCCTTCTGAAGGTATTGTCTTCCATACGATCTTCCCAATATCTGCTTTGCTGTAGGTTGCAGGTTTTTGTTCGGGCCAGAGGCGGGTCGACGCCGGAGCGTGGTCCTTCTTCTTGCTTGCCCTTTTTTTTCTTTTGTATTCTTTAATTTACCCTAACGTGATTACGGCAACTTTTGCCCGAGTAAGCAGTCTCCAGGTGGGCTCTTTAAAAAAATCCCCCATGCCTGAAGCCGACGGTGCTGCTTTCGGGCCGGTTTTTGCGAGCCGGGCGGATGTCGAGATTATCTTCTGCTGGGTTCCTTGACATGTAGTAGTTGCGGGGAAAGAGCGCGCCAAAGAGTCCACGAGGACTCTGCAACCGGACCAGCGTTTCGCTCTTCCTCACACAGACTACATGGCAGGAATACGGGCAGCTCTTCGGACTGCTTGGCAAAGAAGATGGAAGACGGTCGAAGGGAACTTAAAGTTGCGTGTCATTGCGCCGCAACTGTTCCCATGGACCTATTCCCCAATGCCGCGACGGCTTCAGGTCGCTTTCTGTCGTCTCCGAATCGGACACACTCGTGTGACGCATCGCTATTTGATGGAGCGCTCGCCTGCCATCTATTGTGACGACTGCGTCGTCCCCCAGACTGTTCGGCACATTCTTGTAGAATGTCCCAGTCTGGGTGATCTTCGCGCACGTTACCTATCCCGGTACCGGGATGGGCGGGGTCGCTACCGCCTGTCCCTTGTACTTGGGACGAGTTCGTGCACATTGACTTGTTGACTTTTGGGGGGAGGCCGGGCTTCTCCCCTTTATTTAACTAGGTTCTTTTTTATGTTATTGTTTTCCTTGTAGGTTGCACGCTCCTGCACCGGGGTGAGGGGGACCTCCCCCCGATGCCGGAGATTGCTTCCTAATTTAGTTTTCCCCATTTTTATCATTATGTTTTCATATTCTTATTTTAAAGTAGCCTAGTTCTAGGTTGTCCTGTTTCCGGCGACTTATGCCCAAGTGGGCAGTCGCCAGATGGGCCCTAAAAAAAAAACCTTTCGGGCGTTGCGTCTTCTTAACGGCTCGGTTGCAATACAACGCCGGTGTGTCCAGTTCGGCGGAAACCCAATTGTCATGGAGAGCGACTCGGAGCCGCTGAGTGCCCTTGAGGTATTGTATAATCTCCGCACCCCTTCCTTCACTCTATCCGTTATGCCACGCCTGCTGCGAGTTTGTATTGTGGGTTTTTAAACATGGATGCAGGGGTCACGGGGAAATAATGGCGCCATACTCTACACGGACTGTGATCGAATTTTTACAGGAGGTAGGCCTCCATTTTATTTAGTTATTTGGGTTGTTGGTTGCAGTCTCGAGTTCCTGAGAGGATTAAGCCTCCCTACGGCACCTGAGGGTTTTTTTTATGTTTTCAGTTATTCTTATTGTTTTTTCTCGGTTTTCATTTAAAATAGTCTAAGATACTCTATTTGATTTCGGCGGCTCTGCCCTTGCTAGGGGCAGCCTGCTGAGACCGTAACATTAAAAAATTAAGCCCAAGTAGTCTCCTGTTTAACTGCTCTGGCGATATATATTCTGCGCTTTTTACTTTCGTCATGAATCTCTTTTTCAAAGTCTTTTTGGCTGAATTGCCCTCGTTGTTTTCAGCGTGTTCGGGATCTTGAAAGCCAGGTCAGTTGACGGGTGTCGTTCTTCCCCAGGTTCCTGGCGCTGAGCGAAGCGCGGTTCTTCTTCGCCATCAGCATCCTTGGCCTCGCTGCCTTCCTCCACCACGAGTGGGTCTACTCCATCTGGCCTGAAATCCGGGTTCCGAAGCCCCACGCGGACCGAGAGGAATGGACGCCTGTTCACCCTAGGTAAAGAAACACTGCGTTGAATGACTCCCCTCTCTTGCTTTGTACCCTGTAAGGGGCGCGGCGATTTGCCATCCTGGCCGCCGTTCTGACGGGACTCAGCACCCCGTCAGACCCCAGCTTAGCCTCTTCTCCTTCCTTCAGAACAGTTGTTTCCCCCCTGTTTCCTCGCTTTTCATACAACCTCTCCCACAGCTTCCTCTGGTCAGCCTCCAATTTCACAGGGTAGATGCTGACCTTCTCAGCCAACTATCCCAGATCGGGGCTGAGGGCGGAGGGGACAATGATCCCTCACCCCTGAGCTCCATTTTGGGATAGTGTTTTTTTTAATAACCTGCTTTATCTCCACCCACATCTTCCTCACCTCCTCTTCCTTTCTATTTCCAAACACTATCCATTTTACGCCGCGTCCAAGGTGGAGCAGCCATGCGGAGTGACTGACTGCCAGGCCACCAGGCGGGAGGGGTGGGGGGGGTCCGAAATGGCGGTACCTGGCTCAGCCAGGCCTGTACTCACCCTTCGAAGAGCGGGCCACTGCGGGGGCTGATTAGCGTTTGCATCCCGTAAAAAAAAGCGGTCGCCGTGCCCATGGATTAAAACTTTAAAAAAAAAATCTCTCACCATTTCCCCTTTAAGAACAACGGAGCCTCCCCTCAGGCAGCTCCACAGAAAAAAATGGAGGTCCTTACCTGTGGTTTCCCATGGGAACCTCCATAACTCTTCACCCGAAGAGGAAGCTTACTCCTCTCCAGTGCCTACGGGTGCAGGGGGCTCCCCCCACCCCCTTCCTTGGAGTCACCACGTGAATCCAGCTCAAATCTGGCAGTCCCGCCTTGGCTTTCTCAGGGAACTGCCAGGAAAGCCAGCAGGCAGCCCATAACCGGCCGCTTTCCCTTAAGGGGGAGAGGGAAGAAAGGCCCCATCGGCCACTTCCCTCTAAAGACTTGCTGGGGGTGAAGGCCTAAGAAATGGACGAGACAGACATGAACTGTGATGTCATGGAGGAGGATGGCTAACTGGAGGCCCCCCTTGAGATAGACATGCTCCCTGACGCAGCCCAGCCTCAGAAGGTGGGGGCTTCCATGGGGGCAGATTCGGGCTCGGCATCAAACACCGAGCCCGACCCTTCTGGCTCTCGCCAGAAGGGTCGGGCTTCTAAGACAGCACAAGGAGGGGAGGGATCTCCTTCTCCGGCCGGTGCCCCCACGACTGCTGAGACCTTCACCATCTCGGCGAAGGACCTTGCAGAGGCCGGCCTGGCCTGGCGGCTCCTGTTGGGGGAGGGGAGAAGCGAGTCCATTCCCCGAAATCCTCATTAAAAAGAAAAGGACTAATAAAAAAAAGATTTGGGGCTCTTCTCCCTCCGCGGGGATGGAAAAGGTCGCTACCATCCTTGATCGCGACCGAGCCAAGATCGGCACGTCCGGCCCCGGTGCTCGCCTGGGTGGGGAATCCGAAAATAAGACCAAAGGGGCGCAGAGCGGAGCCTCGATTATGTCGGGCCTCCTCATTCAGAGATTACCTGGCGTTTTCGAGGCCGTGGCTTCAAACTCTTCTTAGTTATTCGCTCCATTGATGGCAGCATGTTGGCCAAGGGCAACATGATCTATCAGAGGATAGGTTAAGCTGGTATGATTGGTAGTTAGCCGAAAGTGACCCGTTTCTCGGACGGGAGGAGCCTTCTGGCGAATGCCGCCCTGAGTGCTCTCGGGGCATTGGAATCTCCGCATCCCCTGGTTCGTGATATCCGTGACGCCACAGTTTTGGCGAGCCGGGCGGATGTCGAGATTATCTTTTGCTGGGTTCCTGGACATGTAGGAATTGCGGGGATTGAGGGCGCCAAAGAGTCCGTGCGACCGGACCAGCGTTTCGCTCTTCTTCACACCGACTACATGGCAGGAATACGGGCAGCTCTTCGGACTGCTTGGAAAAGAAGATGGGAGACGGTCGAAGGGAACTTAAAATTGCGTGCCATTGCGCCGAGACTGTTCCCATGGACCTATCCCCCAATGCCGCGACGGCTTCAGGTTGTTTTCTGTCGTCTCCGAATCGGGCACACTCGTGTGACGCATCGCTATTTGATGGAGCGCTCGCCTGCGCCCTATTGCAATGACTGCGTCGTCCCCCAGACTGTTCGGCACATTCTTGTCGAATGTCCCAGTCTGGGTGATCTTCGCGCACGTTACCTGTCCCGGTACCGGGATGGGCGGGGGCGCTACCGCATGTCCCTTGTACTCGGGACGAGTGCCTGCACATTGACTGGTATACTTGTTGTCTTTTGGGGGGAGGCCGGCCTTCTCCCTTTTATTTAATTACGTTTTGTTGTTTTTGTTATTAGATTTCTTTTTAGGTTTCACGCTCCTGCGCCGGGGGGGAGTGGGACCTCCCCCCGACGCTGGAGCTTGCTTCCTAATTGTCATCTTCCCTTTTCACCTTTTTTTTCAATTTTTTATTTTAAAGTGTCCTACAACTAGGCTGTTTGTTTGCGGCAACTTATGCCCAAGTGGGCAGTCGCTAGATAGCCCATTAAAAAAAAAAATCTCTTCATGGCCGAGCTGGTTGCAACCACTGCTCGGTCCTGGAGATAACCCGTTGTGCCCTGTTCGGAGACCGGATGGGGATCTTGAGCAAATAAAGCGAACCGAGTGCTCACGGGGATTAGAATCTGCACACACTCTGGTTCGCGATATAATTGACGCCGTGGCTGCTTCGAGCTGGGCAGATGTCGAGATTATCTTCTGCTGGGTTCTTCGGCATGCGGGAATGAGGGCTCCGATGAAGGCGCCAAATTGTACGTGACGACTGATCGACCAGACCAGCGTTTCGCTCTTCCTGGCAGGAATCAGAGCAGCCGGCAAATAAGATGGGAGAGGGCCGAGGGGAGCTTAAAGTTGCCTGCCACTGTTCCCATGGATTTACCCGCCAATGTCGCGACTGCTTCAGGTCGCTTTCTTTTTGTCCTCTTCTAATTGGGCAGTCGCGGGACTCCTCGCCAGTTGATGGAGCGCTCGGTCGCACTTTGTTGCCACGACGGCGTTGTCCCCCCCACTAATTCTTTTTCAATCTCCCAGTCTGGGTGATCTTCGCGCATGGTGCCTGTTCCTTTATCGTGACCAGCAGTGTCGCTATCGCTTGTCCCTTGTGTTTGGGACGGTTTTGTGGATTATAGGACTTTGACTGTTTTTTTTTGCTTCTTGTGCACTTTTTTTTTATCTAGCCTAGCATTATGCTGTGGGATGATTACGGCGACTTATGCCCTTGTAGACAGACAGTCGCCATATTAGCTTTGAAAAACAAAACAATGAAAAACATGTTGAGTCATAGGTTCGGTCCCAAGGCTGGCTGTCACAAAACCTTGATCGTCAAGAGTTGGCCGCCCATTGTCGGATAGACCTAAACTTAGCCTCGAGGGTGTAAGTAGCTCCACACCCGCCTAGCCAACCTCAACACCGCCATAATTCCCTCTTCGTATTCACAGTACAACGCACACATTTGTCTTGGAACCTTGCCGATGAAGTATTTGTATCTCATAGGGATGGGGGTCTCACTTACTCTGATGTGGAGTACTAGTGCCCCCTACAGAGGGTCCTCATATTCACATACTCGTGACGCGATTAGTTGCGAAACACAATACTACCATACACCCCACCCACCCCTAACGAGAACTGGCCCTTGGTGCCTTCGCGATCGCCAGCGATTGTCATTCTGATCGGTATGTTCATTTCATTATCCGGTCGGGCGATCTCGTCACGGCGCGACTTTCACACCACCGACAACTTTTCCTCAAACTTCACCACTTTCTTTTCAAAACTTTATAACGTAGATGCACTCGTTGGTTTTCGATTTTTAGTTGTAAGTTAATAATAATGGCGTTTTGCAAGCGGCATTTATATGGCGACGTCGAGTAGCTACACCTTCGTATATGTCTTTGACGAGGCTCTAAAGTTCCTGGACATTTATACTCCAGCCCTTCCGACACCCGTGTTTAAGGTTGGCGGATTCTTTACCACTAATCCCGCTCCAGCTATCATCACCCCCTTTCTCGGTCATTTACCCACTAAGTAGGCTCATTTTACGTTAAGTTATTTAACTCCCATACATTTTCGCTTCCATTAACTTTGCCTCTTTCCAAAATCTACTTGATGGTTATGCCTTTTTGAATTAGTAGTGAATTCTTTTCTAATCAAACCGTGTGTCTGTTTTAGCGTTCTGTCGGCGCCCGAAGTGAGTCGGTATTTGGAAGACACTTGGAAATACATTCAAGAGCAGCAGATTCGCCTGGCGCAACTGCGCAAGAAACAGCCAGGATGGGTGCGTATTGGAAGGTTGATTATGCTCCTTCGTGTTTGATCCCTGTGCGCTTTGTCCTCTTTTTATATGCGTTTTCCTGTCTCTTGCTTAGCACTTTCGTCTTTGATGCATTTTATCCCCCCCCCCCTCCCCTACGAAACATTTTTACGTATAGTTTTGAGAAATTCTTGCCATCTTCGATCTGATCCGCAACTCTATTTTTTTTTTTCATCTGCGACCTAACAGAATGGAAACTCCTCTTCCTGCAAAAGCGAAGTTTCGTCACATAGTGTCTAGCTGTTGGCCGAAAGGTGTTAATATTTGGGTCAACATATTCCCTACTGAGATATACATTTGACGGTGCAAATTTTACGGCCCCCTTTCCCCCGCTCGAAAAAAACACTTTCCCTCTGCCTGTCGTTGCAGTCTTTCCTAGTTCCCTTTTAGCAGTCTTTGACTAATTGCCACGGCCTCTCTTCCTCTTCGACAAATCCTCCCATTGTTCCATGGATCCCCAAGGTTCTCTCTCTCGTCAGGGCAGGAAGCTTGGTCCAGAGCGCCCCGATTTGTCCCCGCGTCAGGCTACTCGGAGTTATCTACCTTCCACACATCTTCTCTTCTTATTTCTCACCGTGGACAACATTTTTTTCTGAGCTTGGGGAGGGTGGCAAAATGGCAAAACTAACAATTGTCTTCGTGGCGAAGTGTGGCAAGTTGATTGAGACCTGTGGGAAGCTCGGCCATTAGTTCCTCAAGTATCCCCCCCCCCCCACACACACTTATTAAAAATCTTTTTTCCAAAATCCTCCTTGAAGGTAGTACCTAGTGTAGACTGTTAGCCCCTGGTACCTGAAGGAGCGGCACGTCCTCCCGGCATGAGTGCAAATAGGAAAGGCCCCGCTCACTAGGTTGAATTGAACCCATAAACAATGGCTGGGGAAAATGTGCGTTTTTTTTCCTTACGACTATCCTCCTCAAATCTTTCTCTCCCCGCAAGAAGGTGGGTGGTCAAGCTTTGGACAAAACCCCCTGCTACAACCTATACCTTGAGGGCCCGTTGGGGAGGGGTACCCTGTGTAGACTATTACACCCGGTACCTCGAGGAACTGCACATCCTCACGGCCGAGTGGAAATAGGGAAGCTCCATCACTGAGTTGATTTGAACTCCCTGATGGGTCCTAGGAGAGCCGGTGCGTTTGCCCCCTTGTCCCTCTTTCTACGTCTATCCCCTCAAATCTGGAACTGTGAGAGTGTATACGGATGGCTCCAACCAAGTCCCATGAATTGTGATCTTTAGTGACTTACAACACGCCCTTAGTCCCCTCGATGCATTGGAATCTCCACACCTCTGGTTCGCGGTATCCTTGACTCCACCGTTGCTGCGAGCCGGGTGAATGTCGAGATTATCTTCTGCTGGGTTCTTGGATATGTGGGGATTGAGCTCGACCTGAGGACGCCAAAGAGTCCGCGAGGACTGGGCAACCAGACCAGCGCTTGGCCAAAAAAATGAGAGAGGGCCGATGGGAGGTTAAAATTGTATGTCATTGCGTCGCGACTGTTTCTATGGACCTACCTCCCAATCCCGCAACAGCTTCAGGTTACTTTCTGTCGTCTCCGAATTGGACACACTCGCGGGACACACCGCCATTTGATGGAATGCACGCCCGCACCTTATTGCGACGATGCCTTGTCCCCCAGACTGTTCGGCACATTCTTGTTGAATGTCCCAATCTGTGAAATCTTCGCGTGCGTTACCTGGGGTTGCTACCGCTTGTGCCTTGTACTCGGGACTGGTTCGTGCACACAGACTTCCGGACTCTCTTAACCTTCTAGGGGAGGCTGGTTGGTCTCCTCCATTTTATTCGAATCTGTTACATGTTCCTGCGGGTCTCCCGACGCTGGACCTTTTTTCCTTCTAGTTCTTGTTTTTTTATTGTGTTGTTGCTTTTTTTTTGTATCATTATTTGTATGTTTGTTTGTTTATCTAGCGTGATGATGGTGACTTTTGCTCTAGTCGCCAAATGGGCTCCTAAAAATGTCGCCTTGTGCCCATGTTTGGACCTTGACTGGACGATGCGCTACAACACAAAGCACCCTCTCGCCTGGAAGGGACACTTTGGCTAAGAAAAAAATATGGTCGGTTTTGCGCTTGTTAGGGCATTAAGGGGTGAGGGGGGGGGAACAGGTTGCATGTTCACTGAAGCCTTTTCCTGAATAAATATCACGTGAACCGATGTCTGTAGGAATCCTTTTTAGTCATAAGTCCTGCCAACGTTTATTTTATGGTTGTGGTCACGACTTTTATATTTAATTATCCCGTAGTAAAATAATCATATCCTATTTTACTAGTGTGGATATTGCTTCCTATCTGAAAGTTGACTCCTTCATTCTTTAAAGTTGGCAAGATTCGCTATGCAAACAATCTCGACTCTCTTAATTCTTCTTCTTTTTTTTCTCCTCCCCCCCCCCTCCCTATCCCCCCCGTCTCATTTTGCCTATTGACTCAAAACTCCTCGGGATCCTCTCGCTTGGAGTCGCGTTAACGGCGCCAGGTTACACTCACTAGCGTCCTCATCCGCAGTTCTGCATCCTGATTGTGACACTGTTCAGCTTCCTGTGGCTCTTGGGTCGCTTCGTGCCGGGCCTCATCCTACTCTACTCCCTGTTGATGACATTCATGTGTGGACCCGCTGTGACCCTGCATTTGATTCCGAAGTCGACCTTCAGGCGCCTCGAACATTGGCGCTCAATCCTCTTCGGCAGGAAGACTTCGGGTGAGTGCTCTCGAAGCGCTTTTTCCCCCTTGTCCATCCACCTCCACTGCCTCCAACAAAGCGATCTCGCTTGGTAAACGTTCACAACAGGGAATGTTTTAAGAAAAAAAGAAACTGGCGGACAGTGGCGGTTATCTCCGTCATAAAGTTCTTCTAAAATTGTAAAGAAAATGTGAAGTTAGGAGAAGTGAATGGAGGGGTGCAGAACTCTCGTATCCCCCCTCGTCCTGCAACGAAGCGGGACCCTTATTGGGTCGCAATACCAAAGTAATTTTGTTAAGGTATTATTGGTACTATTAGAATTAAGTTAAAGGTAAGAATATTATAATAAACTGCTTTCCCACATAATGAGGTTGGTGCGCTTCAACGCCAGTGCAAACTTATCCAACACAAAGCCATCCATTATTTTTTCCTCATGATATTGCCCCCTCATAGAGATGAGATGCTACGTGCTGTGGCGCCCTATGTGCAGAAGGCCCCTCGCACGCTCCTTCACACACACAGCTATGATCCGCTTCCTCCTCGGTCATCCCTCGCTCCCCCTAACCCTCATTCACACAACCAACCGAACTTTTACGAGGTCTTCATAATCCTTCACACTTTGTCCCAACCTCTTTAACACCCTTCTTCACATTATAAACAGTTGTCACCGAGACGTTCCTCACTCTATCCACCTTTCTCACACCAACCGTCCTTTGGCACTGCTCTCACTCTAGATCTTTGCTTCTGCTCCCATACCATAGTCTCACTCCCCATACACCAATTTTGCCACATGCTTACCCATTAAGCTTGCTTCCTCATTCCACACTCGCAATCTTACCATTCACTTACTTTCCTATTTTTTAAAACCCTGTCGCAATTTTGCTCCATCTGTACCTTTATCATTTTCATTACGAAATCATTTTCAATGGTAACCACGGTCTCTGATACACCACATTCTCACGTCCAAATAACCTGTCTTTTCTGCTTTCACGTTCCCCCCCCCTCCCTCTTTTCCCGCTGTTAAAAGTTTCGATCAACATTTACAAATCCCTCTCACTTTCAGCCACCAACACCAGGTCATCAGCACACATACCTTCCCCCCCCCCCATTTTCCCTCACTCCCATTCGTACTTCTCTCAGTACTCCAGCCATGGTGAGATGTTTTACACCCCCACCTATGTCAAACCACTCGATCCGGCTATCTTTCATCTTGACGCACGCTTTTTACCAACTAAACTCTTTCCAACATCCAATAGGTTGCCATTCACCCAATACTTTCTTAGCACCTCCCGTAATGCTTCTCTCTAAGCTTTCTCCAAATCCATGAACCCAGCAAACCCTTTAACCTCGTCCCTTTTTTCACCCAGCTGCCTCAGTTCAAATTTCTACTCGTCCAAGACCCGTTACCCCCCTCTAAATCTCCCTTGTCCATCAAACTCTGTTATACAGCCAATTAAAATGTTTGAGTACATTTTACCTACCACACTAAAGGCTTATTTTCCTGTAGTACTTGCATTCAACTTTCTCCTCTTTAATAGAATTGCACTATTTCTGCACCGGTCGTGCCCGGTTCTGAGACCGGACTGTGATCTATAGCGACTCACAAAGCGCCCTGAATGCTCTCGGGAGGCCATTAAAAAAAAAAAACCTTCCACTCCTCATGTACTCTCTTAACTTACAACACAGCCACCACTTATTTTTTAGCCTTTCAGCGACTATATCCTATACTCTAGCTGCCTTGCCATTTATACAAGCCTCTTGCATGCTTATCACTACCAAACCTCGAATTACCAACGAAGCCAATCATATTTACCTTTGCATCTTCCATACCCACATTATACAACTCACCAAAGTATTCTCCCCGATCTACTTTTAATCTCCACTTTCCTCACAAATACTTTTCCATTCTTATTGATTTTCATACAGCTATTCGTCTCCTGCTTCCTCCCTCACCTTTCTTACTTCCTTCCAGAAGAACCTCCTGTTCCCATCGGGATCCTCATTCATCTTTTCTACCAACGCTTCATTTGCTGTTTTCTTACTCAGTTTTATCACTTGTTTCACTTTCCTTTTAATATTGTATGCATTCCTCTCTGACCTGCCATTCTTATCTCCAAAATTCAGCATTCACGTGTGCGTCTGCCTCCTTTTTGCTTCCTCTTTCCTGTCCTGTCCCACCCACACACACTCCTCGCAGTACTTCCTACTCTTTCCTTAAATTTGTTCTACATTTCCTCATTCTCCATGGTTGCACTTATTTTCCTCAATTCTACTTCCAAGAATTTTCACTTTTCTCTGATTCGATCGACTTGCCCTCCCGTCCTCAGTGCCCGCAGCTGTGTACCCTTTTTGCCTGCGAGAGGATCTGTGGCTATGTATCATCCGCACATTTTTATTTCCTTTAGCTTCACTACTTTCTTTACACATCTCTCCTTACTAACTTTCTGTGTGATTCGGCCTCGATGTTATTGCGCTTTAAATTCGCTTTAAAATATGTTCTGATTCAATAACCTTTCTTATTTGTCTCCAACCCGTGTGACTGGACGGGGTCCGACACCCTCGCCCATTACCTTCATTGTGTGTCGCGTTCGTGGGAACGAGATTTTCGGGTGCGCGTTTCTAAGTTAATCGATCCTTATCCGGATTTAGTTGCCTCTTAAGGCATGTGCTGGAGGACGGTATAGGTAACCTTCCAGCCCCACATACAGGGAGCGATAATCCACTAAATAGGTTCGTGACCATGGTATGGATCTGGAGAGTCTCTGGTCCTGACCTTCCTATGTCACTATTCTTCAGCGTTACTCTTTCGGATACAGGTGGACCGCCGAGTCCCGAGAGCGACCTGACGGAATTCCTGCTGGAGGAATCCGACGAGGTGCAGGATGCTCTAGGAATACCCCTCTCATCCCTCGAACTTGATTTACGAGACGACGCCCACAAAGTCGAACCGCGTCGTCGAGGCCGAAAGTCAACCCGAGGGGGGGGGAAGATGGCTTCCCAGAGGAGCAGATCGCAAGAAGGTGAGTCGCGTCCAGTGACGCTTGAAGACGGGTTCTTCGCCAGGGTCGTGGGCGCCGTCATGTGAGCTCACTCCACTCTTGTCTCACTCAAGAGGCTTTAACCTCATTAGTATCAGGGTGACAAAATTTAGGACTGTGAAAGTCTTCTTCCCATTGTTTTTGCCATCTTTATTTTATCATCCACCATAGAAACCCTTCACGGGGTTTCTAGGCTCTTTTTTTTGTTTACGACCAGTGTAACCATTCAAGATCCAGAAGTGTAATTTTGGGTCTCATTAGGTTGAATCGTCTGTGACAGGTTAATAGGGGAGGTAAGGTAGTTATCCAGTTCTATGGGTATTTTTGCATGTCAACACACTCATGATTCCTTCTGCTCTTTGTAAGTGTACACCCCGTAAGTGGCGGCACGGCGATTTGCCTTCCTGGCCACCGTGCTAACGGGACTCGGCGCCCCGTCCGGCTCCAGCTTAGCCTCTTCTCCTTCTTTCAGACAGCCTGTCTCCTTACCCTGCTTGCTCACTTTCCATACAACCTCTCCCACAACTTTATTCTGGTCGGCCTCTAATTTCAAAGGGTAGAAGCCGACCAGCTTCCTCTTAGCCAACCATCCCCAATCGAGGGGGGGGGACGCCCCCTCACCCCTGAGCTCCGATTTTGGATGGTTGGGTTTAACAAACCTTTTTCACCCTCACCTTCCTCACACCCCCTTTCTTTCTCCTTTCACTGTCTATCGATTTTACGCAGTACCTACGGTGGAGCCACTAGGCGGAAGGAGTGGCCTCATGGCAGCAGCTGGTTTTGACGGCCCCGTCATAATTATAGCGTCACCAAAGCCCAATGATGAGTTTAATAAAAAAAATAACGACCATCGCGGTAGCCGCCTTCGGGCAGCCTTTCCCCCTTACCCCTAGGCTTTCGCAGGGGACCCTCCCAAACTCTTCGACTGGAGAGGAGCTTACTCCTCTCCTAGGCCTACGGGTGTAGAGGACTCCTGCTCAATCCTTCCCTGGAATCTACTCCCTGCTTCCAGCGGCAGTCCCTACATTTCTTTCACAAGAGGACAGTCGGCCCAAAATTGACCGCTCTCGGTGGGAGCGGCTTGATACGGTCAACCCTCTTAGGGGGGCAAGGGATAGTAGGGCCCGTCGGCCTGTGCCCCCTAATGTCTTGCACTTTTGAGTTAAGAGTATACAGGGCTGCCGCCAAAAGGCAGAACCCATTAATTCCCAAAATCTCTCAAACCTCTTGCGTGTGCAAGTTGATGGAGAAATTGGTAAATGTTAGACTAGCCTTTTTCCTGGACAGCGGAGGCCATCTGTCTTCTGCACAATGCGGCTTCCGCAAGTTCCACTCCACGTCGGATGCTCTGCTCCGACTGGAAAATACCGTCTGCGAGGCTTTCCTTCGTAGACAGCACTACGCCACGGTGTTTTTCGATCTGGAAAAGGCCTATGATACCGCATAGCGATACGGTAACATGGAGACTCTCCACACGATGGGGGCGAGGGGACGCCTCCCAATGTTTATATCTGATTTTTTGCGAGATCGTCGATTCCGCGTACGGGTGGGGGAGCCCTCTCCGGTTCAATGGAGTAGGAAAGTGTCCTCAGTGTCGCACTCTGCCCTGAGCATCAACGGCATCACCTCGGTGCTGGCGGAAGATGTTCTCGCTACGCTCTACGTGGACGACCTTTCGATCTCTTTTGGCGCGGCCCAGATGCCAACTCTGGAGCATCGACTTCAACAGGCATTGAACTGCGTCTCTCGCTATGCCGAAGCGCACAGGTTTCGGTTTTCTTTGGCCAAGACTAAGGTTATGCACTTGTGCCGCCATCCACGGCTTCACCCCGACCCAGACTTGTTTCTTAATGGGGTGCGTCTGGAAGTGGTTGAATCGCAACGTTTCCTTGGTCTTGTATTTGATTGACGCCTCACCCGGGAGGCTCATATTCGCAGCCTTAGGGTCTCTTGTACCCGCGCCATGGATATTCTCCGTTCCGTGAGATTGAGCGCTTGGGGCGCTGATAGGGCTACTGCCTTACTTTTTTATTGATCCTTTGTTCGTTCGAAGCTCGACTTGGAAGCAATTTTTATGTATCCGGAGCTGAGCGTGTATTGCGGAAGATAGAATCGATCCACCACTCCGGCCTTCGCCCCCGTAAGGGGCGCGGTGATTTTGCCATCCTGACCGCCGTGCTGACGGGACTCAGCACCCCGTCCGGCCCCAGCTTAGCCTCTCTTCCTTCCTTCAAAACACTTGTTTCCTCTCTTTTCATACAACCTTTCCCACAACTTTCTCTGTTCAGCCTCTAATTTCACAGGGTAGATGCTGACCTTCTTCTCGACCAACCGTCCTGGATCGGGGCTGAGGGGGGAGGGACCAATGTTCCCTAACCCCTGAGCTTCGGTCTGGGGTGGTTGGTTTTTAACAACCTGCTTCATCCCCACCCATACCTTCCTCACATCCCTTTTCCTCTCCTCTTCACATTCTATCTGTTTTACGCCGTGTCTAAGGTGGAGCCGCCATGCCGATGGACTGCCAGGCCACCAGGCGGGAGGGGTGGTCCCAAATGGTGGCGCCTGGCTCTGCTGGGTTTGTAAGCACCTCTCGCAGTGCGGGCTACTGCGAGAGGTGATGTGCGATTGCGTCCCGTATAAAAAAAGAGGGTCACCATGCCCATGTATGTACAACAAAAAAGAACCCAACCCTCAACTTCCCCTGAAACAGCGACGGAGCCGCCCTCGGGCAGCTCCAGCAAAAAAATGGAGGTCCCCCCACCCCCTGTGCTTGCGCAGGGGACCCTCCATATTTCTCTAACTGGAGAGGAGGCTTACTCCTCTCCTACGCCTACGGGTGCAGGGGACTCCCCCTCACCCCCTTCTCTGGAGGTGCTTTCGGGCGCCTCCCTTTTTCCAGCGGCAGTCCCCTCTTTTCTTTCCAAGGGGACTGCCAAGAAAGCCAGCAGGCAGCCCTTAGCCAGCCGCTTGCCATCGAAGCGGCTCGGTAGGGCAAACCCCCTTAGGGGGGAGAGGGAAGCCAGGCCCCTTCGGTCGCTTCCCTCAAAGGACCTGCTGGCAAGGATATTGAACCTTGCCGGGGTTAAGGCCTGTGCCTCCCCACAAAAGACTAGTGACAATACTGCCAACGGGACCTGCGATGTCTTGGGAGGGGATGGCCAACTGGAGGCCCCTCCTGTGACACACATGGTCCTTGAGTAGCCCCAGCCTCAGACGGTAGGGCCTTGCATGGGGGAGAATCTGGGCTCGGCGCCAAGCACCGAACTCGAATCCGCCCCTATGCAAGGTCCTCCTCGAAAGGCTGACGGCTCCGAGGCAGTACAAGGAGGGGAGACATCTCCTCCGACAGGTGCCCCTACAACTACCAGGACCTTCTCCATTTCGGAGAGGGACCTGGCTGAGGCCGGTCCATCTGGCATGGGGGCTTCTGCCGGTGGAGGTGAGAAGCGAGTTCAATCCCCGCCCTCCTCTCGTAAAAAGAAGAATAAAAAGACAAGAAAGTCAAAGGAGACTCGGGGCTCCTCTCTATCCGCGGGGGCTGCGGGGACGGATGGGTCTGCTGCCACTTTGGTAGGCGACCAAGCCAAGATCGGCACATCCGGCCCCTCTACCCCCCGTGTGCGGAGCCCCTGACTAAGACCAAGAGTGCACTGGGCGGAGCCTCGATGACATCGGGGCCCCTCATTCAGAGGTTACCTGGCGTTTTCGAGCCCGCTGGCTTCAAGCGCTTTCTCGTTATTCGCTCCACTGATGGCAGCATGTTGTCCAAGGGCAACATGATCCATCAGAGGAGAGGATTAGCTAGTGCAATTGGTAGAGAGCCGAAGGTGACCCGTTTCTCGGACGGGAGCCTTCTGGCGAATCCCGCCGAAGCGGCCAAGATAAGTCCTCTTCGGACACTTCATGGCACCCCGGTGAGTGTGACGCCGCACTCTACCATGAACTTTGTGAAAGGAGTAGTTTATGCGAGGGAACTCGTTGACTACTCCATTGAGGACATCACCCTAGAGCTGGCCGACCATGGGGCGGTCAAGGTCGAACGTGTGATGAGAAAACAGGGAGGGGCCTCGAGACCCACCCCTACACTCTTCGTCACGTTCGACTGTGACAAGCTACCTGAGTCGGTGCGTGCCGGTTGGTAGCGCTACCGCGTGAAGGCATTCGTGCCACTGCCGCGGTGGTGCTATTACTGTCATCGCTTCGGCCATACGAATCGCTCATGTAGACGTGCAAAGTCGCGGTCACCCGAAGTCTGTGTAAATTGCTCCAAGGTTGCACACGATAAGTCCAAATCGTTTGTGGCCAAGTGTGTCAATTGCGGAGAGCCGCACCCTGCTTCTTCGAAGCAATGTGGTGCATATCTCCTTGAGAAACAAATCCTTGCCGTTCAGGCCCAGGATAGACTCTCATTCCGCGAGGCTAAGGACTTGGTCCTGGCGCGCCCGGCTCTGCCTGGGACGTCATATGCCTCAATAGTTAGAAAGGCACCCTCTGCTCCTGGCCCATCCAGGCCAACGAGCACGGTTGTTTCCGCGCCCATTCGGAGCCCTTCTGCGGGCTCTACTCAACTCGGGCGCTTGCCTGGTAAAGCTGGCGGCAAAAAGGGTTCATACCCAGCCCCGGCTAAAACCAGGGCTTCCCCCTCTTCCCCCAGCGTGACCGTTTCCCGTAAGGTGAAACGGCCACGCGCCTCCACCGAGTCGTTAGACTCACAGGAGGCAACACCCCTGAAGATGGTCGCTAGGCCATCTTCCGGGGTTCCTAAAGCTGTCCCCCGAAAGGAGGACAGCAACAAAGGAGCTTCGGCTCCTTCGCCCACGCCCCGAGGTGTGGCGAGTGGCTCGGAGACGGTGGTTCCTCGAAAAGAGGGCCCCCCGCCTCCGACGCCGCAACGCCCGCCTAAGGTTTCGAGGTGGAGGGAGGAAAAGACTCGCATGGCGAGCCTAACCTCTCCCAATAAGTTCTCGAAGGCGACAGCGCTTTGTCCGGCCAACAGCGCCCGGGGTTCTGCCCCCGGGAAGCGTACGGCCATTCCCGTGAGGGTCTTCAGTTCGAGGAGGGCCCCCGCGTCTCCTCCGAGCTAGGCCTGGAGGGCATATTCCTTCAATGGAATTGCCGTGGACTCCGGGCCAACTGGGCGGAGCTGCTGAGGCTCGTCTCGTCCCGTTCCCCGTTAGCCATCTTTTTGCAGGAGACCATGCTAGGCGCGTGCCCCCTGCCCGCCCTCCCGGGGTATAAGGGTCTTGCGACCCCACCACCGCGGGATGGCCGTGCTGGGGGATGCGCGGTTTACACCCGGCATGATGTCTCCGTTCTTCCTTTCTCTTTAGATACCACTTTCCAGGCAGTGGCTGTGCAGCTGCACCTGGGTAGGAGGTATACTATCATTTCTGCGTACATTCCACCGTCAGCTGACTTCGACGCGGGGGACTTCCGCCGCGTCGTGGCACGGTTGCCGAGGATCTATCTCTTGCTTGGAGATCTGAACGGCAGGCATCCTCTCTGGGGAGATTACTCCATAAATCCCAGGGGGGCAAGTCCTTGCCGATCTGATCGAAGAGCTTGAGTTGGGTGTCCTAAACGTGGATGAGTTTACGCATCACTGTCCGAGAAACGCTTCATTTTCTTGCCTTGACCTATCTTTGTGCTCTTCGGATGCACAGCCTGATTTTGATTGGGGGATGGT
Source organism: Ceratothoa steindachneri (assembly GCA_963969495.1). NCBI lineage: Eukaryota > Metazoa > Arthropoda > Malacostraca > Isopoda > Cymothoidae > Ceratothoa > Ceratothoa steindachneri. Next base: position 156,886,451 of record OZ018321.1, on the reverse strand, counting down.
CGATGACCTCCATGATAGTGATCACTTTCCCATTCAAATATCATTTTCAGGGCAACTGCCGCCTGAGAGACCACCTCGGCGGTGCTTGGCGCGGGCGCGGTGGCCTGCATTTCAGGAAATGACTGAACTCTCTATCTCAGTCGAGTAGTTTAGGTCGGTAGATGAGGCCGTTGAGTTCTTCTCCGGCAACCTCATCGCCGTGGGCCTGACTACTATTCCTAGAACGTATGGCGGTTTTGCACGCCGACCACTCCCATGGGGGTCGGCCGAGTGTGAGACGGCCCGCAAACAGCAGCGTTATGCCTACATGCGCTATAAGCCCCGCCCGAACCATTTCACTATCGCTGAATTTCGTAGAGCTAGGGCTAGGTTCCGGTATATTTCGAAGCACGCCCGCCGCTCTTCTTGGCGGGCATACGTGACCTCACTTAACGGGAAGACCCCTTTAGCTGAGTTGTGGAAGCGAGTCAAAAGGATTCGGGGCAAGTTCTCGCAGGACCCCCCTCCCGTTCTCCAGGAGAATGGGCCAGCAATCTCGGACCCCGCGTCCGTGGCAGAATCCTTAGCGACCGCTTTTTCAGCATTCTCTAGCCGTGATGCTGCTCCGCCAGCATTCAATGCACGTTGTGATGTCGCGGAAGGCCGCCGGCTGGACTTTACCTCCAGAGGCGGAGAACCCTTCAACGACAAGTTTACTGTGAGTGAGTTGCGTTCCGCCTTCGCTTCGTGCGCGGACACCGTCCATGGCCCGGACGATGTCCCGTACGCAATATCTTGACACCTGGGTGAGCGAGGCATGGCCTTTCTGTTAGATTTGTTCAACAGGATCTGGGTGGAAGGTCTTCTCCCAGACTCCTGGCGAATCGATACTGTGCTCGCCTTTCGCAAACCGCGGAGAGATCACTCTACTCCGACCGGTTTCCGCCCAATCTCTCTAACCTCTTTCGTGTGCAAGTTGATGGAGAAATTGGTAAATGTTAGACTAGCCTTTTTCCTGGACAGCGGAGGCCATCTGTCTTCCGCATAGTGCGGCTTCCGCAAGTTCCACTCCACGTCGGATGCTCTGCTCCGACTGGAAAATGCCGTCTGCGAGGCTTTCCTTCGTAGACTGCACGACGCCACGGTGTTTTTTGATCTGGAGAAGGCCTATGATACCTCATGGCGACTCCAACAGGCATTGAACCGCGTCTTTTCTTTCGCTATGCCGAAGCGCACAGGTATCGGTTTTCTTTGGCCAAGACTAAGGTGGTGCACTTGTGCCGCCATCCACGGCTTCACCCCGACCCAGATTTGTTTCTTAATGGGCTGCGCCTAGATGTGGTGGAATCGCACCGTTTCCTTGGTCTTGCATTCGACCGACGCCTCACCTGGGAGGCTCATATTTGCAGCCTTAGGGTCTCTTGTACCCGCGCCATGGACATTCTCCGTTCCGTGACGTTCAGCGCTTGGGGGTGCTGATAGGACTACTGCTCTACTTTTGTATCGATCCTTTGTTCGTTCGAAGCTCGACTACGGATGCGAGTTTTATGCATCCGCAGCCGAGCGTTTATTGCGGAAGGTGGATTCAATCCACCACACCGGCCTTCGCCCTGCGACCGGTGCCTTCCGAACCTTCCCCATTGAGAGCCTGTTGGTCGATGCTGGGGAGATGCCACTCGCTCTGCGCCGCGTGCAGTGCATCACCCGCCTGTACGCGCGAGCCTGGTGCCTCCCTCAGTCACCAACAGCTCTCACTGCTTCCGCAGCTGATCTCGATGGTGCCTATGCCGCCGAGAGACGCCAGTCATACCCTAGGCCCTCTGGGTTTAGGGCCAGGAAACTCCTTCGAGAGGTAGATATAGCTCTCGGTCCGGTGGCGCCCCTGGTTCTGCCCAGGACGCCACCCTGGAGGGTACCACATTTGGCTATTTGTAGCCACGCCTCTGCTCCCAATGCTTGTACGGCGCCGGGAGTATTGTGTTCGACCTTTTTGGAGCACACATCGTGTCACGCTGGAACCGTGCCAGTTTATACGGATGGCTCCAAGTCCCAATAGGGGGTTGGCCTCCACGTCGAATCCCCTCTGTTTGAAGTCAGTGGGGCTCTACCAATCGCTGCTTTTGTCTTCACGGACTTGCTGGTGTCAATACACCACTCGGTACGGGAGATTACGCGACGTGTCCGGTTCGGAGACCGGATTGTGATCTATAGCGACTCACAAAGCGCCCTGAGTGCTCTCGGGGCATTGGAATCTCCGCATCACCTGGTTCGCGTTATCCGTGACGCCACGGTTTTGGCGAGCCGGGCGAATGTCGAGATTATCTTCTGCTGGGTTCCTGGACATGTAGGAATTGCGGTGGATGAGTGTGCCAAAGAGTCCGCGAGGACTCTGCGACCGGACCAGCGTTTCGCTCTTCCTCACACCGACTACATGGCAGGAATACGGGCAGCTCTTCGGACTGCTTGGCAAAGAAGATGGGAGACGGTCGAAGGGAACTTAAAGTTACGTGCCATTGCGCCGCGACTGTTCCCATGCACCTATCCCCCAATGCCGCGGCGGCTTCAGGTCGCTTTCAGTCGTCTCCGAATCGGACACACTCGTTTGACGTATCGCTATTTGATGGAGCGCGCGCCTGCGCCCTATTGCAACGACTGCGTCGTCCCCCAGACTGTTCGGCACATTCTTGTCGAATGTCCCAGTCTGGGTGATCTTCGCGCACGATACCTGTCCCGATACTGGGATGGGCGGGGTCGCTACCGCCTGTCCCTTGTACTCGGGACGAGTGCGTGCACTTTGACTTGTGTACTTTTGGTGGGAGGCCGGGCCTCTCCCTTTCATTTAACCAGGTTTAATTTGTTTTTGTTATTGTTATTTATTTTTATTGTTGTTTCCTGTTCAATTTTTAAAGTAGCCTAGAACTAGGCTGTTTGTTTACGGCGATTTATGCCTAAGTCGGCAGTCGCCAGATAGCCCCTTAAATTAAAAAAAAAATAAAAAAACCTGGCCTTCGCCTGCCGACCGGTGCCTTCTTGTCGCTGGAGCGCGCTTCCTTCATGCTGCCCTTTTTCTTTTTCTTTTTGTTGTTTTTTTTTTAGCCTTTGTCCTTTTTTATTGTTGCTATTTACATATTTTTTTTTATCTTGCCTAGTAGTAGGCTATGGTGTGAGTGTGTCGACCTTTGCCGCAGTAGGCAGTCGCTAGATGGGCTCCTAAAAAAAAAATCACACACTCTATCTTACTCGCACACACTACTCACTCATACACAGTCATTCGCACTCTCTCAGACATTCACACACACAGAAAAAAAAAAAACGCACATTCACCCTAACCAATGTTTACTTCACCTATATAATTCTCGAGCTGGCATTCGGCCCCACCATTTTGTCCTGCCGCTATTCGCTCAATAGCACAGCATCGCCCTCTTCTTCCTTACAAATGCCACCGCTACCACGAGTCCCACCTGATCGCTCTCCATTCGCTCAACCCTACTAAAAGTCTTCACTCCCATGCAATGTACTTCTCACAATGCATCTACATACACACACACACACACACACACACCCTTTTTAGAATTCACACTCTCTCCTTTCCTTGATCACATTTGCCCGTGCAGTTCCATCCTACTCACTCGCGTCGCACATTAGCGTCGAATAACTGGATGTGGTACCCGGCCTCCCACAATATTGCCCCCTATCTTTCTTTAGTCTTTTTTAACCACAGATGCCGGGTGATGGGTATTTTCCAACCCTCATGTAGTGGTCCTACTCAGATTTAGTACCTTTTTACTACATGCGCTGTTATCTTAAATAATTACTGTTATTTTCCTACAAAGTACCATCCTTTAGACGCCTGGGTACCGCGTTCGAGTCCCGGAAAGAGCGGGACTCGACATACACGCCAGGCAGCTCCGGCCGCGCACTTCACACACACAACCAATCACAACACAAATGTCTCTCCTCCCCCTCTCTTCACGCACACAACATATTCTCCGTCATGGAACCTGACGTGGAAGAGGTGCCCTTCCTTGAACTAGGGGCTTTGTGCCACGGTTAAATAGGGCTGTTAGATTGGACCATGGTCTATTTGATACAGCCACTCGTTCGGCGTGAATGAGGAGCTTACTCGTTCGATGTACATAGTGTAGATGACGCCAACGATTCTTATTTTAACTGCTGGTTAGTTTGATAATGAATGAGAGGATCAGATTTCAGAACGACTTATAACTTGCTTCTCTTGCAGTTGGGAACTCCTTCCTGGCGGGTCTTTCCGAGGGCGACTTTCCCACCATGGATGACAATTTCGATAGCATCATTGACGAATCGGATCTCATCCGCGACATTAATATTGAAGAGGTCGTGAACTCCCACTCCACTGCCCGTGGGCTCCCCACTGACGAAGACATGAACTTTGTTTCCACGCATTTCGGCGACAGCTCTGACGAAGATGATGACTTCTCGTCCGGTCTCGTCTTTCGGCGGAGTACGCCCCCGCCCCCCACGATCCCTGGCGAGACGAGTGGGTACGGGGCAGCGCTGCTACGAGCGTCGGTGGCATCGAGCTCTTCTGCGAACGCCGCCATGACGACGCTGATAGGAAACATAGTTTCTTCGGAGATGTTTTTTAGCTCGATCGGGCAGCATTTGGTCTCTGCCCTTGGGGGTCGGGAAACGACCACGACTTCCTTCGCTTACAGCCCCCACCAAGAAGAGGGCTCTCTCCTTCGCATCGCCTCATCAGCTGTTCGGGAACAGGAGGTCGAGGAAGACGACGATGAAGAAAGCACGGGGAAAGACGTCACCGCTTCCGAGTCGTCCTCCCTGGATGAGGAGTTCGAGCTTATATCCGACAACGAGCTTTATTAGCTACCCCATGGACGTTGTCCTTACTTGGCTGTTGATATTCTGTGGCGCTGTTCAAGCAGGGATTCAGCTCTGCTCAACACCGCCGTCGGCAGCCATGTCGTAGTTCCCTAAGCTAATAACAATCTGAGGATCCAAGATCCTGATTCGTTACTATATTCCCATTATGAGAACTTTATACCCGCCCGAGCATTTGCCCGGAGGTGCAGAGGAATTTAGAACTAGAGGTCTCATGTTTTGGCATTGCCGGGCTCGAATAATGCCGTCGGTTTTAGTTTCTCGTTTTGGATGACTTGGTTATCCCTTGAGGTATACGCCCGCTCACAGCATTGTGTATCTGCATGGATTAGCGTCCCACTATTATTTATGTGCTTGATTCGAAGCGTGAGAGCTTGAATGCCGCGTGGTTAATCGGGACAAGAGTTCTTGTGTTAATTCCGTTTAATATCTTGTTTAGCGAGGGGCTAAAACGCTTTAAGGAAAATTTGGAAACTCGGTAGTTCGGAGGAACCACCGCACCTCCCATCCTCATCTTAAATACTACCCAATGTTTGGAGTTGAAAAGCAGAGTACTAAACTCTGGCTTATTACTGAAAAGAGTGGGTTCTCAGCCAAGCGTCTCCGCCCATTTCACGTATGCGTGCGGTCACATTTTGTCACCTACAACGCGTAACTAAGGGTCCATAAGTCCCTAAGTGAAAGTGAAGTGGTGAGTGCTTATATTCCATGTGGTGCGTCGTGTAGCTATAATTTCTGATTAAACCTTTTTTTTATTTTGTGCAATCTTTGCTCCAGACACTTTTGGTTCCCTCGTCATTGCGCTGTATCGCTCTTTGCCTTGATTATCAACCACCACGGTGGTGGTATTCTAATTACTCCTCCAGGCTGAGACACTCCACCTCCCCCCATTTCCTAAACCTCTTTCTCATCGTCGCCTTTCTAAAAAAAAAACAACATATTTTTGTGGTAGTTTGATGTTTAGTAGATAGCGGTTTTGTGAGTTTTAAAATTAGGTCGGTTACGCTTTCGGTTCACGAATAGGAGCTTTATGTACTGGTGCATACGTTGGTTGAACGTTGGTCATTGAATACCACCAACATGCGTGTTTTGGGGTCCTTCACACGATGCCACCATATTAACCGGAGCTATTCACGCGAGACACGATTTCCTGTGCGTCCATGACGAGAATAAACTCCATTGATGCTGCGATTGGTGGAAAGGAAAACATGGTGCCGCCACCATCTTGGTGCTGTGTGAAGTGGCCTTTGGAGTAACATCGACTCATTCTAATGCTTCGTTGAATTTCATAACAATCTGTTGTTCTCGAGTTTCCTGCGTTGCTCACATGTCACGCAAGTACACACGTCAATTCATTTTTCGTGTATGGAAAAAGAAATCAGTATTTTATATTTATTTATTTTTGTAAATTAATTTATAGGTGTGGATTTGATTTGTTTTACAAAAAGTTCCTAATATGAATTATACCCTTGTTGTGTTACTTGCATATTAAGAAGTGGATCCAGTATTGCGAATTTTCTTTTTTTGATACGGTAAGTTTTTAATTCCCCCCACCCCTCCCAAATAATTGGTTGCTCACACAATCTTTGTATGTAAATTCTTTTTACTTTAAATTAAATCTATGCATATTTTTCTCCTCCCTTATTCCTTTTAACGAATCTATGACAAAAACTCTTCTTAGCGTTTCTTCAACGTCTGTTAAATGTTTACTTGGTGGTCTAACGGAGCTTTTATCTAGAAATCTTGTATTGTTTAAGAGTAAAGATAATGCTTTGGTCACATTTCCATTCTTCATAATAGAAATTGCCTTTTGGAAATCGCTCAGACACGATTCTATGTCTTTTATAAGCTGTTTGCATTTCTCAGACTTCTTGCAGTGGACACAGGATGATAAAGATCCTGCTACGTAAGAAAGTAGTTCGCCACAATCGTATTCTGGACATGTAAACGTCAGAAGCGCTTTGCTATGTGGGTACAAAGGCCAATCTTCGAGGCAGGCAGGACATTCACAGTTAAATTTGTATTGTGATTGAAGTAATTCTCGTCTTTGGCTCAAAGGCATGGCCTGAAACTGGGGCCCATAATTGTCGAAGATCTCGTCCCCTTTGTCAATACATTTCGTTGCTCGCAAGATACACGAAGTGCCACAGATGTACCGAAAGGTGTTTGGGCAACAGCTGTGGTTTGTTAGAGAAACTGTAGGATAAATGGCACCCCCAATTTCTCTCCCTTCAGCCCACTCCAAGTGATTTCCCTCCGTGGAATATTCGGTTACGGCGTAAGCGTTACACGAACTTCCTTGCAAATGGTGCAAAGCAAGACTAGTGGCATAGAGTAGATCATTTTCGTTGGTATTTTCACCCCCAAAATTTGTTGCTTTCAAACAGGCGACAATGTAAATAGCCGACAAGGTGCGCTTAAAGAGGTCTCCAAATGATCTTTTCGTAGCATTCGTGACTAGCTGGTACGTGGCCCAGTAATCTTCCGTCGAGTACTGTTTATGCCCCTGCAACCATCCACTATTTTGGCCATCGTTGGTCGGCAGAGATTCCTGATCGATGTCTCGGAATATTTTCAATTTCTTCCAAGTGGCCTTGTACATTATCCTGAAAGTACCAAAATCTATTCGAATTCCTTATTAACATCCCCCAAGTGAAGTGAAACTCTTCTTTTGACTACCCCTGCGTTTGTTCGTGAAAGAATCGAACATATTCTCCTAGATTTATCCAACCGAAAGTGAAAGAAAGGATTAAATCCCTATGAAAAATAACCACATTGAGCTATAATAAAACTTCTTTCTGGTCTCTTCTACTATTGCCCTTTCAAAGGGCAGATTTTTACAGGGGCCGAGCAGAAAGACCAGTGCATGCGAAGGTTATTTTTAAGCTCAAAATACCTTGAAAGATAAATGGGTTTCGTTTCGGATTGAAACCAACCAGGTAACGGGCCACGGATTTTATATAGGAGCAGGCGCCATTCAGTGCTTTCACCCATATAGGAAAAACATGCAAGGACGACCAGAGAGAATGGTCGTAGGAGCCAGAATTTGCGGGTGCTGGAGTTTGGTAGGCGAGTAAGACTACCATCACATGGTATAAGCTGCACCTCGTATAAAGCCGCGAAATGTGACCACACCAATAGGTTAAGAGTTGGAAAAATTATATATATATATATTAATCCCCGTCGAAAGTTTCTCTTATGTCTTTCCCTCAACATGCTAGCCTTTCCTGGGCACTTGCACACGTCCAAAGGGGTCATTCATATTCACCAATCCATCAAATTTGCGAAATACTGCAAATTATACATACGCTCATTCAAAGATTTAAATCTTGTAATTTGTGTTTGAAAGTTTGAACGTTGAAAATGTATAATAATATAAAGCATTCATTTGTCACTATTCCCATGTGAAGCAAAAAGGCCTGGAAGGAAGGGTGAAGAACCGGGAGAGAGCAATACATGGCAATTTGTGAGCAATGACAAGGTCAAAAGTTTGGTGAGAATACATTAATGAGTTGTATACTGTGGGGAGTATACAACTCGTGTTAAGAAAATGAAAATTTTCAAAATTCCGGGTCCCGATAAAATCTATCATTTAAAGAATTAGGAAGCGAACTACTAATGTCCCTTTGCAATTTTTAATATATATATATATATATACACACGAGGGGCGGTCAATAAGTTTTGCGAATCGGTAGGGTAAAACAGGAAGGGTGTCGTAGAATTGCTTATAGTCCGGTCCAATAATTATTCTAGTCCTTGATCTGGACACACCGCTTTTGTTTAAGTCGATGGTATTGAGACCCTATGACTCAATCTACGATCATTATATATATATATATATATAGGCTTTAATTCCTACTGAACGTGCGAAGGCGGGTTGTGCCACGGCCAGGATTCTCACTATAAAAGTCCCACTAGTTACTGGGGGAAGGTTTGTGATTTTTAAATTCTAAGAGTGCATAATACAGGTTGAATAAATTAGCCCAAGGGATTCTTAATTACAGTCTTGCCAAGGGTACGTCAAAAAGGAGGAGCCACAAATAAACTTTACTTTACATCAAAATAATAATTAGTAGCAATAGTTAAACGGGCATTTAGGTAAATAAGGATTAAATATTAAACACGGATTAGTCCGAGTTGACAGCAATTATAAATAATAATATCAGGGAATGACTCACTTGAATCTCTTTTAAAAAAAGGAGGGGAGGATAACACTGACGTTAAGCGTCTAGATTTATAATGACTCAATGGGAGTATCAATCACTGTTAATTGAATAGGTAATTTAAGAATAGAGGGACACTGGGTTTACAGATTACCATTAATTGTGATAGATTGGAGAGACGACTACTCAGGTCCAGACGGGGTGTTTCGGTTGGCATTAAAACGAGTTCTCGGGGAGGGGGGGGATAAGACGACGGGTTCGGGGCTGCTGCCCGCAGTTCTGGTTAGTTCACATCTAACTGGATGTGACACTAACAAACTGTTACTTCCAGTAACTATTTGGTTGTTCCTTTTTCTTTCTCAAGTTACGTTCAGCAACAGAGCGTATTTTTCTAGTCACAGACTCTGCGGGGCGGGATTTGCCTCAGGAACTATTTGAGCCCGCCCCCAAGTTAACTCAGCGGGTCGCGTTGGCAGTCGATACGTTACGGCAACGACTCTCGTTCAACGTGAGGGTTACACGAGTAGATCTGGAACACTTCTGGCGAGGGATGAACGGCATTGTCATTTATACCGCGGACTGTGTGAAATCGAGAGAGAGATTCCCTATACGACAACTCGCTTATCGCGGGGCCTTCTGGACAATCTCCATGGTATCATAAAGAAAGCAAATAGAATTTAGGCTTCTCTATGAGATAGGCCTTCTTTCGTCAGACTTCCTGTGGCCTGTTGGGGAAGTTTGACACGGATAACGACTTAGGTCAAGGGGGAGGGGGGAGAGGAGACGAAGGTCAACTCAAACGACAAATATCTTTCGTTACCACGAACGCCTGGCGACATGCGAGTATGTACGTTCCATACCCTCACACGCCTACCTATTTCGAGGAACATTATTCCGCCATGAAATAAGGAATAATGTGAAAGTTAACTTCACCGAGGGAATTTGTAATTATCTTCCTCGACTCGAACAATTGAGTCGGTAATTTTATCAGAACCGTTAGGAATTTACCTTAGTATCTAATGGCTACAAAATACTACTGCTACGTCAGTTTCTCTAATTTACATATACAAAACAAAGCAAAACACTTACAGAGTACAGGCAAGAAATAATTATTTATACAAAGATACACACACAAAAGAATTAATTGACTATTAATCGCCTTTTGAAATCGGGTTCTCGAAAGGCTATCTGCGAGTACATTGTCAGACCCTTTTAGATACCTGATTTTATAACGGTACTCAGCTAGCAATAATGACCAACGCATTAGCCTGCCGTTTCGGTTTTACAAGTTTTTAAGTAGGCTAACGGTCTATGATCAGTCTCTATGAGGAATGGACAACCTACCAGATAAATTCTAAATTTTGTTATCCCAAAAACAATCGCTAGAGCTTCCAGTTCTACCGTAGCGTACGCCCTTTCGCGAGCCGTCAGTCGGCGACTCGCATAGCTTATAGGAGTGGGTTCTTGGTCCTCGTTGTATTGGAGTAATACGCAGCCAATACCCAGTTGGGAAGCATCTGTCCGTACGCCAATTTTTTTCTGAGGGTTCGGCAGTTTTAAGATCGGGGCGGAGACTAGCTTCTCTTTGAGCTCTTCAAAGCGCGCTTCGGCGTCGGGGTTCCACTTGAGGGTATCCGGGAGGTTTTTTTTTTTAGCAGATCGTTTAGGGGAGCTGCTACAGAAGTGAATTGGAGTACGAAGCGGCACAGAGGAAAGACCGTAATTGGTGCGCGGTAGGGGCATTTTTACAATACCCTTTACCTTCTCTTTCTGTGGGGCCAGGTGACTTTCGCCTATTTTAAATCCAAGGTATTCTATGGATTTATAAGAGGGTTTAATCGTTAAGCCATAATGCCTTAAACGTTCTAAAAGCAGTCGGAGGGACAAGATATGGTCGTTTCATGAACGTGTAGCCACATACACGTTATCAAAATATAAAGACACGTTTTTTAAACCGTCTATTACACGGCGCATTATGCGTTTGTAGCTACTGCATACAGTGACTAGGCCAAAAGGAAGACGAGTGAATTCCAATAAACCTTTGTCTGTAAGAAAGGCTGTTAGTTTCCTCGCTGATGCCTTTAGGGGGATCTGATAATAGGCCTTACATAGGTCTATCTCAGTGATGTAGGCGGCACCTTCGAAGAGATGTAAATTTTGGTCAATTAGGGGGAGAGGCTCGGCGTCAAACACGCTGACGGTGTTCAGCTTCCGAAAATCGACGCACATCCTAAAGGGCTGGTCTAGCTTGCAGACCATGACTATTGTGGAACAGTATTCGGACGTAGATAGCTCGATAATCCCTAATTGCAAAAGATTGTTGACTTCCTCATTGAAAGCGTCTCTTAGGTGCACCTGTACGGGATAGAGCTTACAGCGCACAGGTTCGAGCGTAGTGAGGGTGATATCATGTTTGAACTGAGTCGAGCATCTTGGTGACTCGGAAATGACGTCACAAAATTCTTCAAAAAGCGCCATCATTTAGTTCCTTTGGTCAGGGGTGAGGTCGGAGTTTACATCCAACTCGGGGAAAGGTTCTTTTTTTTGGGGGGGGGGAGGGGGGGCAGCTTGGACGGGAGGACGAGGAGGGAACAATCTTCGCTTGACTATACGCAAATCGAATTAACAATATTTAGGGAGTTGTTTGGGTGGACGGCGTCAATTACCCTTTCTTCGTCGAAGGCGACTATATTGTTTATACAAGCCCGTCTACGATACTTTTTTAACATGTTTATGTGATATAACTTATCACATGTGGGTGTCTGTATTACGTAATCGACCGATCCGTGGGTTTTCTGAACGGGGTAGGGGCCTTTCCATTGGGAGAGAAGTTTATGGGAGTCTGTGGGGATTAAGAGCAGACTTTATCTCCGGGCTTCAGTTTTCTGTGTTTGGCCTTTAGATCAAACTATGTCCGATACTTTTCCATATTAATTTCGGAATTTCTGACTGCTATGTCAGAACACCTTTTTAATCTTTCCCTTAGTTCGAGGACGAAGGAATAAGTGTTCCTTAATTCTGGACACATACGGGAATTTGACCATAATTCCTTCAAAATACTGAGGGGCCCCCGCACGTTTCTTCCGTACAGGAGCTCAAACGGGGAAAATCCGATTGTCCTATGGGGAATTTCGCGGTATGCGAATAACGCAACTGGCAAATATCGGTGCCATTCTTGGGGTTGTTCCATGCAAAACTTCTTGAGGACGCTTTTCAAGGTCGCATTGAACTTTTCGCACATGCCGTTCGCGCTCGGATGGAAGGGCGTGGTAAAAATAGATTTGATTTAGAGCAGGGTGTTCACGTGTTCCATGACCTCAGAGGTAAACTGGCGGCCTCTATCTGACAAGATTTCTTTGGGCAATCCTACTCCAGAAAAAATGGAAATAAGAGCTTAAGAGCAAGAGATACTATCGATCCTTTTTAGAGCGACAGCGTCTGGGAATCGGGTAGCGCAGTCTATAAATGTTAGTACATGCGTATGACCTTTGGCGGAAGGGGGGTGAATTGGTCCGATGAGGTCGATGGAGACTCTCGAGAAGGGCTCTGAAATGACTGGGGTTCTTTGCAGGGCAGCTGGGGCTATTCGACCTTTTGCAGTGGTTTTCTGGCACAAATCGCACGTTTTGCAGAATTCTGCAATATCTTTGGCACCCGGGCCAAAAAAGTATTTAAATACTCACTGAGAAGTCTTGTTATGACCGAAATGCCGGCCACGGGACTTTCATGTGCTACTCGCAGGATTTGGTCTACATGTGTGCGCGGAATACACATGACCTTGGAAGGTGGGTCAGACTCATCTCGCGAGGTGCGAAACAGAAGGGAGTCGTTAATGATGTACCTTATGGGACAGTTCCCTCGAACGATCACCTCTTCGTTCTTTCGGGCCTTTTCCCAAAGGGATTGAAGTAAAGGGCTGAGCTCTGAGGAATTGTGCATTACTCGTTTGAACCTCTAAAGGGGCTTCTGGGGTGAGGAGGCGCGTTGGGGAAGAGGCCTCGCGGCTAGCTTGCGCTCGAGTGACGACAGTTTAGTCACTTTGCTCGGAGAGAGTAGTGCGCTCTGCCCAATGAGTACCGAGCAAAATTTGATAGGGGCTGCCACTACGTCGGCCCAACAAGTGAAATATTTACACTGTACATGGCAGCGGATTACCGGGAATCTATTTTCTCAACCCAAGAAGTCGTGTACAATTGCGTACTTCTTATGATGGGGGTCGACAGGGGGAAGCAAATGGTCTGACACGACAATGCATGTGCACCCTGTGTCTCTCACGAGGGTGGACACTTTACAGCCATTGATCGAACCGGTTTCGAAATTTAGTCCTCCGGGGGAACTCTTGTTGAACAGGAAGTTCACTTGAAATTCCTGTGGGGATGGAGACGAGGATGATGACATAAGCGCGGCCGGCTGTTCCGGGGGAAGGGTAGCGGTTACTTGTTGGCTCTGGGTGGGACGTAGGCCTGAATTCTGTATACATTGGGACTTATAATGGCCGGGGGAACCTCAGAAGTAGCATATAACCTGCTTATTCTGGTGCTGGTTATTGTAGGGGGTATTGAAGACTGGGGGGTTTCTGTCTTCGTGGGCTACAAAAGGCTTATTCTTTGGCCTGAACGGGGCTGTGGTCCTTATCAATGGAGGGGGTTTCCTTTGTTGGGACTTCCATTGACTAAATTTATTCTTCGAAGACAGGGGACTATTCTTCCGGGTATCCTATGGGTATAGGCGATGATTTGTCGCATGGAGATCAGCTTCCTCGAGGCATTCTTGAAAGGTAGACGCTCGGCGGTCTTGCACGAATGCTCGGATCTCCCGGGGAGGGGGAGGGGACAATAGCTGGTCTTTTAACATAAAGTCAATCAGGCCCTCATACTCCGATTCGACTTTGGAGGATTCTAACCAGAACTGGAGGTTTCGCTTCAGGATATATCCAAAATGTCGGTAAGTTGGACCGAGCTGGATTTTGGCCTATCTAAACTTAGCGCGGTAGAACTGAGGGTTCAAGTTGAAGGCGGATAGCAATTCGGCCTTCAAGGTGCTGTAGTCTATTATGGCTTCATGTGGTAACGAGATGAAAATTTTCCTTAAGCGCGGACTAAGCAATGGGAGCAATCTACTGACTCCTTCGGATTCTATGGCCCATTCATTTACCTCGAAAATCTTTTCAAAATGTGTTAAGTATGAGCACAAATCTTCTTCGTCTTTATATTGGGGAAGTTTCATAGCGGGGGCCTGGGGTTGATGATCACGGGATCCAACAGAACTGACTTCAACTTGATCTCTGCTTAATTCCCTTTCATGTTTTCGAATCCTTTCTCTTTTTTCAAATTCTAACTCTTCTTTTCTTCTCCTTTCTTCCATTTCTAACACTTCTTTTCTTAATTCCCTTTCACGTGCTCTTTCCTCTCGCTGTTCTCTTTGGACGAATTCCTTTAGTTCCTGTCCTGTGAGACCGAGACCTTGTCTTTGCTGGACGAAAACTTCGAACGATTGTGAAGCCATTGCTGCTCTTGCTAACGCAACTGGTGACTCACGAAAGAACTTACGCACCTGGTAAGAGAATTAGAAGCTGGGATTGTTCCTAACCGATACAATCTAATAACTAACCCCCAAAATAACGAATATTTTCCTAGCTTTTTTTTGCTATCTGGAAAAAATTATTAATGGTTATTATTTCTATTCCTTCGGGGAATAGACTTTAATTATTAAACTTTACGTTAGTTTATTTGGGCTTCCTTGGACGTTGGCAAGTTTTAGGCTATATGAGTTCGCTTTCTCAAAAATTTGACCCCTCAAAGCTGACACGACTTTTATAAATGTCGTAGAATTGCTCATAGCCCGGTCCAATAATTATTCTAGTCCTTGATCTGGACACACCGCTTTTGTTTAAGTCGATGGTATTGAGACCCTATGACTCAATCTACGATAATCATATATATATATATATATATATATATATATATATATATATATATATATATATATATATATATATATATATATATATATATATATATATATATATAGGCTTTAATTCCTACTGAACGTGCTAAGGCTGGTTAGAGGTGGGTTGTGCCACGGCCAGGATTCTCACTATAAAAGTCCCACTTGTTACTGGGGGAAGGTTTGTGATTTTTAAATTCTAGGAGTGCATAATACAGGTTGAATAAATTAGCTCAAGGGATTCTTAATTAAAGTCTTGCCAAGGGTACGTCAAAAAGGAGGAGCCACAAATAAACACACGTACAAAAATAAACTTTACTTTACACCAAAATAATAATTAGTAGCAATAGTGAAACGGGCATTTAGGTAAATAAGGATTAAATATTAAACACGGATTAGTCCGAGTTGACAGCAATTATAAAAAATAATATCAGGGAATGACTCACTTGAATCTCTTTAAAAAAAAGGAGGGGAGGATAACACTGACGTTAAGCGTCTAGATTTATAATGACTCAATGGGAGTACCAATCACTGTTAATTGAATAGGTAATTTAAGAATAGAGGGACACTGGGTTTACAGATTACCATTAATTGTAATGGATTGGAGAGACGACTACTCAGGTCCAGACAGGGTGGTTCGGGTGGCGTTAAAACGAGTTCTCGGGGAGAGGGGGGATAAGACGACGGGTTTAGGGCTGCTGACTGCAGTTCCGGTTAGTTCACTCCTAACTGGATTTGACACTAACAAATAGTTACTTCCAGTAACTATTTGGTTGTTCCTTTTTCTTTCTCAAATTACGTTGAGCAACAGAGCGTATTCTTCTAGTCACAGAATCTGCGGGACGGGCTTTGCCTCAGGATCTATTTGAGATAACGACCAAGTTAACTCAGCGGGTTGCGTTGGCAGTCGATACGTTATGGCAGCGACTCTCGTTCAACGTGAGGGTTACACGAGTAGGTTTGGAACACTTCTGGCGAGGGATGAACGGCGCTGTCATTTATACCGCGGACTGTGTAAAATCAAGAGAGAGATTCCCTATACGACAATTTGCTTATCGCGGCGCTTCTAGACAATCTCCATGGTATCATAAAAAAAGCAAATAGAATTTAGCCTTCTCTGTGAGATAGGCTTTTTTTCGTCAGACTTCCTGTCGCCTGTTGGGGAAGTTTGGCACGGATAATGACTTAGGTCAAGGGGAAGGCGGAGGAGGGCGGTAGAATGTCGGAGGAGGGGGAGGGGGGAGACGAAGGTCAACTCAAACGACAAATATCTTTCGTTTCCACGAACGCCTGGCGACATGCGAGTATGTACGTTCCATACCCTCACAAAAGGGGGGGGGGGAGATGAAGGTCAACTCAAACGACAAATATCTTTCGTTTCCACGAACGCCTGGCGACATGCGAGTATGTACGTTCCATACCCTCACAAAGGGATGGGGGGCTGTTTGTATGGGGGTTAGGACAAGTTATGACAAGTCAGGACCTGCAGCCTCACGCTCCCGCCTCGTCTATTTAAGAAGCAGTAGCTGATCGCAGATCATCAGTCACAAATTTTTCAACAATGGACAAGGTTGAGCACCGCGCAGTGATCAATTTTTTTACCAAGGAAGGCAAGAATGCAAAAGAGATCCATGAACGCATGGTTGCAGTGTACACCGACACCGCCCCTTCCTATGCAACCATTGCTCGCTGGAATAGGGAGTTCCGCCATGGTCGTGAGTCCCTTGAAGATGACTCCCGTCCAGGACGCTCGTCAGACGTGACCAGCAAAGACAATGTGGCCCGTGTGAAGAGGATGATCCTCGAGAATCGACGGGTGAAGGTCGAAGAAATCGAGCGAGAACTTGGAATATCACATGGAAGTGTTATGAACATCATCCACGACAATTTGGCCATTACCAAGGTCTCTGCCAATTGGGTCCCTAGAAACCTTACGCCCCATGATCGACTTCAACGTCGTCCACGTCCACTAGGCGAGAGTTGCACAAGGTGCCCTGCGCGAGTGCGGATTCGAGGAGCTCAACCATCCCCAATACAGTCCAGATCTGGCACCTAGCGACCACTGAGAATGCAATTGTTACAAAATTCTATAAATAGCGTACAGATCAGTAAAAAACTAAAAGAAAACCCACAAGGAAACACAAAATGGGGTAAAAAGGTCATTAATGAGGGGGTGCGAGTCTAAGATCTTTGACTATATGCCCCACGTCGAGATTAGGAGAATTGAGCGGTTTGGCTATCCCATAGGTCGTGGTGTTCTTTGGTTTACTAGGCGATTATGGACACTGAATTATGCTGCAGTCTGGTCTTTGAGCTTCTCTATTAATTGTTCCTTTGCCAGTGTTTTTTGGCATCAGCTGTATATAATTGCGTTCACACTCTATGCACAGCGAGATTAATATGTCCGTCGCCCTCATTTTTCGGCCAGTGTTCCTCGGGAAAGGAGAGAGCGGTTATGTGGTAGTCTGAGGAGTTCTCAGTCCTTCGGAAATCCACTTCTTGAGTGTGTGTGTGGGGGGGGGGGAGCTCCAATGTGAAAGCCTGGAGTGCAGGCTCCTTGAACGGAGACGCTTGCCTTTGTAGTTTAATCCCATGGTATGGGCGTTTTGTCTTTCTCGTCGTTTTTACTACTTTTTACTCGATGCTAGATGGGGCTCTCGACAGTTTGCACACTTAGCTATGCAAGTTTCAATTGACTCGTCTTGTGAGGCATTTGCGCAGTTGATTCAAGTGGATGCGACACCCGGCCCTTTTCGGCAGTACGTCTTTTTGGACTGCCAATATGTTTTGCAAAAATAGCATCTTCTGTCGCTGGGTATAAATTCCCTTACCCAAAAATAGGATGTCCATATCAAATGAGACAAACTACCTAGATGTTCGTAACACTTTCAGGTTATCAATCACTCTATGTACTCTGTGCAGTTTTGTGACAGAGTATCCACCTAATTCTAGAATTAGCTAGGCTTATGTGTATTAGGCGAAGCCTGGTTCTATTATCAGACTCTTACACATGTTACAACAACAAGGAGTAACAACAAGGAAAGAAGGTATCCTAGGAGACCTTACGGTCCATTCAAAGAGGGTACCTTTGGACTAGCAATCGAGCGGGCACATGGCTGCTCAATTGTTTTGCGTCCCTAAACGGCCACTTTTCAAGACTTTGTATAGTCTTGACTTGAACTGGTCAACAGATTCACTGTTGACAACTTCCACTGGAAGTGCGTTCCACCTACCGCAGATACTGTAGGTGAAAAAGTTTCCACACAGATTGCGGTTGTAACGCTTCAGTTCAAGTTTGAAGCCGTGATTGCGCGTTCTGTTCTCACTCAGTGTGAAAATATCCCGGTAGTCAACATTGTCGAACCCTCGAAGTATTTTGAAGACTTCGATGAGCTGACCACGCAGTCTACGGGTTTCCAGCGAGAATAGATCTAACTCCCTTAGTCTATCCTCATAACTTTTATGTCGGATAGAGGGAATCAGTTTGGTTGCCCTAGCTTGTACGCGTTCGAATCTCGCGATGTCCTTTCGCAATGAAGGACTCCAAAATTGTACGGCATACTCCAGGTGTGGTCGGACAAGTGAGTTGTACAGGCACAGGAGTGGTGTGGCACCACTATTATTTTTTCACCTGCCAGCTCTGTTATCTTTAGTATTTTCTCCGCTTGGTCCTGTGTTTTGACTTCTCCTAATTTGTTTCCGTCTCCTTAAAGCGAGAGAGGCGGGAATTGGATCCGAGGAAGCTGGAAAAAGCTTTGGAAGTCTTTCTTTGTTTTACCATCCATGTCTTAATTAAGTTATTTTGGGAAGTTTCTGTTTTATCAGGTAAAATCTTCTGAAAAAAACGGTCTATGAACTGGCCTGGGAACACTTGCAGCTAGAGTAGTTCAGGCAACGCCTTTGTCGATCGTGCGGAATTGTCTTGTTGACGAGGATTCGATGCTACTTGTAGGCTTCGTACCGATTTCGCTCGTTTCTGTGGTGGCGAGGTTTGGTAGTTGGATATTTTAATTGTTGTTCATGGGCTGTTTTTTTATTGTCTATCTGTTTAGTTGCTTGGAAAGAACATCTTGTACTAGATGTCCTACCGTTTTCTTTCTCAAAATCTTGAAGCATTTTTGAACATCTACTTATGGTACTCACTGTACTTGTAGTCGAACTGTGAAGTAAAGGAAGTAGCGACTGAGGAGAGGATGCTCAGCTTGTTTTATTTTTAGGGGTGTTTATTTGTTTTTGAGTGGGTTTAGTATAAAGGATTTTTTACGACATAACCAGAGTAACTACCGTCTTGCTAGTTTTAATGGGTGAGAGGAGCTGAAACCCAAGAAAGGGACCGAGAGCATGGTTTTTAGCAACCCCGCGGATGCCCGTTAGCGAGACAAGGGGCCGGTTCTAAATGTCGTAGTCAGCGTGTAGGTGCAGGCTATATGTAAAGGGGCCATGAATTTCACCACAAGGACGCCTACCAGTAGCCTAGAGTGACCGAGCAGGATAAACCTGGCCAGCCTTAACACTTTACCCGTGCTCTCTTGGTTCCGGCCACGTTCCGCAGAACGAACGCCGTCTGTGAAATTCGACCCCTTCTTGACAGCTAAAAAAGGATGGAAAGGGATGGTTTGGGTAGCCACCAATATTCCACAGATGTTGCTCGTGAGATCAAGCCCGGCCCAATCCTAAAAAATCACCATTCGTGTACTAGTAATTAGCACGGGTCAGAACCAAAGCAGAGCAGCCGAATTATACCAAACCAAATTCTTTGAGAGAAGGAGAAGAGTTTGTAAAGAATGCTAGAAAAGGCTAAGGGGTTTGTTAGGAGAAGGAGGAGAGGTTAAACTGAGGTGAAAGGGCGCTGAATCCCGTCAGCACGGCGGCCAGGAACACACATTGCCGTGCCCCTTACGCGGTAGCACAGTTGGAGCGAGATTTGTTTTGAAGTTAATCATGATTCGTGGATACACATTGGGTTCCAGATGTGTCCAAAAAGATTTTGATGGGTTGATTGAGAAATTTCCGCAGGTCGATAGCTCGTAGTGTAGTTATAATAGTTCTGTGAGGTATATCATCTGTTGGGAGAGTTGTTGAGAGAATACTTCAAACTTGAGTTGTGTCGATAATACCTAGCATATGTTCTTAGATAATATTCGTCTATCTGTAGTTTTAATTTATAAATCGTGTTTCTGTACAAACAAAGTTTGTAGGAGTTTTTTTAATTTCCCTGGAGCGATTCTAAGCTTCTTGTAGTGGATTGATACCAATGCACTATTACAAGTAGTTGTTGATGCTGTAAATGTGAACTGCAGAATCAATTTTTTTTAATAATAGAAGGGTTTGGTGGAGGAGTAACTGGATATTACAGTCTGTTCTTTAGTGCCCGTGGAAGAGTTTCAAGAGCAGGTTGAGTACTGAAATTGAGCGTCTTCGCAGGCCTGTGGTGTGTGACTTCCATGTCATCTTGGTTTCAAAAGGTAGACCAAGGAATAAGACCTTGTATTTTTACTTGCACAAACTACAGCCGAGTTGGTTGAGACTATTTCACCAACCATATTTAACAAAAACTCCATAACTACTCAGTCATCCAGCTCAGCAACATTATAAAAGCCAACACACTCTTCATTAAGCAGCAAGTATATCTTTAGCGGAAACCTAAAACACTAAAACCAAAAGTTATTTCCTGATATCAGACAGCTCATGGAAACCAAGGACAATCGATGAAAACAATTACCCACTAAAAAGAACAGTCATTAAAAATATCCGTGCGACATTCAAGGACTGACTCAACAACAGCAAAAAACGACACTAGCAACCCTTTCTGGTAACTCTAAACGAAAAATGGACACCAATAAATTCTGAAAAACCATAATAAGATTTGCCATCTCTAACAACGAAGGAAAAGACGCACGAAGCCTTCTAGTTGAACGCAAATAGATTCAACTTCACTAAACAGACAAACACCACTATACAACCCTTACCTCTCCTTCACCTCTGACTTCCATTCTTACCCTCTTTATTGAGCTAACCTTGAGTGAGTCCTAGGTTCTTTGCTGGTTCATAATTCTATAGCTCACACCACTACCAAGGACAGTAATGGCGACAAGGAACATACGTAAAGACTTTGATACATTAACTAGACATATCCTAAACAAAATAATGAATCCTACTCCAAAATGTTACATGCTAACACCCTCACATTTCGACAAGCACAAATAACCAACCACGACAGGAGATTATTAACACATCATCTGAATAATGACCTCACTCTGGAATCTGTTCTATCTCTGCTCTCTTTTCCCTTTACACTACCAAGTAAAATAAGAGAACGATTTACTTCTATTTAAATATTTTCAAAAATATGATGTGTTTGTAAATGAAATTTCCATGGTACATAAAGGAATCCATTTTATATATTTTATGAAGATTTCCTATGATATAATCGTATATTCAAGAAACTATACTAAATAAGCTAACAAAATAGAATTTTGATACGTGCAAAATAAGAGAACGATCATTCCTAGAACTGCTTAGGAAGCAAATAGAAACAAAGCAAGATTTGAAACCGATGAAATTTAAAAAACTTAAAATGAGGTATTGAAGCCTTTGTTTTTTATTATTTCAGCGCAACGACGACCACAGGACCTCACCAGTTTCTTGCCAAATTCTTGTTATCTTGTTCCATTCCTGCTCAATTTTTGTCCATAAATCCGCCACAGTTGAAGGCTACTGGTCTCGAGCTTTGTCTCGAATTATCTTCCAGAGGTTCTCAACTGGGTTCAGGTCCGAGCTCTGAGCAGGCCACATCATTACATCGATATCTTGTTTTTCGAAGCATTATTTTACTCGCTTAGCATTATGGTATGGTGCGTTATCCTACATGAATACTACTGGCTGATTCAGAGATGCTTGGAGTGAAGGTATAACATGTTGTATGAGGTTTAGCTACACATTCGCATTTACTGTTCCAATTATTCGCACTAGCGGACCAGCTCCTTCAGACGAAAACATCCCTCATACCAGGCTTGGCAGACCTTTTAACACATTTCAGGTTGAAGTCTGTCACCTGCAGCGCGTCTAACAAAGCATCTGCCATCAGATCCAATCAAATTTCGTCGCTTAAATGAATTTTCTCCCAATCTTCATCCCTCTAAACAACATGAGCCTCAACCTATTCCTCTCGCCTTCTTGTTCTTCTCCCTGATGATTAGCTTGGTTGGTGGAGAAAGTGCTTTTAACCCAGATGCATTGAGGCGACGGGACTGTGAAACGGCTCACTTCTTTGGCCCTATTGGTCTTAATTTTTCGGGAAATTCCTGCTACAATCTCGAAGAGATCCTTCATAGAGAAACGCCTAATATCTCTGTCTTCTCGGACGCTGGTTATGGGCGGTCGACTGACATTTGCAGGAGATGTATAGGTTTTGTTTTCATTGTATAACTTCAGAACGCGCGAAATCACACTCTTGGACCTTCCTACCTCTCTTGGAATCGCAGAAGAGTCCTTCCCGAAGTCATCAAGCGAGCTCAGGATGGAGTTCATTAGTCATTTTCACCTGTCGTGGCATCTCTGCAGAGTGAGTGTGAAAATAATGGCGGTTGTACAGTTCTTATCTGCTGAGAAAAATGCTGGCAGATGATTTCAAGAAACTTCTAAAATGTTTCTCAAAAATCGTTTTCTTATTTTGCACGTGTCAATTTTTTTTTTTTTGTTTATTATGTATAATTTCATGCATATACGATTGTATCATATGAAATCTTCTGAAAATATATTAAATCCATGTCTTTATTTGTCATGTAAGTTTCATTTACCTACTGATCATATTTTCAAAAATATTTTAATAAAGAATAATCGTTCTCTTATTTTGCTCGCTTGTATATCTCCCTGACACACCTTCTCAAATACCAGCATCGCACTCTTCATCTATTCCGGTCGGCAAAGTAAGCAAGGCCGCTGGAGGCAACATAAGTAAAAATGAGGGTTGGGAAAAATAGTAAAATGAATTATTTTAATATTATAAGGTGATGAATTTTATAAATGGGGAGAGGTAATGTTGTACCTACCAAAATTCGATAGTGATTATTACCGTACAGATCTCCAACTACAATTTACCATGTCAAGTCCAAAAGACAATCCGTGCAGTACATAGAAACGTCAACACAACTATAAGAGTTGGTTTGAATATGATACGATGTGAATTACTTTGAGATTATAATAAACAAACTGGTGGATGATAAAAGAGATTCAATAAAACTAGCAGGGAGGTAGGAAACCAAGTGTCATCTCATTGGGGTGAGAATTGAATTGAAAATGATGTCTCCAACGGCAGATTTCATCTTCCCGGAGCATATGCAGTACCGCCCAAAAGATCATGACGTCTGTATTTCTAGCAATTCTTCCAAAACCATTGCCAGAGAAAATCTAAAGTTTCCACAATTGGTGAAAGATAACCTACAGGTACAAACTCCGTATGAGTAAAGGTTGTGCAAATTTGGAGGAATAAAGCGAATGCTATGAACAGTATGAGCAAATAAGCAATTGACAGTAAAAATGTCTAAAATTATCCGAATGGCAGCGGAAACAAATTCATATTGAAATATAACGATTACATTATCAGTCAAAACATTTGTATAATTTATAAGTAACTAGCATTTGTGTGGAGGCTTTTGTTCAGGATGATGCCTTAATACCTTTTGCCACAGGAACGAACTAACTGTTGACACTCTTGTGCCCCATTTATCTCTAAGAATTTCCTTGAGTTCTTTAACTGTTTTCGGGTTCCTCGCTTTAGACTTCTTTCCGAGTATCTTTTGAACTTTTTCAAAGCGATTCAGGTCTTGTATCTGTGCAGACTAGTTCATAACAGTGATGTGCTCGTCATCCAGGTAGGTTTTCACCGACCTGGTCATGTAACAGGGGGCTTTATTTTGCATAAAATTTGCAGGTTGGGTTTCTAAGGCTAGTAGATGGTACAAAGCATGCTGTCGTAGCAATTCCTCGTACACCTGTGCATTCACTGTGCCCTGTAAGCGCTCAAGTGGCCAAGTGACTTTTAACAAAATCACTGCCTAGATCATGACAGATCAACCGCCGAATTTCACACTCTTTTTCTGGCTCAATTGAGAGACAATCTTTCGCCTGCTCTGCAACGAACGAACCTCCTCCTGCCATCGGATCCGAAGAAATTGAAGATAAATTCGGCATTGAAGTGGACTTAGCTTCATTGATCATCCCCCCATGTAACGTACTCAGTGGGTAATGCAAACGAGTCTTCATGTTCTTCGGACTTATCAATAACTTGACGGCGGGTGCGCGAGCGTGAAGATTGTCTTCCTCCAGCCGACGTGACACATTACCTGAAAACACCGATGGCCAAAGTCTCACTAACTTCTCGCAAAACTGTTGAGCTGTCTTGAAATGGCCCTTATTCACAATTTGGGTAATGTCTCGGTCTTTCCCTTTTTAGATGTTACTTAGCCTTATAGAGAGCATTATCATCAGCTCGCGGACAGAGATAGGGGCGTAAAAGATTTCTTAAGCATGTTACCTGGATGATAGCTGCCAAGACAATGATCTAACGTAGACGACATTGAACTGAAGTTAATTGAGATGCAAACAATGCCAGTTCTCTCTATCATTTTGGAATCTTCAATTCTTTCTATTAAATTGCTTATCTGCTCATAAATTTCGATTTATTCATAGAAATTTGAATAACCTTTTGTGACGGTATGGAACGTACACACTCACATGCCGCCAGGCGATCGTGGGAACGAAAGAGATTTGTCGTCTGAGTGACCTTCGTTTCCTCTCCCCCCTCCCCCGACATTCTATCGCTCTCCTCCGCCTTCCCCCTGACCTAAGTCATTATCAGCGCGCCTTTCCCCCCTCCCAACAGGCGACAGGAAGTCTGACGGAAGAAGGCCTATCTCACAGAGAAGCCTAAATTCTATTTGCCTTCTTTATGATACCAAGGAGGTATCCAGAAGGCGCTGCGATAAGCGAATTGTCGTATATGGAATCTCTCTCTCGATTTCACACACCCGCGGTATAAATGGCAACACCGTTCATCCCTCATCAGAAGTGTTCCAGACCTATCGCGTAATCCTTACGTTAAGCGAGAGTCGTTGCCGTAACGTATCGAATGCCAACGCGCTCCCGCTGAGTCAACCCGGTCGCTGACTCAAAGAGTTTCTGAGGCAAATCTTCCCCCGCAGAGTCTGTGACTAGAATAATACGCTCTGTTGCTCAACGTAACTTGAGAAGGAAAAAGTTCAATGTGACTTTGAAAAGCGTCCTCAAGAAGCTTTGCATAGAACAACCCCAAGAATGGCACCGATATTTGCCAGTTGCGTTATTCGCATGCCGTGAAATTCCCTATAGGACCATCGGATTTTCCCCGTTTGAGCTCCTGTACGGAAGAAACGTGCGGGGAACCCTCAATATTTTGAAGGAGTTATGGTCATATTCCCGTATGTGCCTAGAATTAAGGAACACTTATTCCTTCGTCCTCGAACTAAGGAAAAGATTAAAAAGGTGTTCTGACATAGCAGTCAGAAATTCCGAAATTAATATGGAAAAGTATCGGACATACTTTGATCTAAAGGCCAAGCACAGAAAACTGAAGCCCGGAGATGAAGTTCTGCTCTTACTCCCCACGGACTCCCATAAACTTCTCTTTCAATGGAAAGGCCCCTACCCCGTTCAGAAAACCCACGGATCGGTCGATTACGTAATACAGACACCCGCAGGTGATAAGTTATATCACATAAACATGCTAAAAAAGTATCATAGACGGGCCTGTATAAACAATATAGTCGCCTTCGACAAAGAAAGGGTAATTGACGCCGTCCACCCAAACAACCCCCTAAATATTGTTAATTCGATTTGCGTAGAGTCAAGCGAAGATTGTCCCCTCCCCGTCCTCCTGTCCAAGCTGCCCCCCCTCCCCAAGAACCTTTCCCAGAGTTGGATGTAAACTCTGACCTTACCCCTGCCCAAAGGAACTAAATGATAGCACTTTTGAAAGAATTTTGTGACGTCAGTTCCGAGTCACCAGGATGCTCGACTCAGTTCGAACATGATATCGCCCTCACTACGCTCGAACCTGTGCGATGTAAGTCCTATCCCGTACCGGTGCACCTAAGAGACGCTTTCAATGAGGAAGTCAACAATCTTTTGCAATTAGGGATTATCGAGCCATCTACGTCCGACTACTGTTCCCTAATAGTCATGGTCTGCAAGTCAGACCCGTCCTTTAGCATGTGCGTCGATTTTCGGAGCCACCTACATCACTGAGATAGACCTATGTAAGGCCTATTATCAGATCCCCCTGAAGGCATCAGCAAAAAAACTAACAGCCTTTCCTACAGACAAAGATTTAATAGAATTCACTCGTCTTCCTTTCGGCCTAGTCACTACCTGCAGTAGCTACAACCGCATAATGCGCCGTGTAATAGACGGTTTAAAAAACGTTTCTTTTTATTTTGATAACGTTTATGTGCCTACACGTTCATGAAACGACCATATATTGTCCCTCCGCCCGCTTTTAGAACGCTTAAAGCATCATGGCTTAACAATTAAACCCTCAAAATTCCATTTTTGTAATAAATCCATAGAATACATTGGATTTAAAATAGGTGAAAGTCACCTGGCCCCACAGAAAGAGAAGGTAAAGGCTATTGTAAAAATGCCCTTACCGCGCACCAAGAAGCAATTGCGGTCTTTCCTCTGTGCCGCTTCGTTTTACCGCCGCTTCGTACTCCAATTCGCTTCTGTAGCAGCTCCCCTAAACGATCTGCTAAACAAGAAACTCCCGGACCCCCTCAAGTGGAACCCCGACGCCGAAGCGCGCTTTGAAGAGCTCAAAGAGAAGCTAGTCTCCGCCCCGATCTTAAAACTGCCGAACCCTCAGAAAAATTTGGCATAGGACAGATGCCTCCCAACTGGGTATTGGCTGCGTATTACTCCAATACGACGAGGACCAAAAACCCGCTCCTATAAGCTATGCGAGTCGCCGACTGACGGATCGCGAAAGGACGTACGCTACGGTAGAACTGGAAGCTCCAGCGATTGTTTTTGGGATAACAAAATTTAGAATCTATCTGGTAGGTCGTCCATTCCTCATAGAGACTGATCATAGACCGTTAGCCTACTTAAAAACTTGTAAAAACCGAAACGGCAGGCTAATGCGTTGGTCATTATTGCTAGCTGAGTACCGTTATGAAATCAGGTATCTAAAAGGGTCTGACAATGTACTCGCAGATAGCCTTTCGAGAAACCAGATTTCAGATAGCGAGTAATAGTCAATTAATTTTTTTGGTGTGTATCTCTTTGTATAAATAATTATTTCCTGCCTGTACTCTGTATGTGTTTTGTTTTGTTTCGTATTGTCTTAAAATATGTAAATTAGAGAAACTGACATAACAGTAGTATTTTGTAGCCATTAGATACTAAGATAAAGTCCTAAGGGTTCTGATAAAATTACGACTCAATTGTTCGAGTCGAGGAAGATAATTACAAATTTCCCTGGTGAGGTTAATTTTCACATTATTCCTTATTTCATGGCTGAATAATGTTCATCGAAATAGGTAGGCTTGTGAGAGTATGGAACGTACACACTCACATGCCGCCAGGCGATCGTGGGAACGAAAGAGATTTGTCGTCTGAGTTGACCTTCGTCTCCTCTCCCCCCCCCTCCCCCGACATTCTACTGCTCTCCTTCCGCCTTTCCCCTGACCTAAGTCATTATCCCCCCCCCCCAACAGGCGACAGGAAGTCTGACGGAAGAAGGCCTATCTCACAGAGAGGCCTAAATTCTATTTGCCTTCTTTATGATACCAAGGAGATTGTCCCGAAGGCACCGCGATAAGCGAATTGCCGTATAGGGAATCTCTCTCGATTTCACACATCCTGCGGTATAAATGGCAACTCCGTTCATCCCTCAGCACATCCTCGACGCATTCAAGTCCCATTGGGACACAGTACACACGCACATCCCACCAAAACCACATGCGCAGGAGCTTTTTCAGGAAATCCAGGAGTGGTGTCGGGCTCACGCTCACGAGCTAAGGCCTGCCCCCCTGATACGAATGGAGGTGCTCGATTACACGTCCACACTAACCACTCCAATCCCCGTCGAGGAAACCAAACACTACATAAAAACGGCACCAAAACGCGTCCCCGGCCCCTCCGGTCTACCAGCCACACTCATACACAACCTCCCCACAGACATATACCCCACATTCACACACTTATTCAACGCCTCACTAGCCTCAGGCCACTTTCCCAAAATATTCAAAGTCTCTCACAACATACTCCTACATAAACATCACAAAGACCCGAAACACCCAAACAACTACAGGCCTATTGCTCTATTAGAGCACCTAGGCAAAATACTTGAACGTATGGTCAACTGCCGCCTACGGGAGTTCCTGGAAGAGAGGGACTGGTTCTCCCCCCATCAATACGGGTTCAGGAGAGGCAGGTCCACTCAGGCGGCCGTGCCCATCGTTCACGACAGAATACAAAAGAAACGACAAATACACCAAAAGACTCTCTCCGTCAGTAAGGACGTGAGAAGGCCTTCGACAAGGTGTGGCACGAGGGACTCCGTTGGAAACTCGCCAACAACACAGAGTTACCTCTCTGCACCAGAAGGCTCCTCTCGCACTACCTCACTGAACGGTGCTGCCACATTAGATACAACAACACCCTATCAAGACCTTTCACACCACGCCCAGGCGTTCCCCAAGGAAGCGTACTGGCACCCACACTCTATATTATGTTCACAAACGACACCCCACGTTCACCAGTAAACTGTGTTCACACCTACATAGTGGCCTACGCCGATGACGAGACCATTCTCGTCAGCGGCCGGGCCCCTGAAGAAATCGCGCTCCACGCACAAATAATACTAGACGAGAAGACAGATTACGAGGATAAATGGCTGATTGCCACGAATCCTCAGAAGACACAGAAGACACTCTACGGCACTAGAGATCACTTCATGCACAACCTAAAAATCTATTCGCATACACCAGACATGATCCACCAAAACCCAACAAGGCTCGCATACACTAAACGCAGCAAAATCCTGGGGGTAACTTTCGACAAATCCCTCAGGTTCAATTTACACCAGAACATAATACAAGCAAGAGCCTCACGCACAAACACATCGCTGGGTAGGTTCTACCCTGCGAGCAAAAAACTAAAACTACACCTATATAAAGCATTCGCGCGTCCCATTCTCACGTACGCCCCACTGTCGCTCGTAGCTGCGAGCGACACGTGGAAGCGAAAGGCTCAGCGCATTCAGAACTGTGCTCTGAAGCGCGCTTGCCAGACGCCGCGGTACCCGAGAATGGACGCACTACATAACAACAACAAACTAGCTCCTCTCAACACTTAGGCTCACACCAGACACACTAAACAACTCGACAAACTTACCACAGACCCACTATACACCTCGCTACACGTGAGAAGGTACGCGATGGCGTCGCGATATCCCGCGGCCCACGAACACCCGCCGCACGTACCGTTCTTCGCATAAACCAGTAGGCATCAGGAATAGCGCGTTTCCGGATGAGCAGTCAGCCTCCCCCTCCTGACCTGCCCCCAACCCTCGCCCAGTCAATACCACATAACCTACGCCCTCACAACAACACAACTCATCGGCGTATAGCCACCGACCTATCAACTCTCGCTGTCCTTTTCGTAAATGTTTTCCGCAATGCTCCTCTCTGACTACCTGACTGCTGTATCACATACAACGGTCCCTCTCTGTCCTTTCTATACACAACAAGTCAAAGTCCCTCAGCAGAAGTGTTCCAGACCTACTCGCGTAATCCTCACGTTGAGTGAGGGTCGTTGCCGTAACGTATCGACTGCCAACGCGCGCCCGCTGAGTCAACCTGGTCGCTGTCTCAAAGAGTTTCTGAGAAAATCTCGCTCTGCAGAGTCTGTGACTAGAATAATACGCTCTGTTGCTCAACTTAACTTAAGAAAGAAAAAGGAACATCCAGATAGTTACTGAAAGTTACTATTTGTTAGTGTCACATCCAGTTAGGAGTGAACTAACCGGAACTGCAGTCAGCAGCCCCGAACCCGTCGTCTTATCCTCCCTCTCCCCGAGAACTCGTCTTAACGCCACCCGAACCACCCCGTCTGGACCTGAGTAGTCGCCTCTCCAATCCATCACAATTAATGGTAATCTGTAAACCCAGTGTCCCTCTATTCTTAAATTACCTATTTAATTAACAGTGATTGATACTCCCATTGAGTCATTATAAATCTAGGCGCTTAACGTCAGTGTTATCCTCCCCTCCTTTTTTTAAAAAGAGATTCAAGTGAGTCATTCCCTGATATTATTATTTATAATTGCTGTCAACCCAGACTAATCCGTGTTTAATATTTAATCCTTATTTACCTAAATGCCCGTTTAACTATTGCTACTAATTATTATTTTGTTATAAAGTAAAGTTTATTTTTGTACTTGTGTTTATTTGGTGGCTCCTTCCTTTTGACGTACCCTTGGCAAGACTTTAATTAAGAATCTCTTGGGGCTAATTTATTCAACCTGTATTATGCACTCTTAGAATTCAACAATCCCAAACCTCCCCCCAGTAACCCAGTAGCAAGTGGGACTTTTATAGTGAGAATCCTGGCCGTGGTACAACCCGCCTCTAGCCAGCCTTCGCACGTTCAGTAGGAATTAAAGCCTATATATATATATATATATATATATATATATATATATATATATATATATATATATATATATATATATATATATATATATATATATATATATATATATATATATATATATATATATATATATATATATATATATATATATATATATATGCGGTTAAAAGGCTATTTTTTGGCAAACCAGTCTTCCTCAAAGCCTTCGGAAGGAGCTTTTCGTGTATGTGAGAAGAGCTCCTTCCGAAGGCTTTGAGGAAGACTGGTTTGCCAAAAAATAGCCTTTTAACCGCATAATTAATTGCGTTACTGCAATAATTTTCTTAATATATATATATATATATATATATATATATATATATATATATATATATATATATATATATATATATATATATATATATATATATATATATATAATGATCGTAGATTGAATCATAGGTTCTCAATACCATCAACTTAAACAAAAGCGGTGTGTTCAGATCAAGGACTAGAATAATTATTGGACCGGACTATGAGCAATTTTACGACACCTTTACCCCTTCCAAGTTTATACCTTTAAGCTTTCATACAGCAATTTTAGAAGTCTTGTATTTTCTCTGACAAAAGTTATGGAAAATAATGGGATAGAAATACAGGCGTTTTATTTTTTGGCGAAAAACAATATAAAAATATTTTTGGGGGGGAAAATACTTGTCTAATTTTTATGAAAATTGCACAGAATATTCTTTAAGTGTTTTTGATCGTCTATAAATTTCATTTTATATAGCAGACGATTAAAAATGTGAGAAAAGTAATATAAATTTGAAGAAAAGATGCATCCCAAACTACAGAACGATAAGTATCAATGCAAACATAATTGGTAAACAACATAATTATCTCAGACAATTGAAAAAAATATTAATAAGAAGTATGCAGGCCCTTGTTCTGAATGACTTGGACACATCTTCATCAATTTGTCGCATATGTTCGGATGTGATCTTACTCCAATATTTGACAAAAATCGTCAATATCCGTCGGCTTCCAGGCCATAAACTTCCCACCTCGTATCTCCCAAAAGCTTTCTATACGATTTAAATCAAGGCTCTACACAGAGCAGTTCATCCCGTCGATATTTTCACTATACAAGAACTATTTCACCGTATTGCTTTGTGGCAGGAATCATTGTCTCGCATGAAAACAGGCCCACGCACTCTCGATATTTGGACAGAGGGGATCACATCTTCCTGAAGCAGATCCATATTACCCTAGCGTTTACTTTGCCACACAAATGGACAGATTTCACCGCTTGAAAACATGCCATCAAATCCTAACGCTGCCAACTTCAAATTTAACTTTCTTTTTTGTGCATGAGAGATTCCATTTTTCAGCTGTTAGACGCCTTACATGCTACTTTCCATCCAATCCGAACAAATTCAATTTGCTTTCATCGATCAAAAACACTTTTCCACTTGTCTGCACTCCACAGTATCAGTGGCGAATGCCAATCTAGCAGCTTTATTATTTTTATTTGAGTCGTTTCTTAACAAAGGAATGTGGTATAAATTCCAGTTCTCTCAAGTGACGCGATACAATCTGGCGAGGCACCTTCATATTCCTGCTTTCAGCACCTGACGCGAAATTCCGGTTGCTGCCTCAAATCGATCTTTCATCGACATCCGTTGTATCGTGCGATCTTTCCTGGGAGTGGTTCTTCGTCGACTCGTTGGACCCGGGATCCTCGTGAAGCTTTACTATGCGTTAAATACCAATTTTAAACCGATTACAATGCCTCGAAATATCAGACAGTCATTCCTTCACTCTTCTACTGCACAACCTGCTTTCTAAAAGATTTGTCGAAACTCATCTCGCCATTCTGATAAATGAGTAATACTATCATTAGCAGTCTATAATACACGTAAGACAGTGTTGCCATACATGCGTTACGATATTTTATGTGAAAACTGAAATTTCTAAGTTATCGTTCTCTAGTTTTGGACGTATCCTTTTTTTTTTAAATATATATTATTTTTATCAATCTTTTTTTTTTACCCGCTGTTATATGAAACTAGGCCCCTATTAGAGGCAAATTTGTCAAAGAGTAGCCTATTCTGCGCAAATTTCATGGAAATTAAACTGCTTGCAGAATTGTACGTAGAAGAAATGGTTGCGAAAAAATCTATCATTCATTAAAAATGCTGGTCTTCAGTGCCCACCAAGGAGGGGGAGTGGGGCCAAGAGAATTATAAACTTTAAATCATGGAATCGAAATGTTTGAGTAGCCTTAGTAAAAGGGAGCATAAAAGGACCGGGGAGACTTGCCAGCTCCCCCAGGACTAATCAAGGAATTGTAAGCTCTATCATTTCTCAGGCTTCCTTACGAGTGTTGAGACCGGAAAGACAGAAGGTTTTTCAGATGCCAGCTGCAACCGACACCCATTTGCAAGTGAAGGATAGAAATATTGACGTACGTCAACGCACACCCGTGCAATCAGTGACAATAAGAACAGGAACAAATTAAGGGTAAACCATTTAAAGGGAGCCTTCCATATCCGAGAACCAAAGACTCGAAATTATGGAATGTTAAGAGTAAAGTAACACGATTAAGGATAACAGGAATTGTGAGGCAGAAGAATCTTGTTTGCCCTCAAATTTTCTCTCCTAACTACCAAAATTTAAGCAAGAGAAGCAAAATCAAAGTTCAGGGATTTTTTAAGTAGCAAATTAATAAAATGAAAAACAGGTTTTCTGCATGGATTATTTGCAGGACTGCCCCGCAGGTGCGCAGAGATATGAAAATAAGGGAAAACAGGTTGCAACCAAACACTAGGAATTTATTAAATATAAAAAGGACACAAAGCCAATCAAATCGCTCCAACCGGAAAACAAGAAGTGCCATTTTGCCAATGCAGGGGTCGTAAAGATGTGGAAGTATTTTGCATTCATGTTGATGTAATCCATCTAATCCATCCTCAAGACATTTTTCATCGCAAAACCAAACCTGAAATTGAATTAGGTTTGTTCTTTGCTCTCGACATTCCTTCTGTCCTTTATTTTTAAGGGAAAAATGTGGATGGCTTGCATGCGGTGACCATTTTTATAAATTAGCATCTCTACTTATGACCTCAAGTTAGGGATTTAGATGGGTCCTATGTGAGCGTAAATTTGTTTGGGGTTGCCTTTATTGCGCCCTTTCGGACCCAAATTAGGTCTGCTGGAATATTCCATTAATTAGACTTTTACAGCTTTATTTTTCTGTTCATTACTTGTTTTCTTTTATCATCATTCCATTCCCATTCCCTAACATGAGGCTAGGATGAATATAAATAACGAATTTTTACATTGTGATCATAAACTTGGCGAGTCATTCTTACGGACGAGCACGTTGGGCAGGGTAGAGGAGTATCGACCTTCTGGAAACACTGATTACAATTAAGGTCGAGGGATTCCAAATTTTGTACAACTGCGAAAGGCTCTTCTACGATGATTATATCACCTGTGAAAATAAGACATTATTTATTCAGGGCCGTCCTTATGGCAGCTGGCGTACTGGCAGGCTGATGTTCGACGCCCTTTTTAAGTATAATTAAAAAAAAAAATCACAAGGAAAGAGATAAAAATATAGAATAATAGAAATGATTTTATTACCTGGGTTTTTTTTTAACAAACAATAATTTTTTTCCTCAACCTGGATTTTGGACAGTATGAACAATTAGCTCACCTGATTTTTTTAATAGCCTTTATATCAGAAAATCTTTTCATGGCACTTTCTATATTCATATTCTTTGCAATATCATTTTCTATAAACAAAAATTACCCCCTACCCACTTTGGGAAGATCCTTGATAGCTTTCCTAAGCACATGGCGCGCCCCGGGCAACTGCCCGATTTGCCGGTACCTTAAGCCGGCACTGATTCCCACAGTCAATAAATATCCTACCGGAACTTTTAAAGACCCAATCATCAGTATGTTTTACACTCTCTCTTCACCCATACCTTTATTCGCATTTCTTCCAGTTTTACTTGCATTCATATCATACAGGTGCTCGAAATATCTATTTCGATATATTATCAAGCGTACACTTAATTGTAAGGATCCTTTTTTCATATATTGTATATGTAAACTTTTATCTACCATACATTCTTTTAATTTTCTTAATTCTTTCCAAAGGAATTTACAAATTTCGCTTACATCCTAATTTACCTTCTGACCGAACCTCTCACTTTTATTTCCCTTTACACATACGAACAGCTATCTAACCTTTTATCCCATTTTCTTCCATTAGCAATTCATTTTTTTCCCATCTGCTTCACATTAAACACACTCCATGATTCTTTTATATTTTCTTTTCATAATTCGATTCCAACACATTTTCCGCCAATCCTGTCCTTTTTTAAAGATTTTCTATTTTGATTACAGTTTTATGTGTAGCAGCCACATTCTTTCAGCACAAGGATGTGCATAAATACACATGAGTTGGGCGAAGGAGAGGGACGAAATTAAGAGTATGATTGATCTGTGTCAAGTAAGAAAGAATATGCTGTGGGTCGTACTTGACCTGAAAGCTGTAAGACACGGTTGGCGAAACCTTTTTGAGCCGTGGGTGAAAATTTCTAATGAAAGAAGTCGGTG
Organism: Ceratothoa steindachneri; assembly: GCA_963969495.1. Lineage (NCBI taxonomy): Eukaryota > Metazoa > Arthropoda > Malacostraca > Isopoda > Cymothoidae > Ceratothoa > Ceratothoa steindachneri. Next base: position 156,851,181 of record OZ018321.1, on the reverse strand, counting down.
GGTGATGAATAATACAGTAAACCCTCGATATAACGAACCTCAATATAACGAAATTCGGATATAACGAACCAAATTTCCTGGCCGAACTCCATGCTGCGACTCACTTGCTACCAGCTCAGGCGGCTGTGAACATCGCGCGGTAGAGGTTGTTCTGGCGTTCTCTTCCTCCTCCTCCTTCCTCTCTTCACGAGTGCTACTTACTACTCCATAGAACGAACGAACAATCGGATATAACGAACTTGGTTCGTTATTTCCATCACTTTTAACGAACGACCTCCCGCCCCATATAGTTCGTTATATCGAGGGTTCACTGTATTTGACTCTTTTATCTTTGTAAATGTTGTTTGTTTACATTTATTACATGGTGCGATATATTCATGTATTAATATCTAAAAAAAAATAATATACAACATTTTTATTGACTGCCACCGCGGAAATTGGGATATTATTACTTAGGAGATATTGCATTTTTTTTAATATACCCTAATATTGCGAAATTAAAACAAGCACAGCCTGAATGAAAATTCCGAAATAACTAATAACGAATTAACTAATAATTGGTTGAAAAAAAATAACATTTACTTTTATTTTTCTTTCGTTGTGGACATACAAATATTATTTAAAATTCAGTATTGAAAATTTGTACATTATTATCTGACGGACTACAAACCGTTGCTGGTAGAGCAAGATGTAATATATGACTCAAAGGGCGATGAAAATCGGGCTCGCGAGCGTGGGTTTCCACACCCATGCTGTAAGAGATTTAAGTATAGGAGGAATATTTGATCACATCATTGATTTTTGTGAGGTTAAATTATTTGGTGCATAGATGAGAATAAGTGAGGAAGATGGAAAGGAAGGGAAAATCAGAAGTGAAAGGTTATTGAATTAGAGAATGCTTGAGAGTAGAAAAAAGAAATAAGTACGACCTGAGAGAGAGAGAGTAAATGTAGATCAAATACAAGGAAGTAGTAGTAAGGTAAAATGAGAATGTCAGGGAGATACAGTTGAATGCATATAAAGAGATGACGAGGAAATGGAAATAAGTGAATAAATAGAGAAGGAAAGCATCAAATAAAGTGTTTGGGGGGAAAGATGAATGAGAATCCCAATGGGAACAGGAAGCCCTTGTGGCTCTTGTCATCTGTTATATTATATTATATTATATTATATTGTGGGGGACTTTGATTTTGTCTTCCCCTGGTGATGGTGCTTTTTGTGGGTGGGTTTTGACGGAGGCGGATGACCTTTGATAGGCCCTTGTGGCTTTTGTCATCCGTGTAATTATGTTGTTTGTTAGCTATTCTGGAAGGAAGTGAGAAAGATGATGGAGGAACCAGGGGAAAAATGGTAAGGTACGAGGGGCGGTCAATAAGTTTTGCGAATCGGTAGGGCAAAACAGAGGAAGGGGAATGGCTGTTTGTGGGGGTGTTAGGACAAGTTATGACAAGTCAGGACCTGCAGCCGCACGCTCCTGCCTCGTCTATTTAAGAAGCAGTAGCTGATCGCAGATCGTCAGTCACAAATTTTTCAACAATGCAGAAGGTTGAGCACCGCGCAGTGATCAAATTTTTGACCAAGGAAGGTAGGAATGCAAAAGAGATCCATGAACGCATGGTTGCAGTGTACACCGACACCGCCCCTTGCTATGCAACCATTGCTCGCTGGAATAGGAAGTTCCGCCATGGTCGTGAGTCCCTTGAAGATGACACCCGTCAGACGTGACCAACGAGGACAATGTGGCCCGTGTGGACAGGATGATCCTCGAAAATCGACGGGTGAAGGTCGAATATATTGAGCGAGAACTTGGAATATGACATGGAAGTGTTATCAACATCATCCATGACAATTTGGCCATGGCCAAGGTCTCTGCTTGTTGGGTCCCTAGAAACCTCACACCCCATGATCGACTTCAACGTCGTCAAAGTCCACAAGGCCATAGTTGCACAAGCTGTCCTGCGCGAGTGCGGATTCGGGGAGCTCAACCATTCCCCCTACAGTCCAGATCTGGTCCCTAGCGACTACTTTTTATTCCGCCAGCTCAAGGTTGCACTGCGTGGACGCCGGTTTGGGGACGATGAAGATGTCCAGCTCGCGGTCCAGTAGTGGATTGAACAGCAGTCGTGATATTTCTGGTTGTCGAGAATTTGAAGCCTCAGGGTCAAGTGGCGCAAGTGCATTGAAGTCGAGGGTAGTTATATTGAAAAATAATAAAACCCTTTTCCTCATATCTCGTTTCCTTATATCCGAATTGCAAAACTTATTGACCGCCCCTCGTACTTGTGAACAATGATGAGGTCAAAAGTAGATAGCGAGGCTACTAATGCATGCGTTGTATAATATGGGTTTAGAACATGATATAAATGGGAATATGATTGTCTTTTTGGGGGCAAAGATGTTGCTGTATGGAAGATACAAACGTGCGTGAGGTTGTTAGCACTTCGAAATATCGTAAACATGGGAAGGCAAAAATAATAGATAAAATAGTGATAAAAAGTGGCGGAGATTGGGTTATAGAATGGGTCTGGTAGCTGTGTTGCAAGGCATTAGGAAGTGGAAGAGTACCTGAAGATTAGAATAATGCAGTAATAGTGGGTTGTACATAAAGGGGTAAAGGGGAGAATGGGAATGCAAGAACTCCAAGGTGATAAGAAATCTGTTGAGTGTTGTATGTGACGTATATAGAAAACTTTGATTGGTCACATAAAAAATATGACTGAGGGAATTATAGGGAAGGATAATGGCTGAGGTGGTTAGAGCGGGTAGGCTGGTGAGGATCAATTATTTGTACTGAGAGCTACAAAAAAGAAGGATAAGAGGTGTAAAGTGTGTGTTAGGTTCATGGATCTGGAAAAAGCTAGTGATAGTGCAGATAGAGAAGCAGTGTGGTAGCTAGTAAGAATGTATAAATTGAGTGGAAAACTATTAAAGTGTGAGAATAATATTTTTTGAAATAAGGTGCACCTTAGTGTGAAAGATAGCCAGGGTGAGTGGTTTAATTTACATGGAGGCGTAAGACAAGATTGTGGGATGTCGCCATAGCTGTTTAATATCTTTGTAGATGGAGTACTGAGAGAAGTGCGTATGAAAATGAGGGAAAGTGGTATGAGGTTGACGAGAAGCGGTGAGGAATGCGTTAACTATATGATGTTCGTATATATATATATATATATATATATATATATATATATATATATATATATATATATATATATATATATATATATATATATGAGGAATTAAACCACATTCTCCGAAGACAATTTAATTCAGAACAGTTTCGGTGTATCTCACACCCTTTTTCAACTGACACTGGATAGAAAATATAAGAAAAAAATGCATACAAGCATAACAGGTCGTGAAATATCCCCTCTTTTATCCCCAATCCCCTACTTGTGGCTAATCTGGGGGGGTTAGGCCTAAACATATTGAAAGGCTGACATTTTACTATTTTATTTATTTGATTCCTTATTACAGGATTAAAAGAAAATTGACCCTCAGATAGATTTAAATTAGGAACTGACGATATCAAGCTCTATTCTACGATTCTTCTCTTAACATAGTTAGCCGATTTGAATACCATTTTACTTCCATTGAAATCGATCGTATGATTCTTGTCTCTAACATGGCAAAATATTCCACTGCTTTCACTGCCCACTCTAATATCTATTTTGTGTTCATACAATATCTTGTCTAGATTTCTCCCCGTTTTCCCTATATAAACTTTATGGCAATCGTTGCATGGTATTGCATAAACTCCTATGTTAATATGTTCTTTGGGTTTCCTGGCAATCATCAATTGGTTCAAGGAATTATTATATTTAAAGACTAGATTAATACCCGCTTTTCCAAATATGTCCTTTAAACTATTTAATTTATTATTAAATGGCAATGTTATACATTTGTTGAAGTCATTAGTGCGGGAAGGCTTATTACCATAGAATGTTTTCCTAGCTGCAAAATGGGCAGACGATATGAACCAATCGGGGTAATACAAATTAGCAAAAATGGTCCTGATAATGACAATTTCTTCCTCTAAATAGGAAGGATGACATATTTTGTATGCTCTAAGGAAAAGGTTAGAAATTACCGATTTTTTAACAGTATTATCGTGAAACGAAAAATAATGTATATAGGCATTCGAGTGGGTTGGTTTCCTATACACGTCAAGTTTTAATTCATGGTGATCTTTATTAATGCGGACATCTAAAAAGGGTAATCTATTATCATATTTCCATTCATATTTAAATTTGATGGAGACATGCAGATTATTCAAATTATTAAAAAAAGGTATCAAAATCATGGCCATTAGGCCATACAGAAAATACATCGTCAATGTACCTTAACCATATAAAGTTAGGGGGAGAAATTGTGGGAAGGAGTTCAGTCTCAAAATGTTCCATGAAGAGACATGCCAATATCGGAGATAAACTATTTCCCATGCTAAGGCCAAATATTTGTCAATAAAACTCATTATTTACTCGAAACACATTGTCAGAGAGACATAATTCAACTAAATCGATAAATTTACTCGTAGAAATGGGAAGATCCAAATCAAGTCTAGGCATGATTTCCCGCAGAAGGCCCATGGTTTGGTCAACCGGAACTTTGGTAAACAAAGAGTTTACATCAAAGCTCACAAATTTTCCAGCCGGTAATTGCAAGTGGTTGGGGCGGTCAACGAAATCTTGAGTGTTCATAATGTGTGCAGATGAGATTCTTCCAACTGCTGGAGATAAATGCTTGGCGAGCCATTTGGAGAGCTTATAAGTGGGAGAATTAATATTGGAAATGATTGGGCGTAAGGGACATCATTCTTTGTGGGTCTTTGGGAGCCCATACATATACGAAAGTTAAGGGTTCGTACTCCTGAATTGTTTAATTAAATCTGCGCTTTTCAGTATTGTCTTCAATTTGTTGTTGAAATTGCTTGTTTTGTTATTGAGCGGATCACTTTGTAGCTTTTCATATGTGTTCAAATCATTAAGAAGTTCATTTAGTTTATCATTATAACTATGTTTGTCCAAAATGACTAACTGATTCGTTTTATCGGATTTGGTTATAACAATGTTGTTATTAAATTTAAGTTTATTTAACGCAATCTGAAATCTTTTGGGAAAACCAATTTGGTCAGATTTTTCAGAATTTAGGGCACTAAGCATACAGCCACTAAGAAATTCACCACTTATTTGCTCATGTGAGGATTTGGCTATAGATACTAAATGGTCTAGTGAGAACTCATCGCATGACTTAATTGAAAAGCTATGATGAAGGATTTTATCCTGAACACTTGATTCAATCACAGAAACTGCATGATGCCCTAAAAGTTCACCGCACTTATCAAACAGATTTCTTCTTGACCGTCTCACTTTGAAGTGGAAACTTAACCGAATTTTTATGAACAGTCTTTGGATTAAAGGTTCAAACCCCAATAAAAATATTCTGAATTTATCATCTCATGTACTGACTGATTATGAAAAATTTGCGTTAGGATACGGTTTAAGCTTTTCAATTAAGTCATGCGATGAGGGGATATTTCACGACCAGTTATGCTTGTATGCATTTTTTCTTATATTTTCTATCCAGTGTCAGTTGAAAAAGGGTGTGAGATACACCGAAACCGTTTCTGAATTAAATTGTCTTCGGAGAATGTGGTTTAATTCCTCATCTTTTCTTGCGATATTGCATTAATTTTCATCATATATATATATATATATATATATATATATATATATATATATATATATATATATATATATATATATATATATATATATATATATATATGCTGATGGCCTGTTATTAGTGGCTAAGAATGAGAGGGAATTGAAAATGTAGATCCAGTTTTTGACAGGGTATGTGAGAAGATGGAGCTAAATGAATGCTGAAAAGAATGAGAAAATGCTATTTGGTGTTGAAAAAGGGATTTAGTTATTAACCTAGTCCTGTTGTCACCCTTGAACAAGTTTTAAGTATCTAGGAGGCATTCGAAATGATAGGGGTACAAATGAAGCAGATTGCGACCACAGTCTTAAATTGGTAGGAAAATCTCTGCAACAATTAGAACGTTTAATGACCTTCAACCACTAAAGTCCTCAACGCTGAACTAACAATTAAAAGTAGGATCCGAACCATAGCAGCCGTTGCAAATTCATCGCGAATCGGGATGCCATCTAACAACAAACAACTATTTGTATTGTAGGCCTACACAGTATTGTAATTTCAAATGATCATTGGGACAGAAACACATATCTATGTAACTATTTTGAATTTATGTTGCAGTTGAAGCTTGATGGAATAATGCTACCAACGAACAGCCAAGGAAAGCCCAACATCGAAAAAAACACGGAGTGCATCATCCATTACTATGATGATAGTGATAAGCTAGTTTTTGTACAGAGTGTCGATCCTTGGAAAACTTTGCTCAGCGCAGCTCAGATACGAAAGCATGAGCCCATTTTGGAACTGGCAAAAGACGTTACTGAGGGAGAGGCTCCAGCAATCTATTACCACAAGAAGTGTCGCAGTATCTTTACCATGAAAAAAGTGCTTGGTGCCATCAAAACGAAAAAGTCATGTGTCAATGTCTCTCTTGAAGAGGAAAAAACAAAGGGAGCAGCTCGACAGAACCCAACTACATCGCGGACCTATGGTGTACATACAATGCATATTTGGGACATGGTTGAAATCTTATTGGGGCTAATCCGAGCATCCAAAGAGGAAGACTGGATGCTACACCTGGCGAGCATTCGCGCAATGATCCACTGGTGTTTTGCATACGGCAGGATGAATTATGCACGGTACCTCCCATATTACTATGCCCATATGTCTCAGCTGCCTATTACACATCCAGATGTGTAGAGGGAATTCATGTCTGGGGGCTTCTCAGTTCAACTGGGCGCCACATGTACCTCAGACATGCACCTCAGACAGTTGAGAAGACTGACAGGCAAAAGTATGTACAAACTGCCTCACCCAGATCTACAGGGTCCAAGGATCAAAAGGGATTAAGCAGATGTCCAGTCTCTTATTGACCTTATGGAGAACAACAGGCTCAATCCTTTTTCCTTTGATGAGACTGATCTGGTTAACCTGTCCACTGGCTTCTTGGTTCCACCTGATGTAACAAGGGATTTCTTGAGAGCTTGTGAGATCGGGGAAGAGGCCTACCAGGGTTTCAAGCACACCAGGTTAGATGATAACCCCTCTTCAAAATTTGATAACAAGATGACCAAGCAAAGTATGAAGACATTCTCTAGTGTCAGCAAAAAGACATTTGATAGGAAGAAAGAATAAGAGGTAGTTCTCGAGGCAGATAGAAACATTTTCACTCACATAATCCTGGTTGCTGAACAAAGGAAGGTGAACATGAAGGATTTCCTTGCCCACCCACTGGGTCCACTTCCATGGTCACTGGCAAATGCTGATGGATCTTTGCGAAAAATAAACAGGGCTGCACTTGCCAGGGAGCTTGAAAATAATGTGTCTCCAGCAGAACACATCCTGACACCATCTACAACCATCATTGATGGTTTAAGCCTCGTCCAAAAACTGGATGGCAATAATAAGACCTTTGCACACATTGCAGAGCCAGCCTTCACCTATGTCCTTCACAAGGGAGGAGAGAGTCAAAGGATTGATGTCGTTTTTGATGTCTACCGTCAGACTTCCATCAAAGATGATGAACGACTAAACCTTGGTAGAGACATCACTCTCCAGTACAAGAACCTCGCATGTGGATACTACATCCAGCGATGGATAACATTCCTTTGCAGTTCCTCCAACAAGACCAGTCTTATCAAGTTTCTGGTAGAAGAGTGGAAACGCCCACGGTATAGAGAAATTATACATGGTAAGGTGTTGTACATGACTGGTGAGGAAACCTGCTACAGGATGACAGAGGATGAATGTGAGGAAGTATCAGAGCTATACTCAACACATGAATAAGCTGACACTCGCCTAATATTGCATGCACTGGATGCAGAACACGGAAGTTCAATGGCAGTTATCATCATAGTGGAGGACACTGACGTCATGGTGCTTTGTCTTTCCTTCCAGAAGGACATCTCTTGTCCAATATACCTTAAGTGTGCGACGCAGAACCCCACGCGGTTTGTTGACATCAGCAAACTGCGAAGCTCACTTGGAGATGCCGTCTGTGGCAGTCTAATTGGCTTACATGCTTTCACAGGCTGTGACACTGTGGGGCAGTCAGGGAGTATGAGTGATGAGCTCTTACAAGAAATTAAATGGGTCCCCTGCCGCATGTATGCTGCTAATAATAGCAGCACTGGTGAGCTCAATAAACTGCGCTACCAGCTTTTCAATGCCAAAAGGGGAGAAGTTGAGTCTCACCATTTGCCACCCTGTATAGACAGCCTCTTTATGCATGTACAACGAGCCAACTACCAAGCAGGCTAACCCAGTGTTGACGAGCCCTACTGCGCATGGATGGACAGACGATGATGGCAAACTGGCAATAGATTGGATGCACTCCCCGCCTGCACCAGATGTGGTCTTGGAACTACTGTCATGCAAGTGTGTTCGTTCATCCACAATGCCAAGCTGCACGTGCCTGTAAAATGGTCTTACACGCACAGACATGTGCAGGTTACAGACCTGTAGTAACCGGAAGCAACAGGATGATCCAAGACCTCATTTTGATGCAGGGGAGTCAGACGATGAGAATGACACAGTGTGGTGATTCTGGACTTTTGGGAGATAGTGTTATGATTTTGCACACTCAGCTAAGTATTGTAGTACCTGTGCTTTGTGTCTGTAGTGTTCCTAGATGGAAGAGGGCTGAGAGAAAGATCATAGTTTAGGCGTAAATTGTGAAAAAATGTTTACTTTTGTTGGTTTGAAGAGCTGTAGTGACCTCCATTTTGGGCAGAAAGATTCACAATTGAGTTTAAATGAAAGGTTAAAGGTTTGCTTTAAAACATTGAGGAAAGTCCTAAGTATGAGCGTAAACTAGGTAATGCGCCTGCATCTAACGTGCAATTTTCCTTAGGTGGTGGTTAACTTCATGAGATGATAACCAAGATTTAGCTAGGCACCTGGAAAAGTTATCATACAAAAATATGATCTACAGACAGATCTCTCTTCCAAAAATATAGCTAGCCTTCGTCCCTTTGGGTGATATCGAAATCGGGTCTGGCCCATGGACCACTTCACTTCAAATAAACATTCACCAATACCAATTAGACGAAAGGCGAAAGCGTGATGAGGGATGTAAAGAGTTTGAAAGGAAAGAAGATGTAAGTAGGTTTAGAATGAGAAGAGAGAAAGGAAGCATGAATTGAATTTTGATTTCCTCTTCTGGACTTCAGGAAGCAATCTCATTTCAAAAAGTGCAACAGATCTTTTCCAGCTCAAGAAAATGCAACCCTGCACCCCAAATAGGGGCGATTGTAAATCCACCTCATCATCGCCATGAAAGACCAACCCATACACTAAACACCCCGCCTTCGCCCAAAGGTAGGGTTTGAGGGCGCAAAGGAAATCCCCATTCAAGGGGAGCCCAAAGGTCTCGATTTCCTTAGGGACCATAAAACCTATCGCGGAGCCAAAGTTTAAAAAACAAGGTTGCAAAAAGGCACGGCAACAGGGAAAAGCATGTTCGAGTTAAAAATTTAAACACTTATGTTAAAATAGACAGACAAAGGAGGGAAAATCGATAGATAATTTTAACGAATTAAATATGGTGTGATCGAAAAATTGGAGTGGATTTAATCTAAAATTATCTTTCTTTACACACAAATACATAAAAGCTAATTTTCACTCCGATAGTTTTATTAACCATATATATATATATATATATAATTTTGTAGGACCAGGGGACTGTATACGATGCAAGCAATATTTGTTAATCCTCACCTGGATTAATTTTCCTTGTAGCGTAGAGCCCTCTTCCTCTTCCATCCCTTTCGCCAACCTCGACAGCTTTTGAGGCACTCGTCAGCACTTCATTCGGTCCATAAGAGACTTTCAAGCTTACCAAAGGGTTCGTATTATCTTTCTGATTTTTCTCTTTTACGTCTTTTCTCCCTTTAATATTTTTATAAACGAGCAAAATTCTCTTGGTCGATTTTGCCTTTACTTCATTGGGATAATTACTATTTCTGAGTGCCTCTAAAGCCTTTTGGAAAGAGATGTCAGCCTTTCGGTACAAACTCTCCTTCGCGTAGCAGTGGCCGAGGATCTCGTAGCTGTTCCAGAGGAAGTTGGGCGGAGCTCCGTAGGAGAGACTTCTTACCGCGTCGATAAACGCCTGATCAAATTTCTCCTGAAGAAGGGATGCCCAGGCGCGTTTCATAAACCTTACGTTGAGTACAAGTGCGAAGGATAGAAAGGATTAGTGTAATCCCTGCAAAGGAGTACGCAGGTATAAAATCCGAATCTTGCAAAACCCGAAAAAAAACCAACAAAATGATTTGAACCAATTTCTGGAATTCGCTTCTAATGCCCATTCAGCGCCGTTTTCATTCGATAAAAGAGAGAAACTGGTGTTGCCCTTGTTCGTTTTAACTTTAAAATAAAAATATCATTAAGATTGCGCCATTTTCTTCTTTCTAAATAATTATTTGGAAATTTAAAGCGAAACCAACGAGGCCATCCCCCGCAGGGAAGTTCGTAAAGAGAAATTTGCAAAGAAAGTATTGAACATGGAAATGGAAATGTATGGAAGATACATAGCCGAAGATTCACTTGATGGGGCCGGGAGGGCACGCAATTGTTGGTGCTGAATGGGTGGGGGGTATGTGCTAATGCCATAGAATGAGAAAAGTAGATGGGCAAAATTTGAGTGAAAGAGTAACAGAGGAAATACACAACTAGGAGTACGCCAGGCCAACCCCCCTCCCCCCAATGAATCCAAATCATTTAACGTCTTCATGAGATTATTATACAAATAGATCTCCAACCCAGCATCTCAACCCACTTTACTCATGAGTACAGTAACATCCACTCTCCTACGACGCGCAACCGACAGTATAGTGAGATTCTTATTCCCGTACCTCGGGGAGAAATAAATTACAGTATTAAATAAATTATCGGTTTGTGGTCGTTTAAGTAATTAACTCGTCGACCACGAGTTGGGCCATATATGGAACACTGGTAGTCTCAAATAATTATTGATCCCTACCAGGATTTTTTTTAGATATCGCTATCTAAGCATTAACACGTAAGGGGCGTCGCTCTTGATACCATCTAATACCTCTACATATAACTTACTCTTACCTCTATGGGAGCCATCGCGGTCTTTTATTTCTCAGTGGGAACTACTGATTAACGTGGAATCCGAACGACGTATATTTTCAGTGTATGACAGTCGTTGTGAAGAAGACCCGAATCGTGGCTCCATCCGGCCATTAAACCGACTCGATTTGGCTTAACTAATTGGAATTGTTTCTTTACACATGAGGAACCCAATTTTAATTGACTCGATTAATCGAAAGAAAATCAGAATAAAGGCGACACAGTAGACACGCATTAACCCATAAAAAATAAGGAAAGATGATACATATGTGATTTTGCAAGGATCCTACATACTACATACACCTGGCATCAGTGGTAAATGTGGTAAGGCTTCACCACCTGCAAGTGGGCGTGTTGCTATTTAGCTTCCATACATTTTTCACTTCATAAATCTTCGGGTGGAGATGCCCTCGTTGAATTACTTTTCTTAGTGTTATGCATATAACACCTACTAATTTATTGCGTCATCCTTCTTTCGATCATGTCTTCCTGAAGACTAGAGCCCTCAGACCTAATAATGAAATCAACACAAAAATCAGCATGACAATCGGTGGTGAACCCGATGGCATCAAATGCCGGTTCTCGTTTGAGGACGGGGGGAAGTAGTAGTAGTTATATAACACCACCTAACTTCTATTCATCCCTGAGCTGAGAATCAAGTTCATTAGAGAGTCTAAGCTGATAAGCTCTCACCGAATGGCCAGCAAATCCTTATCTTGAGATGGCGTCACTTGAATGCTCTTCGAAATAACTATCTTGGCCTTGTACGCATTTTCTTCCGTATTGTTCAACTTATCATATTCTAATTCTAATTTTTCCGCTTCATGTGCATTCTTTCCAACCACAGTCTTTATGTACAAATTTTGAACATCTTCCATCTTCGCCACGTATTTCACTCTTTCGAAGTCTGTCTGAAACTTCTTAAGAAGGGCAAAGAAATTAGAACAAATGATGAATTATGTTAAAGTAAAAATAAAGTTATGTTTTTTTTTATGTTAAGTGGTTACATTACCACAGAATATTAAATCAAATTTATGTTTAATATTCAATACGACTTCTGATTAGTTTTATCCGAGTTAAACTAACTTTTCATGAAATAACTATGTACATGACTAATTTACTTAAGAGTTATTTTAATTTTATTTCATTCCCATTTTAAGCATATTTTAGGGATATAACGCTCCCATTCAAGCGTATATTGCGGGTTTTTTCGCATCCACTTAACCGTATTTTGCGATTATTTGGTTCTCATTTAAGTGTATTTTTCTGTTAATTTGCTCCCATTCAAGTTTATTTTGCTCTCATTTAAATGTATTTGCCGCTTACTTCCTCTTCATTTAAATGTATTTTGCGAGTATTTCTCTCATTCGAGTGTATTTTGCGATTATTTGGCTCCCATTCGAACATATTTTGCGATTACTTGGCTCTCATTCAAGCGCATTTGGGGGGGGGGGGGTTGTATATCGTCTCATTCGTGCGCTTTTTACAGCTATTTCGCTCCCATTCAACTCTATTTTACTTTTTTCCCCGCTCACATTCAACTATATTTTGAAGTCATTTCATTCCCATTCAAGTGTATTTTACAATTAATTCGCTCCTTTGCAAGCTTATTTTGCAGCTATTTCGCTTCCATTCAATAGTATTTTGCGGTTATTTCGCTGTTTCAAGCGTATTTTGCAATTGTTTCCCTCCTATCCAAGCGTAATTTGCTGGTATTCCGCTCCGATTGAAGTTTAGTTTGCAGTAATTTCGTTCCCATTCGCGAATATTCCGCAGTTACTTCACTTTCATTTAAGCGTATTTTGCGAGTATTTCTCCCACATTCAAGCCTCTTTTCCGGTTGTTTCGCTCCAATTCAAGTTCACTTTGAGGTTATTTTGCTAACATACAAGCGTATTTTGAGGTTGTTTCGCTAACATTCAAGTGTATTTTGCTGTTACTATTATTTCCCATTAAAGCGGAAGTTGCGCTTATATTTCTCCCATTCAAGCGTATTTTGCTGTTGTTTTGCTCTCATACAAGAGTATTTCACGGTTATTTTGATCTCATTTAAGTGTATTTTACAGTGATTTCACTTCAATTCAAGCCTATTTTACAGTTATTTCGCTACAATTCAAGTGTATTTCGCGGTTATTTCGCTCCCATTCAAGCTTATTTTGATAATATGCCATTCCACTTCAATCGCATTTTGCAATTAATTCACATGTAATCGTATTATGCGGTTATTTATTTCCCATTCAAGCGTGTTTTGCAACTACTTTGCTCCCACTTAAGCTTATTTTGTCGTTATTTCGCTCTCATTCAAGCATATTTTGCTGATATGCCGCTACTATTCAATAGCTTTTTTTTATTATGTCGCTCTCATTCAAACACATTTTGCAGTTATTTCTCTCCCATTCAAGCGCACTTTGCGGTTATTTCTCTCCTTCATGTAAGTGTATTTTTTGGTTATTTCGTCCAAATGCAAGCGTTTGTGCGATTATTTCTCTCTCGTTCAAGCTTATTTTGCGGTTCTTTCGCCCCCATTAAAGTGCATTTTAGGCAATTTCGCTACCATTCAAGCACTCTTTTATGACATGTCGCTCTCATTCAATCCTACTTTGCTATGATTTTGCTCACCTTTAATCGTAATTTTTAGTTATCCAGCTCCCGTTCAAGCGTATTTTGTGGTTATTTTTCTCCAAGTCAAGCGTATTTTGTGATTATTTTGTTCGCATTCGGGTGCATTTTTCAGCTATTTCGCACACAGTCAAGCGTATTTTACTTTTTTCTCTTTCTATCCCATTCAAGTGTATTTTGGTATTATTTTGCTCCTATTCAAGCGCATTTTTCGGTTATTTCGCCATCATTTGAGTGCATTTTGCAACTAATTCGCTCCCATTCAAGTGTATTTTGCGGCAGTTTCTCTCTCGTTCAAGCGTATCTTACTGTTATTTGACTCACGTTCAAGCGTATTTGCTTTTATTTCACTCCTATCAAGCGTTCTTTCACTTACTTACCACATTTCAAGCGAATATGGCAGTATTTCGCTTACGTTTAAGCATATTTTTCCGCTATGTGGCTCCCATTAAAGCGTATACTGCGGTTGTTTCGCTCAAATTCAAGCCCATGTTACTGTTATTTCGTCCCCATTCAAGTGTATTTTGTTGTTAATTTGCTCTCTTTTAAGCGTAATTTTCAATTATCGCGCTCACATCCAAGCGCATTTTGCGTTTATTTATGGTTATTCTTCGCCAGCCAACAGAGGCGTTTTAGCTCTAATCTCATGCCCGATTAAGCTTGAAGACAGGAAGTTAGGCTCTGCATATACATTTGAACAATATAAGAAGAAATATCCATTCACTATTATTATCATTGATATATTCATTGTACTCACGTTCTTACAACTACACTCAATCCTACCGAGCTCTTGGGTCTTTAATCCAACAAAGCTTAATTTAATCAGAATCTACAGTAATCTCTCTCTGGAATTATTTCATCAAACATGTTGAACACAAAGTTGATAATCGTTAATTTCATCTTATAAAAAAAAGATGTGTCGCAAAAAATGTAAACTCTCGATCGACTGCGTTTGAAAATAGGAATGTGAGACATTTGCAAGCAAAATTAAGTGAGGGAAAATTTTGACTAAAGATAAAATTTGTGGAAGGCTAAGGCAAAATTCGCTAGACACATACATTCACACTTAGAAAGAGAGAGAGAGAGAGAGAGAGAGAGAGAGAGAGAGAGAGAGAGAGAGAAGAGTGAGAGAGAGTGTTTGAGAGTGAGAGTGGGAGAAAAAAATATATATAAAAGTGAGAGATAGAGAGAGAAAGGAGAAAGAGAAAGAGTGAGAGAGAAATGGTTAGAAGGAAAGAGACAGCTAAAGAGAAAGGGAGAAAGTGAGAAAGATTGAGAGAAGCAGAAATAGGGATAGAGAGATAGTGGGAGAAAGAGAGAGAGAAATATAAATAGAAAGTGAGTGAGATAGAGAAAGATATTGAAGAGTGAAATAGTGAGAGAGAAGGGAAGAGAAAATAGAGAGAGCATAATAGAAAGAGAAAATGAGCGAACTAAAGATAAAAAAGAAAGAAGGAGAGACAAATAGAGAGCGAGAGGGAAGGAGTGAGATAAAGTGAGAGACTGTGAGAGAGATAAAGAGATAGAGTGAGTGAGAGACCCAGAGAATGAGAGAGAGATTTCTTTCCAGCATGAAACTGCTCACGAGGGCACAAATCGTCGTAACCATCCTACAGCATAATGCTTGGCTAGATGAAAATAAAAACGTGCAAAAAACAAACAAATCTAAAACAAGCAAACTGAAAACAAAACAAAAGGCAACAAAGGTGAAGAAGGAAGTACCTCCCTGCCTTGGGGCGAGGCCAGCACCCCTAGACGTAGGATCATGCGACCAACACCAAAGAGAATCAAATAAAATGGAGGAAGCCAGCCTCCCCAAAAGTCAGATAGTCAACAAGTCTATGTAAACGAACTTATTCCGAGTACAAGGGACAAGCGGTAGTGATCCCGCTCGTCCTAATATTTGGACTGGTATCCTGCGCGAAGATCACCCAGATTGAGAGATTCAACTAGAATGTGCCGAACAGTCTGGGGGACAACGCAGTCTTCAGTAGGGCACAGATGAGCGCTCCATCAAATGTCGGTGCGTTCCGCGAGTGTGTCCAATTCGGAAACGACAGAAAGCAGCCTGAAGCCGTCGCGGCATTGGGGCTAGGTCCATGGAAACAGTCATGGTGCAATGGCACGCAACTTTAAGTTCCCCTCGGCCGTCTCCCTGATACCTGCTATGTAGTCAGTATGAGGAAAATCTAAACACTGGTGGGGCTGCCCAGTCCTCATGGATTCATGGGCGCCCTCATCGGCGCGCTCATTCCACGCAATTTCATATGTCCTCGAACCGAGCACAAAATAATCTCGACATCCAGCCAGCTCGCCGAAGCCGAGACGTCACGATACAGCGAACCAGAGGATGTTTAGATTCCAATGACCCGAAAGCATTTGGGGTGCTTTGTGAGTTGCTGAAGATCACAAGCAGGTCTCTAAACTGGGCATGACGCGTTATCTCCAGTATCAGTCTGTATATTGCAACCAGTTCGGTCGTGAAGAAAGACGCAGCGCCTGGTATAGACCCGCTGACTTAAAATAAAGGGAATACAGCAAGAAAGCCGACCCCCTTCTGGGACTTGGAGCCATCTATATACAATGGCATGGATCTAACATGACGTGAAGTGTGGTTTAAGAAGGTCGAACACAATACTCCAGGCGCTGTGGAAGCTTTGAGAGCAGAGACGTGCGACAAATAGTCAAAGGTGGTACCCTCTAAGGTGGTGTCCTGAGCAAAACAGAGGCGTCACTGCCCTGAGAGATACACCGAGCTCTCAAAGGAGTTTTATAGGTATAATGGTCGTTTCTTGGCGGCATAAGCAATGTTGAGATCGGCCGCAGATGCAGTGAGAGCCGCTGGGGACTGAGTAAGGCGCCGGCTCCGCGCTTACAAGCGCATAATGTACTGTGTACGGCTCAATTAGGAAAGTGCGGAAGATACCGAGTACCAGAAGGAGACCGGTGTGGGGGATTGAGTCCAGTTTCCGCTATACATGCTGGAGCGTGGATGCTAAAACTCGCATCTTAGTCAAGCCTTGAATGAACAAATGATCGCTATAAAAATTAGGCAATATCCCTCTCAGCCCCACACCTAATGAATATCACGGCACGAAGAAGGTGAAGCGTCGGTAGAAAACAAAACCAAGGAGCACCGTTTCATTGCAGAAGTACAAGGAAAACCAAAACCTCTGTGCTTCAGCATAGCAAGATACGTGCTTCAATGTCTGTTGGAGTCAACGCTCCAGAGTTGTTATTTGGGATGTACCCCCCCAAAAAAACACGAAAGGTCATCCAAGTAGAGCGTACCGAGAACATCTTCCGACAGTATTGAGGTGATGCCGTTGATCATCAGGGCAAAAAGTAGGACACTGACGACATTTACCATCAGGACGACCTCTTCCTGTTCAAATGGGCCGGAGAGGGCCCCCATACGCAGAATCGATGATCTTGCACAAACTCAGAAATAAAGATTGAAATGCGTCCCCTAGCCTCTATAGCGTGGAGAGTGTCAATGATATTGCATTGCCATCATAAGCCTTCTCCAGATCGAAAAATACCGTGGCATAATGCTGTCTACGAAGGAAAGCCTCGCAGACGGCATTTTCCAGTCGGAGCAGAGCATCCGACGTGGAGTGGAACCTGCGGAAGCCGCAATGTGCAGAAAACTAGTAATCTCCGCCGTTTAAAAAAAAGGGCTAATTTAGCATTTTCCAATTTCCCCCTCAACTTCTACAAAAGAGGGTGTCATAAATTTGGCGAAACCAGCTGGTAAAGAGTGATCTGTCAGGGGTTTGAAAAAAAGCGAGCTCAGTATCCATTCGCCAGGAGTCTGGGAGGGTAGCCTCTGTCCAGATCCCTATTGAACAAGTCTAGCCGAAATGCCATGCCTCGCTCACCAAGGTGCCGAAGCATGGCCTACGGGGCATCGTTCGGACCAAGGGCGGTTTCGTCGCACGCAACGAAAGCGGAGCGCGATTCACTCAATGTGAACCTGTCGTTTAAGGGGGTCTCCGTTTCTATAAGTAAAGACAGATAGGTGGCCTTCAGTGATAAGGCGACGGGAATTGAATTTTGCCAGAGCAGCATTTGACTAGAAAGTGTGGATTGAGTGGTCGCGAAAGTCTTCTTCACGGACGCAAAGTCCAAGATTGAGGTCCCGTTTAATTGATGAACAGTAGGGGTGCTCTGCGAGAACTTGTCCCAAATCTTTTGATTCGCTTCGACACCCATGCAAAGGGGTCTTCCCGTTAAGTGAAAAAACGTATGCTCACCCGGAAGAGCGGCAGACGTGCTTTAATACATAACAGTACTTAGCCCTAGCTTGACGAAGTTCAACAATATTGATTTCGTTCGGTGGTGCTTATAGCGCATATAGTTATAACGCTTCTGTCTGGTGGCGGTGTCACCCTCGGTTGACTACCAAGGAAGCGGTTGGAGTATAAATCTACCAGACTTTCTAGGAATAGTAGTTCGACCCACGTCGTTAAGTTCGTCGATACAGAATTTAAAGTCCCCATCCACCGACCTAAGCTCCTCGAGTGTGATAGAGAAATAAGTCATTTCCTAAAATGCCGACCACCGCGCCCACTCTAAGCACCACCGGGGTGATCTTTCAGGCGGCAGAGTCCCATAAAAAGATATTTGAATTAGATAGTGATCACTACCATGGAGGTCATCGACCACCTCCCACCTTAAATTGGCTGTGCATCCGGGAAGCACAGGGATACGAGTATATCAAAACAGGAAAGTGAAATGTTTATCGATCAGTGATGCGTAAACCCATCTCAATTTAGGACACCTATTTCCAGCTCATCGATCAAGTCGGCAAGGACATGATCCCTGCAATTGATCGTGTAGTCCTCCCACAGTAAGTGTCTACCATTCAAATCCACAAGCAGAATAAAGGGCTCAGCAACCATGCCACGACTCGGTGGAAAATCCCCGGCGTCGAAGTCGGTTGACACTGGAATGTACGTAGAAATTACTGTCTACCTCATATTTAGGTGTAGCTTCACTGTCACTGCCTGGAGGAAGGCATAACAAATAGAAGAACGGAGACATCATGCCGGGTGTAAATCGCGGGTCTTCCTGTCCGGCCCCATCCCGTGGTGGTAGGGTCTCAAACACCTTATACTCCGGGAGGTTGGGCAGGGGGCACATGTCCATTGGGCACTCCTTTTAGTTGGCCCGGAGTCCTCGGCAATTTCATTGAAGGAGTGTTCCTTCCAAGCCTAGCTCGTATGAGCTGCGGGGTCTTCTTCCAAGAAAAGACCCTCACGGGAATGGCCGTACACTTACCTGAGTCAGAACTCCGGGCGCTGATGGCTGAATAAGGCGGTGTCGCTTTTGAAGTCTTATCCGGGGAGGTTGGGCTCGCTATGCAAATCTTTTCCTCCATCCGCCTTGAAACCTTTGGTGTACGTGGATACCTCTTTTGAAGGATTCCGCGTCTCAGAGTTACTCATTCCAGCCTTGGGTGGGGGAGTAAGAGCCCAAGCAAATTTGGTGCTGTCTAAAAATCCCAGAAGACGGCCTCACGACCACCTTTAGAGGGGTTGCCTCCTGTGGGTCAAACGCTCAGTGTAGGTGCGCGGCCGTTTCGCCTTACAGGAAATGGTCACGCTGAGGGAGTAGAAAAGCAGCCCTAGTTTTACTCTAGGATGGGTGTGAACCTTTTGTGCCCCCAGCTAAGGCGCGGATCCAAACGAGGGGGGCTAGGGGGCTGAAGCCCCCTCCAAATTTCAGACGCGTTTATGTTTATATTTCTTTTTAGGCCCTACTTGCATTCTGCTATTCAGAAAGAGTTATGTAATAATAGTGAATATATATAAAACAGCTTTTTAAACCGTTGCGATCGAATGTCCCATTTATAATAATGTCTAAAATCCATACAGGTAAATCTCAAAAATGATTATTAAATTCAGTATTATACCTTAGCTGACGTCCAAAAGACCGTACACGATCAAGACTTATCGTGTACGGCCTTGGAGCAACTTATACAGACTTCGGGTAAACCCGACATTGCACGTCTACAGGGGCGATTCGTAATTGCTGAAACGGTGGTAGTAATAACCCCTCCGCGGCAGTGGGACTAATGCCTTCACGAGGTAGCGATACCAACCAGCACGCACCGACTCAGGAAGTCTGTCACGGTTGATTTTGACGAAGAGTATAGGGGTGAGTCTCGAGGTCCCTCCTTGTTTTCTCATCAGACGTTCCCCCTTTACCTGTCAACCAGCTCTTCGGTGATGTCTCTTAAATGGTAGTCTACGATTTCCCTCGCATAAACTACTCCCTTGACGAAGTTTATAATAGAATGAGACGTCACATTCACCGGTGAACCATTAAATGTCCGAAGATCGAATCGGAAGGGTCCGACATATTCGCCAGAAAACTCTCGTCTGAAAACATGTCATTTTCCACCGCCGGAAGCGGCCCCACGACAGGACGGATCGGCCTCACCAAGTTCCTTCTTCGAAATGGAGAAGGGTTAAGCTGCCAAAGGGGCACTAGTCAGGTGAGGAGGTCCCGCCTTACTTTTCAGTCATCAGGGTACCGAGCCGCCTGAGAAGAAGCTTGAACAGGGGCGGACTCAGGTTCGGTGTTTGGCACCGAGCCCAAGTTTACCACCATAAAAGGTCCTGACATCTTGGGCGAGGTCATCTTGAGGGGCTCCAAAAGATCCCCCCCCCCTCCAAGTGTCACGGATCCCATTCGAAGAGCCTTAGTCCTGTGGTCTTGGGACGGCTAACTGACCTCAATCGGGGAAGAGAGGGGGGCTGGCACGCCGACCACCTACAATCTTAATATGCATGAATGCAGGCAACAGGGGGGTACTGCCCGACGGGCTACGCCAAACCTTGCCCCTTTAAGGGTCTTGGCTCTATCGAGTCGCTCCCACTGATAGCGGTCGACTTTAGACCACCTGACTACTTTATTGGCATTTCTCTGTTAAAGGTAGTGGAGAGGGGGTGCCGCTGTTGCTTAGGTGAAGTAGTCTTCGGGTCACTCCAAAGGAAGGGGTGAGAGAATTCATTTCACCCCTAGATATAGGAAAGGAGTAAGCCTCCTCTCCGGTAGAAGAGGGTTGGAGGGGGCCCCTGAAAGAGCACAGGGGAAGAGGGCACCTCCTTTGTTGAGGTGGAGCTTCCCGAAGGTAATTCTAAAGAAGGCAAAGGATAAGCTCCTTTGCCAGATATAAATAGTGAGAGCGGAGCCCCAACATTGGGAGAGCGAGGACGCGCTCGGAGGTGGATCTCGACGCACCTGCGGTCGCCAACTATTTCTCTCTCTATTGTAGTTATGATGTATGAAAAAAACAACAAAGAGTTCTATGAAAGATAGATTATATGACCTCCTTATGCCTTAGGACATTAACAGAATAGTCTCCATAAGATCAGAAAATTCGGTAATAACATACTCATCTTACAGGCACGAGCTTAGATGTGCCTTGTTAACCCGAACCGTCATTCAAGAGGATTTGTCCTGGAGCTTTGACCATAAAGGATAGCGCCTGTGCCTAATGTTTCCCTCAGCCCCGTCAAAGAGTTCAATTCATCCAACTGGCGGGACAGCTCTAATTTGCACTCGTTTCGGGAGAGGATAGCTCCACCGGTACCAAGTGCAGTTAGGTAAAAGGTTGCGAAAATAGTCATAGAGTAAAAATAAATAAAGTAGCGCTGAAAGGGAACGACGAGGAAGCGGACCAACAACTTCCGGAGAGAACATCAGATAGTTCAAGTCAAATCAGTGCCAGGGCCTCCCTAATTTGCATTCAGGCCAGGAGGACGTGAGAAAGAAAGAGAGATAGGGAGAAAAAGAGAGACACATAGAGGAAGAAAGAGCGAGGATGTGAGAAAGAGAGAGATAAAGAGAAGAGAGAAAGAGAACAGAAGCAAACTATTTTATAGTCCTTGCGCCTATCTACCCTTTTTTGTAAATCTTTGTTCGCACGTCTTCAAGTTTCCATCTCGAGCGAACCCCGCGCTATGGTTTTGTTTTTAATCTTTGTCGAAGTTCTGCACTAAGTTGTGTTACTTCCTATACTTGTGGATAAATCACTGGGGCTCTGTGACCTTGCTAAGACAAAATTCAGCCATCAACCCAATGTAACTCTTAATCCGGGTAATTTTCGCGACGAGAAAAAACGTGGTGATAAAAAATGTGTTAACAACCCGGAAGAAAATCAGAAAGAACAGAGGAATTATAATACGAGTTTTGCCATTGAAACTATTTCTGATTCTTTTGTGGTAAGTGTTCATTCAACTTGCCTATTTTTCTTTATAAAATTCAACGGCCCACTCCACTTTAAATTTCAAACGCCCCTTTTCAACTTTTTAAACCCCTATTCAAATTTTAAATCACTAATTTAGATTACCCATGAACTTAAAAACACATTTCCAGCCATTTGTCTGAGAGAGCCAATAAATCTCTTACCTAAAGTCTAATTTCAAACTTTATAATTCAAACCACTACGTTAGTCCTACTTCGGGACAATAGAACTAACAATATCCGTTTGGAGACGTCTCTCTCACTTTGGTCATCACGCTTAGTGTGTATCTAGCAAACTTAGTTTTGATTAAGAACGAAAATGAATTTGCACAAGCTGAGTTTTCAACTCTAAATATATTTAACAAGAGACAGAATGCCAGATCTGGACTTAGTCACTAGAATTACAGTTAAGACCAGTGTTTATTTGTGGTTTTAACCCAGGTCCCAATAGCTTTGTATATGAGTTGGGGAATAAGACTTGGGTAGAGAACGGAGACCAGAAACTAACATATGGAATGAGCAAGTTGAAAGATTTTCCTCAAGATTATGTTATTTGTTTGCCTCAAATCGAGTTAAATGTGAGCGATGGTAAGTAACTCCACATGCCTTCTTCACTCTATATAATAGAAAAGTCCTGAATAAACGCGTTTACATTTTAGAGCGATCATGAGATTTCATTTGAAAACGTGGGTGCTTTCTTTTAGATTTTGGGTGGGAGCACGTAATATGCGAGTGGGTATGTCGAGGAACGAAGAAAAAAAGTGGAAGGAAATTTCATGCAGGCTTTCAGCACTTCTTCAAAAGAACCAAAGTGAGGAAGAAGGATCACTTTCTTCAATCAGTTTTATATGTTTCAACCACAGTAAAAATAATCTGAAGCCATTACAGAGAAGATAGGAAGCAGTATGTAATAACATCAACATGGAAAACTTATAGCGCAATAACAACGAAGCCGTATCGCGCAGAAAGTAAGACTACTGGGGCAATCTAAGGCTTGACTAGTCTACAACACCACAATATAAAGAGACACATTGACCTTGAGGCCCTGGGGAGGATGCGAAGAGGCAGAACCTGGCCTTCACTACTGACCACGCCCAGAACCAGTAAAGAAGCGGACTTTTTTTTTGTTCGTGAGTGTAGGCACTTCGTCCTTATTCTCAGCCTCGTCTTTACTACCCGTTCACTTTGTAAAAGAGGTTTCTCGGGCGGTTAAACAAATTCACAATCTCGTGCGGAGGGCCGCTAGTATAACGTACTGTTTTCGACTTCAACCGGCACGCTCAGAAGAACCCGCATCCATGAAAGCTAACCCCTATTTGGACGTGTGTCCAAGATCAACTAATCTACATTGGTGGCGTCACGAGGAGAACAGAAATCTTATATGAGATGACCCCAAAATAGCCACGAGAAAAACACACATCGCCCCGGCAAGGACTCGAACCTCAAACCTCTGGTTATCTAGACCAGTGCTCTCCTACTGAACTAACGAGACCATCACGCAAAGCGATATATCTCTTCCCAAATAAACTTATTTCATTCGTATCTCCAAAGATCACATCACGCCCACCCGATTCTTTGCTTGTAGTGTGGTAAGCTTTGAAGTGAGAAGTGAATGCATCCTTTCTTTGTACGATCGAAAGCTGTCTGAAGGGCAGCATAAATGCAGTCTCTATGGCTTAAACTTAATTTTAAAGGATATTATTAATCACCTTAAGTTAAAGCCTTCAGATTAATATAAGTTGCCTGTTATTATATATTCCAGTATTTCAGTTTTTTTGTCAATTTCTTTTAGTTTACGGATGAAGATGATATGTGAAGCTATATATCGAATTTAGTCCATGTTTTAATAAACTTTATGCTCCCATCAGTGGGTTTTTTTGTACATTTAATTTACCCGTTATTGATTAAAACAGTGCTTTTATATATACATAGGTATTATTATTCTCATTATCAATAAAAATAACACTGTGTAAAGATAATACATGTAACATCATGAAATAGAAAAAAATCTTAGTCGTAAACAAAGCATAAAATTTCAAGAAATGCAGAAACAAGCAGCTGTCCGGATCAAACCGACAGAAACAGTTCTAAAAAAAAATCCGATATAAACTGAGTGAAGTGCAGTGATATGAAACATACCTCTGTAGTGGAATTGGTATACACTATACATAATAGAACTAATAAACAACTTTCAACCATTTTCAAAATATCTGGAATAAAGTTATTAAATACAGTGGAATAAAGTGGGATAAACTCCTCCAAATGTTAAAACTGGCGTGAAGATTTTAAAACTTTTCCCCTGTTAATGACATCAAAAGACTTTGTTGACTGAACAAAATTATACTAATAAGGAGTTAATTTATTTTCCTAACCTACACAATGTAAATTATAACAATAGTATTTCGGGGCTCTTTTTCACTTACTTCAAATTCACTCATGATTTTAGTCAAAGCTCCTGTCGCCCTGATCTTGTTGCAGATATGTTCATAAAACTCCTGGAAACTCTTATGGGGTAATCCTTCGTCCGGAATTTCGGAGATTGAAGCCATTTTCTGAAAGATGCAGGCAGATGTTTGTAAACCTTTCAATATGGACTCATTTTAGGGAAGAGTTTTTGTAAAAAACACAATGATGTATTTAATATTATTTGATTACCTGCTGTTACATTTTTAGTCGCGTGCGAGTCAGGTCGTGAGCGACTCTACATCTCATTGTATCGGTCGGTCCCTGTTTAGCTTTTTTTGTGTGTTTTTGTAATAACATTGTAACTATTCAGCCGATTCTAAAGAAATGTGAAACCTTTATGTTGTTTGATATTCTCTTTCGAATGATATAATTGTCAAAGTCCTATCAAGGTTATCCCGGGAATTATTTTGTTTTGGCAATAACATCATAACTTTTCGGCTGATACTCTGCTAGACTAGACTAGGTTATAATATACTATACTCTGCTAGGCAAGCCTAGAATAGGCTATACTATGCTTAGCTATGCTAAGATATAATGTACAAGGTTAAGATATACTATGCTAATTTAGGCTATAATATGCTAGGATAGCATATAGTATGTTAGGCTAGACAATAATAAGGTATGCTTGACTAGGGTATAATAGTATAGTATAGGCTATACATGTCTTGGATAGTTAATGCTAGCTAGGTTATGCTAGCCTAAGCTATACTAGGCTAGACATGGCATGAAAGGCTATACTACGCTAGGCTACGTTATGGTATGCTAGGTTAGGCTATGATATACTAAGCTATGCTACACTAGGCTAGTCTTTGCTATACCAGACTAGGATAAGCGAGGCTTTGCTAGGATAGGATAGGCTATGTTATGCATGTTATGCAACCCTAGGCTAAGATCTAATAGTCTAGTCTAGGCTAGGCAATACTATGATATACTACACTATACTAACTAGGGTAGGGTAGGGTAGGGTAAGGTAGGCTATGATATACTATACTAGGCTACACTACTCTACGCTGGAATATGCTAACTAGGATATAATAGAATATACTAGCCTAGGCTCCAGTGAACTAGGCTAAGATAGGCTATGCTAGACTAGGGTAAGCTAAACTAGGCTAGACTAAGTTTTAATATACAATAATTGTAGGCTGCGCTAAGCTAGGCTAGGTTATACTCTGCTAGGCAGGCCAGGCTATACTTTGATAAGCTAGGCTCGGCTAGGCTAAGATGTACTGTGATAGGCTCAGGTATACTATACTAAGCTAGGTTATTCTAATATATACTATGCTAGGCTATATGTGTAAGTCTATACTAGGCTACTATAGGGTATACTAGGCTATTCTAGGCCATTCTATAATATGATATACTAGGTTGGGCTATACAAAGGTATGTTTTGCTATTCAAGGTTATGCTGTACTATACTGCGCTAGACTAGGCTATATTATAGTGTACCATGCTAAGCTAGCATAGGCTAGGGTGGGCTACGCTAGACTATGGTTGGGTGTGCTATGCCAAGATATACCATGCTGGAATAGGATAGGATATACTATGTTAAGCAAGGCTATGCAAGATTAGTTTATACTATGCTAGGTTAGGTTATACTATACTATGCTAAGCTAGATTAGGGTAAGATAGGCTATGGTAGATAGGCTATACTATGCTAGGCATTGCAAGGTTAGACTAGACTAGGCTATACAAGGATAGGATAGGCAATACTATGTTCAACTATTCTAAACTATACTAGGTTAGGTTAGGATAGGCTGGGCTATACTATGATAAGCTATACTATGGTAAGCTTTACTATCCTATATATGCTAGGCTGTACTAGGATATGTTAGGCTAGCTTTTGTTAGACTAGCCTATGTTAGGCTAGGATTTACTATGGTTTCTAGGCTAGATTAGTCTATTCTAAGTCATACTATGCCAGGCTAAGCTATACTATGCTAGCTACGTTAGAGTATGGTATGGTAAGTTCTATTATTATAAGGAATCATAGGCTAGATTTGGTTATACTAGGCTAGGCTAGGCTAGGCTATACTGTGATAGGCTATGCTATAATATAATCTACTCTGTTATACTATGCTATACTATACTATACTATGATATACTATGCTAGTCTAGGCAGGGTTTACTATGTTAGGCAATCTAGGCTAGTCTATACTATGCTAGGCTTTATTATGTTAGGTGAGGTAATACTATCGTAGGCTATCCTACGGTGAGCTAGGTTTTGCCACGCTACTATTCGAGACTATACTAGCCTATGCTATAAAATGTTATACTATTCTAGACAATACTAGGCTATATTAGGTTATGCTATGCTAGGCTATATTATGCTAGGAGATACTACACTACATATATTATACTATATTATAAATTACTATACTATGTTTTGCTATGCTATGCTATACTATGCTATACTAAATTATGAGAGGCGGTCAATAAGTTTTGCGAATCGGTAGGGCAAAACAGAGGAAGGGGGATGGCTGTTTGTGGGAGTGTTAGGACAAGTTATGATAAGTCAGGACCTGCAGTTGCACACTCCTGCCTCGTCTATTTAAGAAGCAGTAGCTGATCGCAGATCGTCAGTCACAAACTTTTCAACAATGGACAAGGTTGAGCACCGCGCAGTGATCAGATTTTTGACCAAGGAAGGCAAGAATGCAAAAGAAATCCATGAACGCATGGTTGCAGTGTACACCGACACCGCCCCTTCCTATGCAACCATTGCTCGCTGGAATAGGGAATTCCACCATGGTCGTGAGTCCCTTGAATATGACCCCCGTCCATGACGCCCGTCAGAGGTGACCAACGAGGACAATGTGGCCCGTGTGGAGAGGATGATCCTCGAAAATCGACGGGTGAAGGTCGAAGAAATCGAGCGAGAACTTGGAATATCACATGGAAGCGTTATCAACAACATCCACGACAATTTAGCCATGACCAAAGTCTCTGCCCGTTGGGTCCCTAGAAACCTCACGTCCCATGATCGACTTCAACGTCGTTAAAGTCCACAAAGCCAGAGTTGCACAAACTGCCCTGCGCGAGTGCAGATTCGAAAAGCTCAACCACGCCCCTACAGTCCAGATGTGGCCCTTAGCGACTACTTTTTATTCCGCCAGCTCAAGGCTGCACTGCGTGGACGCAAGTTTGGGGACGATGAAGATGTCCAGCTCGCCGTCCAGGAGTGGATTGAACATCATTCGGGAGATTTCTGGTTGTCGGGAATTCGAAGCCTCAGGGACAAGTGGCGCAAGTTCATTGAAGTCGAGGGTAGTTATATTGAAAAATAATAAAACCTTTTTCCTCATATCTCGTTTCCTTATATCCGAATTGCAAAACTTACTGACCGCTCCTCGTATGCTATAATACGATAAACACCACTATGCAATAATATGCTATCTTATACTATGCTATAATGTGCTATGCTATACTATTCTAGACTATGCAATTAGGGTGTGACCATTTTTTCGCCTTTCTAATTCCATAAATGAGGTGTGACAAAAAGTTAAGGCCCGCTATTTTAATTTTAAAAATATATATTTTAATATAATTTAGTTCTGCTTTTAATCAGCTTTTGAGAAAGTTGTGACTTTTTAGACGCGGGTGACTCTACACCTCATTATGTCGCTGGGTCCAAGTTTTGCTCCTTTTTATAATAACATTGTAGCAATTCAACCTATTCTAACGAAATTTGAAACCCATATGTTGTTTTACATTCTCTTTCGAATGATACAATTGGCAAAGTCCTCCCAAGGTTAGCCAGGGAATTTTTTTATTTTTGGCAATATCATCATAACTATTCCGATCATTCTAACGAAATTTGAAACCCTTATTTTGTTTTATATTATATTTCGAATGATCTAATTGCCAAAGTTCTCTCAAGGTTAGCCAGGGAATTATCTTCTTTTGGTAATAACATCATAACTATTCGGCCGATTCTAACGAAATTAGAACCCATCATGTTGTTTTACATTCTCTTTCGAATGGTGTAATTGCTAAGATCCTCCTAAGGTTATCTCTGAAATTAGGGGGGTGCAATAACATCATAACTATTCAGCTGATTCTAACGAAACTTGAAACCATTATATTGTTTTACATTCCCTTTCAAATAATGAAATTGCCAAAGTCATTTTAATAAAAGTTGAGTCGATTTTAATGAAATTATAAACCCTTAAAGTGTTTACATTCTCTTTCGAATGATAGAATTGCCAAGGTCCTCCCAAGGTTAGTCCGGAAATTATTGAAACTTTTCAAAGTCGAAAGGACATAAATCAGAATAAGTGAGGGCATGCGACTTTTTGGTCAGCAGACCTTCTTTAACCTATAAGCTAATTAGTTGCTTCTAGGAAATGTTACCCCTTTACATTTCCTAGAAAGAGTGAATATGAGCAGATCAAAAGGGAAATTACAAACTTCAGAGAGGGAGAGATTTGGAAAGATTTCGAGAGAGAGGGAAATTTAGATAGAGAAATATTCGACAGATAGAGATATGGATAAATATTGGGAAATAGAGGAAGAGAGAGATTTAGAGAAAGAGAAAGTGTATGTGTGTGCGTAAGAGAGAGAGAGAAAAATATATAGAATGAAAGAAAGAGAGCGAGAGATAGATAGATACAGAAAAAAGAGGGACAATGGGGGGGGGAGGCAGAGGGGGGGAGAGATAGAAAAAGAGAGGGGGAAAGTTAAGAGAATATGAGAGGCAGACAGACACACACACACACACACACACACACACACACACACACATAATATGAGTTTGTGTGGGAGAGAGAAGAAAAGAATGAGAGAAAGAGAGAGCCCGTTGTTTCATCGAAGCATTGGCAATGGTAATTGACAGACGGCAGAAGATTAACCATGTCATAACTTCGGAAGTGGGACTAGGTGAGATGACCGATCACATAATTATGTTAACTGGTCGGAGTTTCACCATGAGGATGTCGTCAACGAGGAAGACAAGAGCCTCAGACCAAGGCGAGGAAATGACTACTTGTCCCTTGCCGGTGCAAGAGGAGCTAAGCATATCGCCACTGTTGTCGAGAAAGGATAGTGACTGTGGCCTCTCTAGTCTCTTTCCACGTATCTGCGGCGTTTGATCCTTGATCTTTTCGTATATATATATATATATATATATATATATATATATATATATATATATATATATATATATATATATATATATATATATATATATATACAGTGGCGGCAACAAAAAAAGTGACATTGAATATTGGCAACAGAAATCGATACACAAAATCGCTTTCACTAATTTACTTGCCAACAATCCAATGAAAATGTGCGGAGCTTATGCCGCAAGTGGACGACTGTCCAAGGCTAAGACAACAAAACTGCGCTCTATTGGAACTCAGTGTCTCGTTTGAGCTCGTACAACGACGTTTTAGTATATGGCACTCCAGCGTGCTGATTATCTGCATTCGTGCCTCCATTTGACGTGCTATAACTTCTGTGCAAGTGGATACAATGGGGTGGAAAAAGCTTTCTATGACAGAGAAAAGCCGTGCCTTGACCCTATTAGAGCAGGAAAAGTCTTTTATTGATGTAGCAGCAGATTTAGTAACGTCAAAAATACGATTCATCGCCTAAAACGTGCAGCTGAGTTATTGCCACCAGGTACCATACCAAAGAGGAAGGAGGGCATTGGTGCAGCTAGGAAGACATCTCCAAGGACTGATAATATCCTAAGGCGTAAAGTGATGTCAGACCCTTCTGTAACCTTCGCTTCAATCAAGAAAAAACACCCAGACCTCCTCGAGAACGTTGCCCTCAGGACCATCAGTCATCGCTTACAGAAGGACTTAGGCCTACCGTCTCGCCGCGCTGCCAAGAAGCCACTTCTTACCAAGGCTATGAAGATGGAAAGGCTCAATTTTTGCAAGACCTATAAACATTGGACAGCTGCCCATTGGAAGAAGGTCATGTTCAGTGATGAGAGCACCTTTAGGCTGGTCAGAGGAGAGTCAAAGATCGTGCGTCGTCCCAGCACTGTGTCTCGGGATGACCCGAAATATACCGTGAAAACTGTGAAGCACCCTGATAGTGTGATGGTGTGGGGTGCCTTTAGTGGAAAAAAGGGCAGAGGAGGTCTGTACTTCCTTGCCAAGAATGTAGCCATGAGGGGGACTAACTATCTTGAAGTTTTGAGGCAGCACATGCTGCCATTTTGGGAAATTCATCAGTGTGAATTTTTCATGTATGATGGTGCCCCTGCTCACAGGTCCCAGTTAGTAAAAAGGTTCTTCAATGATAATAATATTAGTGTTTTGGAGTGGCCTGGTAATTTCCTGGACCTAAATCCTATTGAGAATGCTTGGAATCTGATGAAATCCAAAGTTCAAGAGACAGCACCCGGCAGCATCAAGGACCTGATAGAATCACTGAAGCAGATCTGGGTTACGATCGACCCCACCTACTTCGCAAACCTCACTGAATCAATGCCCAATCGACTCAGGATGGTCATCAAGTGCAAGGGCAACATGACCAAGTAATAACTTTCATGAAATATTCATAATAAAATATGTAAGTTACATTTTTCTGTTTTATTTTCCCCGAATTGTCACATGTCACTTTTTTTGTTGCCGCCACTGTATATATATATATATATATATATATATATATATATATATATATATATATATATATATATCAGGGAAGAATTGACGCATAACTGCAATTATCCTCGGGTGTGAATGGTGTCAGATAAGATTGTCTTGGTTGTCTTTTATCTGCAACACCAATTTTATTGCGCTCTGATCGCGGTTATTTGGAGGTCGCCGCGGGATGCAACGCTGCACAAGAGATCCACATTTTAGTTTGAAGAATTTTTTACCATTTTAGCCAAGACGGATTTAAAGCCCGATTTTTACCACAATTTAATTCCCTCCCCAAATTTTGGTTTCAATTTGACAGGATTATTCAATAGACAGAATATCATAGTTAATAAAGCATTTTTATACTCTTATAAAACATTATTTAACAGAAAATGATCTAAATAAATACGATTGAGGCATCTAGAGGACTCTTACGCTCTAAGTAGTCTCCTCTTTTGACTTATATTGCGTTCCACACATATATTCTTCTTAACTTCGACACTCTTCCTACTAAGCTAGCATAAAAGAAATAACTGGTATACATCCCCACCTCCCTCCTCGTTAGTTTTTGCTTTTATATTCTTGGTTTATTGATCTGTATGGCTAGAAAATGAATGGGTGATCCTGGAGTGTACAAAAAAACACACAAAAGAAATAATACTTTAAGTATGAGCGGAAAAGTGTGATTGAGTACATGTGTGTGTTGGTCAGGTGTTTGCTCAAGTTGTGTAAATTCTCAAAACGCATGATCGGGGACGGTTGTGTGGACAAAGATCCAGAATGGTGGAGGGAAAATAATAATGATGAGTTTTCCATGATGCTTTCAAGGTCACAGATGCCCTTGTTGTTTTTTGCAATTTATTCTTAGTTAAGTAATAATAATAATCTAAATATTGGTGGAATTAGCCAATGTAGAAGAACCAGAACTTTTCCCACGAAACAAAACGGACGTTCACTCCTAAAATCAAGAATCCTTCAAACGCCAATTTACGTCCTTTATTCTCGATTAAAAAAAAAATAATTAATAACTGAAACTTTAGAGATTTCAATAGTCATGGGAGGTACCTGGGCGCTGAATACCCCTGCGTTAGGGAAATTGGAATACCACAAAAGTGGTATCAACTTCGGTTCGTAGAAGGCAACCAAACCTTTCATTAAGTAAGGGGACTCGCTGGCCCTATGCGACCTTATGTGGATTATTCGACCTCTTACTCCTCTTTAAAAATTATATATTTTTTTTTCTGCTATGATATTAACGCCAGCCAAAATGTTTCTATTTTTAACTATATCAAATATTTCTAAAAAGTGATTAAATGTTATTAATTGAAAAATGATCATCCGTAATAACCTGCAATGTTTTGCTATTTTTAACTTATACATCTAATTCATTTTCCTATTACTGACAATTAATTCCTTGTTTATAAAAGACAACTACCCTCATCTCTGACACGGTTGGACGCGAGCCATAAAATGATAAATTTAAAACAAAGACTTATAAATAACTTTAGCATAGAGTTTTCTATAATTCATTGCGCAGCAGTTTATGTAATCCTTTACATAGAAATATTAAAGAATACACATACAAAAGTCATAGATTTTCAATTATTTTTATTGAATTTGCATTGGCTTCGTAACAGATTTATTTCTTCATGATAAAAATATCATTTTAATTGACAAAATCTCAACAGTTTAAGTGACAATTAGATAAGAAGGCAATCAAAAATTCAAAACAACAAAATACTTTTTGTGTGATTACCTAGACAGTGTGGTGGAACGAAACAGCACGGAGCAGGCTTCACCCTTGACACAAGCACCTCAAGCTAACACTAAAAGTAGAAAACACTAACACAAATCCGCTTCTTATTCTACCTGTCTACCAGATTAACCATTCTAAGATCTATTTACACATTGCATGGCTC
This sequence comes from Ceratothoa steindachneri, assembly GCA_963969495.1. Lineage (NCBI taxonomy): Eukaryota > Metazoa > Arthropoda > Malacostraca > Isopoda > Cymothoidae > Ceratothoa > Ceratothoa steindachneri. The sequence goes on along the minus strand of OZ018321.1, from coordinate 156,818,063 downwards.
CATTAAAATAGTGGGTGATTTTATTATATACGGGTTAGATTTTATTAAATTATACATAAATCTATGTTGAGAGAGGCCGCAGTGAGAACTAATATAATACTGGCAATTGTTTACTTCTTAGGACTTGGAGAGATTCAATTCACACTTTGCGTGTTCGTGCTTTGTTCGAACTTCAGACAAGGCGCCTTATTCATGATACAAATTTGAGATTAATATTTTGTCACAAGTTTAATCGATTAAGAGGTGAAAGCATTACATGATGACTAATTTCATAATGGCATTTACACAGTCAGTTGTTGAGCTTGTTTTTTGAATCTGTCAAAGCAGCGTCTATTGATGCTTCAAACCGGAGAATTTTAGGACCATTGAAGCTCTCAAATCGGCGTCTATTGAACTCCACAGCTTGAAGGAGATAGTAATTTTGCTTCGCATTTGTTGTTGTGACATTTTCAAAGTCGCTCATCATCTTGAAACCACTTTCAGCAATGTAATTCACCACGTTCATATTCTTAACATAGTCCAACGCTTTTCTGTAGCCAGGAAGTGACAGGCTACAGAAGCCACTCAGATCTAATGTTCAGTCTGTCCAGCAGGAAATTTGATTTTGCGTCAATGAGATCAACCAAGGTAGTCTTAGCTGTGACTCTCTGGAATAGAGGATTTCCTGTTCTGAAAGTGTCTGGCTTCTCAGTGCCATGTAATTGGCCAGTAATATCATATTTTAATGTGTCACTCAATCTACTGTTGACAGGGCAAATGGCACGACTTCCTGTGCCAGGTACCATTTGTGGTTTTCCATCTTATTAAGGTACTGCATCATCAAGCTCTGGCTCAGTTTTTTTGTACTTCAACATGTCCTGATTTAGACTTAGATCATTTTACGGGAGCATCTGCAGCAGACATTGACATCATTCATACAGGAGTATAGAACAGTGCAAGAGAGGTGTTGAGTCTTTCTAGTTTTGATACAGGTCTTCTTCGTACTCAAGTTTATGTTAAAACATCAGCATTTTCATGGAGTACAGGCTTATGGATATCCATCTGGCTTGATGAGTGGCGCCTGGTCGACTCCAGTGAATACCTCGAGGAGGCGTTCATCCAAGAGCAATGACTGTCAGTCCAGTCATTTTCCTGTAGTTGGCTCTTGGAAGCCTGCTACATTTGTTGGTGATATACAGCATATGTGGGTTTTCCTTGGACAAGTCCGTCCAAACATCCTTCAGATACTCAAACCAGAGATTATCTACCCAATCTTAAACTGATAGGATTTTCAGGATGTGATGTCGACAGGCCAGATTAAACACCTTTTGTTCAGTATTTTCTCTATTAGTTTGGGAGATCCTCTGTGAACTTCATTGTTAATGTCTGCAGTGTCAACAACAAAGGCAGTAACATTATCCATAAGTTCCCATGTCTCCAGTAAATCCATTGAATCCTCGGCCTGAGCTGAGCCAGAAGGTGGGTGGACCAGACACTAGCACTTTTTGTCACGTCAGAGTAATTAATTGTACCTTGTTCTTTTTCATGATGCCGTCTTTCATTCCATGCTGCTTGTTGCATGGATCTTGTCTCAAAAATCTTGTTATGACCAGACAAATGACCTTTCCTCCCAATCTTGTGGTTTCTTAGAACCTGATATCCTCATTTTTCTTCTCTCTGGATAACAATCGGTTGTTATGTATTTCCTGGATTGCATCTGGATCTCCTATATCAAACAGACTGTCTAATTCCAGCAAAAATGCTCCTCTTTTTCCTCCAGAGTTATTTGTTTTTCACCAAAGCACGATATTCCTCATATAGTTTGATGAAGAACTCCATTGGGTTCTACTTTGTTATTGCCTTGATTCTAACCATCAACTGCTTCATATACAAGGTCCTGAACCTTGGCCCTCCCTGCATTTTCCTATAATTCCTGAAGATTAAAGAAATACTGGAAGGCATGTCTGTTGGTGGGAAGCTAGGTACTACTGATAAAAGCTTAAGGGTATCCAACCAGGAAAGTTTCAGCGAGATATATAGTAGATCGCTTATTTGATACCTGCCTGTGGATAGTACGTAGTAGAGTTTCTGATATATCAACTGTGCGCCCACGGAGCTCCCTAAGCTACTTGCTTAATGCCAATGTGAAGTTGTAACTTCTAGATGGTTTTCTTGATTCTGATTGAGTTTCTGTTATTTCCGAAATAAATAAGATAATTTTTAGTTGTTATTATTATTATTATTATTAATTTTATGCTCTTTAAAATTCCATGCAGCAATGCTTCTCAATATCTTATGTCAAAATAGTGGTGATTTTCGTTTTATCAAGTCAAAAAGAGTGGAAAAATGTTCAGAAACGTATGATAATAAGAAATAGTTGATTTTTGAACAGGGCTACGGGACCACTTAACCCCACATTCTTTAATATCGAGTGAAGGAATATTTATGGATTCCCAAGTTAAGAGTAATTGTGAGTTTCTAACACCACTTGGTGTGTTTGATTCGACTCCAAAACAAACGGCCGCATTGACTGAGTCAATAGCGAATGAGGACGTTGAATTTATTAAGATGTATCTCCAGACTAGGATATTAATGTTGGAATATGAAAGTATGTTAGAAATATGTACATTGCATTATTGACTGATGCTTAAGTGGTCTGGAAAAGGAAATGTATGAGTTAATTTACGATACTTACATTTTTGTGCAGGTTTTCCTTCCAAACTTTAACAACGCTAAAAATAAACTTTTTGAGGTGGTACACGACGCACAAGTGAAATTACTTTTCTTTGAAAAGGTGGCCAACGAGGAAAAATGTTGCCAGATGATAGGAAAAAGTATATATTATGTTTAAACTGAATGGGAAAACTGTTTAAATTGGATTGACAAAATAATGTTTAAATAGGTTTGACAAAATAGTGTTTAAATAGGATTGAAAAAATAGTGCTGTTACTCGTATGTTTGTATGGATTACAGTATATTTTAAGCTTGAGTGTAATCAACTACAATAGTACTTGAAAAGATGGTAATCATCTGTGAAAATTTCAGGTGGATATGGAAGATGTTGCAAAACTTAATATCCCACTCTCTAAGCTTAAACACAACCAGATGTGAGGTGCAAGACCTTTCATTATCATGAAGCAGTATTTTTCCATGTTGAGCAATGCAGCTTTTCTGATGACCAATCTTTAATGCATTTCGGTAATAACTTAGATTAACAATATGATTAAGCTGTTATTAACCAGAGGAAACTCTGGTCGATGAAATGGAGCAAAAATAGGTTATTCCTTCATACTCCACCAAACTGTAAGCATAAACTGTTTAGGTGCAATAATCGCTTTGTCATATGACTTGAACGTTCATATTATTGTCAAGCAATTCATCAGACATTTTCCTGTTATCATATAGGATCTTTTTTTTTTTTTTTTCAGGTTACAATTGTATTTAAAAGTGGATCCCTATTCTTCCTCATAAGGTGCGACGAACAGACTTCAAGATGTGACATTATTTTATTTTCATTTAATTCATAGGGAACCCACCTTCTCAATTTTTCAATTTTTAACCATTCCTATTATCTTGTGATGGCGTGATATGACTGCTAGAGTCCTAAAGTCTCTAGCAATTGCTCTAGCTCTTTGTACCTGAGTTATTGGTCATTGCAGCCGATAATTCTACACTATTAAGAATAGGTTTGAGCCTCCTTCAAAGTTTATTATTGGTGTGCATGTTTCCAAACATAAACTTAATGAACCAACGCTGAACAGTTCTCATTGTAGTTGTGTTCACCACAAACGCTTTGTTGATGTTATCCCCAGCTTGAACAGTACTATGTACCAATTTTAATTTGTACTTGAAATTCTTGGGCATATACCAATGTTGTTCGTGAGATAAATGTCCTAGAAAATATTTATTTGCACTCTATTTACATTGAATCTGAAAAAAAGAAGCAATTGCATTAATAAATCATTAATTTTAGCATTTTACTTCATGGTGTAAAAATCCATACATTCAGTATGATAAAATTCTACTCTCTCGACGATGTAAGAAAAGAGTGTGAGTTGGTAAGCTTTTTATTCTTATACAGTAAATGATATTGAATAATTACGCGAGAGTTATAACATGAATGAGTCAGTGAAACTTGAAATTCAGAATAAGAAAAGTTATTAATTGGTAATAATTTGCTACAACAACGTTAGTACGAATAATTTAGACATGGGTTATTATTGGAATGCCCTTAGTAATTACTTTGATTGTAAAACAGTTCTAGTTTGACATTGTTCAAAGAAAAGCTAGGACATGTAAAAAAAAAAACCCTGTAAAACCAAAACTTGTTAATTCCAATTGGGTATTTTATGCTGGTCAAATATGTGGAACTCCAACAAAAGATGGAACAATATCTTAAAATGTTAATATTTATCACCAGTCGAGAAAATTTCCTGGGAAATTCATAAAGCCGGATTGTGAGAACAAGTTAAAAGTAAATAAATGACCTTGTAATGTGCCTACCCAAACTCCTAGCTACAGGTAACACCAAAGGTGCTGTCCATGATTCAATTTAACTTGAACCAATACAACTGTTGATAACTTCATAATTGTGAGTTTATGTGAGAATTATCATTATTCATTGTATACAAAACACCCGAAAGGTCAAAATTGTTTTATAATAAAATCTCCTTTGTTCAATCTTATTTAACTAGATAATTTATGAGCTGTACTGTATAAGAATAAATTTGAAACTGTAAATACAGGTTTTCTTGCTAAGAAGGACACAAGTGGAAATGGATCAATATACTCAATAGTAATATTCAATGTACACCATCCGTGTGGCAGATTGAACCACTATACATTTTTTTACTCACCAAACTCACCATGAAAAACCTAACTCTCACAACAGTTCAGCGAAACATTAGTATAATATATGAAATTTAAAATGATGTATATTGGAGAAATATCCGATGTCACTATTTTTGTGTAGTACAGTCCAAAACATAAAAAGCATGTTAAACGTGCCCCACTCCCTCCTATGCGGGGTAAGCAGAATACCCATATCTTCCTCGCGCTATCTTTCTGGGAAGCGCCATAGCAGCTGTAAAAACATATTTATCAAGAGACACTGAGCTGAAAAACGGGGAATAAGCTCATTTTGCTTATTCTCACAGAGTCGTGAAACACAAAATCTTATTCTCGAAATTTGTATTTGTCCTCGAGATGAAGAGAGTCTGGCAGAGGCCTGAATCGGGCACTACCTGCTCACCTTTCCTCTATCCCCGTGTACATACGGATAAACATCGAGTCAAGTAAACTCAGCCTCAAAATACCCGACACATGCTTAATCGAATTCATTGCACCTAAGCCTACCGAGTCTCCGCACAATAAAGATTCCTTGAAGCCGCCTTACGGGATTTCCTTTCCTACGGGTAATCAACCGGTCCTCTTACCTAGCCTGCATTGCTAAAATTAAACGAGAGGATAATCTTCCCCAATTGGAGTCAGCCCAAGGTTAGCGCTCTGTGACCAATTACCTCAAAACGTGCTACATTCATTGAAGTTCATAGCTCGTAACAACTTTGCGTCACCCCCTCTACTTCTATAGGTGTTTGGAATATGAGTATATGTGATGTAAGAAAGAGTAGAATGGCAGTCAATGTCTTTTAAACAGGGATACTGCCGATGCTTGCTCTATGTGGGGGATGAAGTGAATGTAGTGCGATCAGGACTAAAGAAGAGATGGCAGTGCTTTTGTTTGATAAGTGGCATGATGCAATGGTTGGGTATGATTATGTGAGTTCGAGAATTATGTAGATGAATTGAGATTTGCCAGTGTGTAATTGTATGATTGCGCTGTACGAGCCCTGTAATAGTGTAATGATATAAGTGATGCTTAAAAAAGAGGTTCTGGAATGACTTGGGACAAGTGGTGGGTGGAATTTGGAATCGGTGTCGATTGATGATTGTAGAATATATGAATGAACGAATAGTTGACAAAATGAGAGAGGGACAGCTGGAATTTTGCTACAGCCATATAATAGAAAATGGAGACAGGGATATGGTTCTCTGATGAAATAATTGAGGTTTTCTAGAATAATATATTTATTTAGAAGCAGACAACAAAATATAAAAAATTCAAAAAGAACCCTGAATTTGATGATTGATAGGTTGTATATTTAATTTGATAAAATTTAAATTAATATATATAATAATTACAATGTAAAATATAAATATGAAGTCACTAAGTTAATTAGCAATTATTATTATAATTGAAGTGGAATTATCTAAAGGCGGTATTAGGCAGCTTGAGAATAAGGGAGAGTCGAAAAGGTGATAATATTATTTAACAGATGAAAAATTGATATGTAGTTATAAATGAACTAGGGGAGTAAGATATTTTATATCATTGTAATTTAATGAATTGAATGAGAAATTGAAGGATATAGTTAATGCAAAAATGAGATATAAATGTTTTTATCTACGAACTTACGAATGAGATTAACGTACAAATTCTATTTAAGATGAGTTAAGACAATGGGATAATAACATGGTTGTTTTGACTTAATTATAATACTTAATTTGGAAAAAACTTTGGTGAATGAATAAAGATAATTTTGGGCAAGAATTTGATATAATTAAAACTAGGGTGAATTGAGTAAGAGTGAAATAAAACAATGACGGTAATTTAGATTTTGAAACAACAATGCAAATTAGGTGGTAAATGAATTAGGAAGCAATGGAATTTGATATTAATGCAGTGTGTACAGACATCTAAAATCTTCTTCAAAAGAATATAGAAATTAATTACATTTATATAACGACATAATTAACATAATTGAAAACATATCTGAAGTTAGGAAGATGTTCGGGCAAAAAGGAGCAATGCGCTTTTCTTATGAACGCCAGCGAAGAAGATCTTGCCAGATTTACGATGAGGAAAAATATTTTATACAATTTTTAAATATGAACTTTGGAATTTAATCACCAAGATGTGTGATTCTTTTATAGATATTAAATGAGAATTTATTAAAAGAGGAGAATAATCAGCTTCCCTTAGCAAACAATCTTTCAACACAAGGATGTACATAAATACACATGGGTTGGGAAAAGGAGAAAGAATAAGCTGGTAACGTATTTGATGTGGTAGCTGTAAAGGAAATATGATTCTGCCACTATCTGACCACATGATTCTATTGTGCAAGGTTAAAACTGGTTGGTTCATGGATGAGAAGAAGTAAGGAAAGTGGAAAGTAAGGGAGAATCAGAAATGAAATGCTATTGAATTAGAAAGAAATGGTAGAAGAATGTGAGCGATTTTTTTTAGAGTAAAAGAGATGAAATAAGTGCGAGCGTGGAGATATAACAAATGTGGAACAAATTTAAAGAAGTGGTACGAGTAGCAGGTAGTGCAAAGGCTGGGGAGGGGGGCAGAACTGGAAAGAGGAAGCAAAATGCTAAATGGAGGAGTTGCAATGTAAAGCGTGTAGTGGAAAGTAAAGAGAGGAGTACATATACATAAATGCATAAAAATGTAGGTGAGTATGACAGGGTGATGCAGTTCAATGGATATAAGGAGATGAAAAGGAAGGTGAGTCATGTGAGTAAAAAGAGTAGAATAGAAACAAGTGAAATGTATGAAAATAAACTGAATGAAAATCCCGGTGGGAACAGAAAGCTATTCTAGAAGTAATTGAGGGGGGTGAGAAGTCAGGAGAAGAATAGCTGTGTGAACATCAAGACCAAAAATGAGTTGTTTAATGTTGGCATGAACGATGATGCAAATGTAAATCTGAGTGCCTTTGTAGGCGTAAATTGGATATTGCATCGGGATATTAAAGAGATAAGCAGGCAAGAGGTTAATTGTGCTCTAAGAGGTCTAAAAAATGGGAAAGCAGTAGGAGTAGTTATGGTGATTGTGCTATAAAACGCGTCTGGTGCTTGTGTTGTAATTTATTTGGAAGTGTTAGAGAGCCTCGTGTCTAGAAGAGTGCAGTAACAGTTTCGTTGTATAGGAGTATCGGGAAGAAAGGCGAATGCGGAAATTCAAGTGGATAAGTCAGTTGATTCTTGTGGGTAAATTGTATGGAAAACTTCTGATTGGGCGGATAAAAAGGATAAGTGAAGGATTGGCACGAAATGAACAAGGTGGTGGATGTGGTTAAAGCAATTACGAGTGTATGGATCAAGTATTTGCACTGAGACAGCTTGCTGAAAATAAGAGATTTAAAGTGTATGCCGGGATCGTGTATTTGGAGAAAGCTTATGGCCACGTCGATAGAGAAGTCTAATGGCAGGTGCTAATAATTATTATCACCTGCCTTAACTCTTCCAATCTTATCTAGTGAGCGAGTAGTAGGCTGTCGGATGTTGTCAAGAGTATTAATGCTAGTAATTAGGCGTTAGTTATGGTAAAAAGGAAATAAGCGGAGTGGGTGGATTAATATAAGTATGAGGAGGTGTACAGCAAGGTTGAGTGATGTTGTTGTAGCGGGCCGAAAATCTAGACTCTAACCCCAATCAATCCAACCCGCTTCCTACACTAATTTGGACGTGAGAAATCGAGCAAGAAATGAAACAGATTGTATGTACAGTCCTGTATTCACAAATAAATTACAATAATATTCACAAGAGATAATTAAATTTTCCTATAAGAATTCATTGAAAAAAAATGTGTGCACACAAAAAACAAGGCCAAAATTCCCCAATAAAAAAAAACAAGATACAAAAAAACCTACGACGGGCGAAGAGAAAAAAAATGTATAATTACACCGATCGGTACTGGGTCAAACAATGTGCGCGCAAAAAAACCCCCCAAAAAACCCTGCACGGTACGAGATACTCTAATCAACACTGTACGATGCTTTTAAAACAAAAGGGAGGTATTTGGGTATCATTCGCGAGTTAGGGCAAGGCTATCCAAAGCCGTATAGTTATCGGTTCAAGATGAGGGGTGGGGAAACCAGGTGCGGTCGTGGTTTCCAATGAGAGGTCGTGTAAACCCTCCTATCAGGGCGGGGGTAGAAGCGCTCTCGGCCTCTTTCCAACTTCCGCTATAAGTTCGGTGTCCCACGATTGCGTCCACACGGTCTCCACTCTCTGTTCGAACTCGGTAAATCTTCTGGACAACCAATGCTCAGAATTCAAAAATTGTTCAGAAATATTAGGCTTTCAACCTATTATTCACTTTAACTCTTTTTTCTGAAAATAGAAAACAAACATCAATAAAAAAATTGAGAAAAAACAAAACAAAATTTAAATGCCAGCTATTCACACACACACACACACACACGCTCGCACAGAGGGTATTGGAAAAGGGGTGGGATAATGGCCCTACAAACACTCACATTTGCTCCACCACATCGTCATTGCTGTTTAATATCTTTATGGATAGATTACTGAGAGAAGTACGTATAAGAATGAGGAAAAGGGCCGTGAGATTGACGAGCCATGGGCTTTATCCATTTTGGTATAGGCGAAGAAGACGAAAAGATCTCAAGTGAGAGCAGTGTAAATGGTCAAAATAAGAGGGATGCTTGAAGTGATATGCAAAAGTTTGATAGAGTGAATCACGCCTGGTTAAGAAATGTTTATGGTGTGAATAAGGTTGTGACTGAAAGTTTTATGAACTAGTATAGGCAGAGATGGGCACGATCTTGATCTTCAAGATCAGATCGTGTCTTCAAGATCAGATCGTGATCTTCAAGATCAGATCGTGATCTTCAAGATCAAGATCGTGATCTGATCTTGATCTTGAAGATCACTTTTATTATAGGAATCTTGATCTTGAGCTAAGATCACTCTATTTCTTGTGATCTTGACCTTGGAGATCACTTTAGACTTCAAGATCACTTTTAATTTCAGATTTTTTAATATGAAGTTTTATGTTTGTGTGTTGGTATTTAAAAATTAAAATTAATTATGAAAAGTTTATATTTTTCATAGCTAATTTTAATTTTTCAATATTTTTTTCAAATATATAGGTATAAAATATAGACTAGACGTCCGTATTCATAATAAATTAATTCGAAACATATTTTATTTACAGGTTGAATTTTTTAATAATGAGTGCAATCTCAAAACTTCAATAGGTTCCCATGGAAACCAAATATTCTAGGTTGTCACCAGAAAAATCTTGGCAATAAGGATCAGTCTGTGCTATTGAACGGGAAATATTTTCAAATTTTCGAAAAAACTGGAAACAATATGAAGGTTATTTGGATGCAGTGTAGCAAGAAAACTACAATTCTGTCTGCTGGCCTCGACTCAACAAGCAATCTTCTGAGGCACCTCAGGGTTAGTACTATTTGGTAACTAAGTAGAAAATATCAACATTAACATAATTATCAGATATGAAGCCTAGTGTGAGCCTAGAAATATATAGGCCTATTTACTTTTAACCAATTATATTGGTATGGTACTGGTACTACCCATTTTATTATGATTAAGCAATACCAACCAGGCTACCCTGTATAATAAAATGTAAAAATATTTAATTAGGGCCTAAACTTATATTTGATACTCATAGTGTAAATGAAGATCGAACAATCTCCCTTGAACCTGCTCCTGTAAATTAATTAGGCCCTAAGTATATATTCTTGATTTTTTCCTCAGTTTAATAGGTATAGGCCTACGCCTTAAATAAAATAAGAAATTTTATAGACCTAATTAGGTCCTAAACTAGCCTGTGCTTATTTAAAACTTTGGAATATTACAGTAGGTTAGGCATAAAGAATTAAAGATGGGACTTAGGCTAAGGAAATTTAATGCGAGGAAGACTGGTCAGTAGTAGAGAGTTTTTGGTTATTGTGTTCACACCATTAAAATGACGCAAACTACCCGTGATGAGTGGGTTACGGGTATAGCCTTCAGGCACACCTGGTAAAATCGGACAGGCAGAGGGTGAGGGGCCAAACTAAATGGCACTCATTTTCACCTCTTTATTTTTCATTTCATCATCATGTTCAAATCATATAATAATAATATTTTAATATAATAATTTATTTTCTTGTGCAGAAACTAGATTCGGATATTTGGGATGAATATGAATCGGAATCGGAGAAGAAATCTCACAAGCGCCCAGCTAAAGAAGAAGATGCCAGCGTCAGCAATGCTGGCCCTGCCAAAATTGCCAAACAGTCAACACTAAGCATGTTCCACATTTCCAAGCAAAAACCAGGACCACCAATATGCAAGGATGTCCTTGAAAAGAAGATTCTCTCGCTTGTGGCTAATGGGCTGCTCCTACCATTGAGCCTAGTTGAACTACATGAATTAATATATTTATTCATATTATTTGTGAGAACATTTGACTTTGGCTAGCTTAGCTAAATATTTAGCAATTTTTTCATAGCTAATCTTTGATTAAAATAATTATTCATTTTATTTGTATGAACATTGGACTATCGCTAGCCTAGCTAAATATTTTGATATTTTTCTTAGCTAATTTTAATCCATAACCCTATATTTTAGGAACGAGATTTTTTTAAGGTTTGAATAAGATTTTTTCTTTTAGTTCGGTTGTCACAAAAGTAGATTTAATTTTTTTTATCAAAGTTATTTCTAATAATTCCTTTATAAGAAGAAGAAGAAGAAAAAGAAGAAGAAGAATAAGAAGATGAAGAAGAAGATGAATATGAAGAAGAAGAAGAAAAGGGTGTTCAGGGTGTTAAAATAAAGAGTCTATATAGGGGATTAAAAAAGGCGGTTGAGATTAGCAAATAAGGCCGCAGGCCACACCCCCGCAGGGGTGCCTGTGTAACCAAGCTCGTCCTGTTAAGGAAGAGAACAGCGGCTTGTTTTTAAATATTTTTTTCAGACGTCAATCCGGCTGTTCAGGTGCCATCGAGACGCACCTTGGCTGGATCTATCGCAACAACAACCAGTACAATGAAGGAAGACAAGCAAAACTGGCAGTAGTTGACCATGTGTGTGTTGCATGCGACATATGGTCAACCAATCACCGCAATTTCATGGGAGTAACTGCACATTGAGTATATGTTATTTAGTTTATTATTTTTATAATTGATAAATTGACCATTGGTGATAGATTTATAATATAATCTTTTCAATTATTTGACATGTGTTCCTTAATCATTAATTTGGTGAGTTTTCATTTATAATATAATATACAAACATTTATTTTATAATCTTACATTACAGATCAATATGACTTGTCGCGAGGATCAGCTGCACTGGCATGCCGAAGATTTCGTGTAACACATAGTTGTGATAAAATTGCCTGAATATTGGATAGTATCAACTCTGAGCATGGTTTATCTTATCGAAAATTTGTATCTATAGTCACTGACAATGCATCGAACATAGTGAACTGCTTTGGAGAGTTCGGTATTCTTGTTCAGAATCGTACTGATGACATTGATTAAGATGATGCAGATGAAGAGGATGATGAACAGGTTATCATCAGCAACTTTCCTGAACATTCAGGAGAGCATAGAGAGGACTTAGTGAAACTATCATCTCATATTCGATGTGCCTCCCACATATTGAACTTGGTAGCAACAACTGATGCAGATAAAGGACTGAAATCACTTGACCTAAAGAAGATAAAGCATTCTGCAATGGTAAAATGTTCAGCGCTGTGGAATGCTGCTGGTGCACCCAAGTCAGCAAACAAAATACAGGAAATAACTGGCGTCTAATTTAGGTATCCATGCTTCACCCGATGGAACTCAATGTATGACTCACTAAGCCAAATATATAAACATAAGAATGACGTGAATGTACCTCTTGAAGAACTGAATCTACCCCTCCTTAAAGACAATGAGTTGGAATTTATTTCAGAATAGTTGTCAGTTCGAAAACCAATTGCAGCAGCCCTCAACAAATTACAGGCAGAAAAAGAATGCTTCTACGGTTGTCTTCTGCCGACGCTTCTAGTGACTCAAGATGCCCTCACCAGATTGGAGCCTTCCAACCAAACGACTTGCGCTTGAGACACTGCATACCATTACTGGCAGCAGCCGTCTCTGGCTTTAATGCCAGATTTGGTCATTTTTTTGCCATTGAGCCCCGAGGTAACCGATGCCCTTTTGGCCTCAGTATTTCCTCCATATTTCAAACTTAGATGGATTTCATTGTTGCAAGCGCCTAATTTCGGCGACCCTGAAACAATCAAGTCTCAAGTAAAGGACCAGTTGCAAATGGCTGTCAGAAATTGTAATTCTGACAGCAGTGGCAATACTTTGGTGAACTCAGACTCATCATCTGAAGACAATTTCTTCCAAACTATGGACGGCTCATTCTCTGCTCCTAACAACAAGGAGACCAGTAAGTCACTCGACTCTTTAGATAGGTATCCTGCTATAAAGAAGATATTCAAGAGGTATAACACCACGCTACCTTCCTCTGCACCAGTGGAACGGTTGTTTTCGTTTGCTGGCATGGTTCATAGCCCAAAAACGAAGTCGTCTCTCGGATACAAACTTTGAACAACTGGTTTTGTTGAAAGCAAATGTTTACAGAGGTTAAACAATAAATCAACTTGCGGTTTTTACTTTTATATTCTCATTAATTGCACACTGCAGTAAAATGCATCGACTGAATTTATGTTATAAACTTTATTTAATTTTAGCTACTTATGTATTTACTGTGTTCTTGAGCGACTAAAGCATTGGAAACAACGCGGCGAGTATTGAAAGAAAAAGGCTGAGTTTATTTTTTCTGTGTTGTATTCCATTATTTGTATCTAAATTCTGAATTTCTTTTTTTATTTTAAGTCCAAATATTTGTTTCGTTTTTATCATTATCATCATCATCACTGCACTATCTCTATAATTTAAGAAGGGGATTCTTTTGAGTATTTGAATAATAATTTCATCTTAGTTTGGTGAGAGAGAATGAGGGAGAGAGAGAGGGAGGTACAGGTAGTGAGAGATAGCGGAGAGAGAGGGGTAGAGGGAGGGACAGAGAAGAAGGTAGGGAGAAGAAGTGAGAGAGAGGGTGGAGGAGATTAGTGAAGATAGAGTAAATGAAAATGTCTGGAAGTGTAATGACACTTTACGGTCGCCAGTGTAATAAAGCACTTTTTTGTGGTCGTTTGTGAGGCAATTCCAATTGAAGAAGCTTTAAAAATAGCAAATATTGATTAAATTGTGCATTGCCTTCTTTACTCTTAGTGGGTTTTTTTTTGGTTGAAACTAATGTGTTCTTATAAAGTTTGTTGTACATAATGTGGTTGCGAGATTAAGTTGTATGAATCCTGTTGGTTTAAAATTTATTATAAGAATTAATGTTGTTGTTTTATAAATAGGATTATGTGACCAGCAGATGAGAATATTATGATGAAATAATAGCACAATTCTTTTGAAAATGAAGATGATGATTACATACTTGAAAAACAATGAGTAGATAGCCAAATATTAGGTAGCAAATGGGTTTCATCACCGAGGTTCATTCAATTATCTAACTTTCGTATTATTATCATTACCTTAAGAGGACCCACTTGTTTGAATTGAGTGGTTCAACCCCCTCCCCCTTCTAGAAGTGATGATTGCATTGACGAATATGCTTCTATAAGACAGAAAAATAATTAAAATTTAATGACAATAAGTTATGTACTATAATTCTTGCGAAGGTGTTTAATGACATGACTAGTAGTAGTCTGAGGCACCTTCTGCTGAGATACGAGGGGCGGTCAATAAGTTTTGCGAATCGGTAGGGCAAAACAGAGGAAGGGAGATGGCTGTTTGTAGGGGTGTTAGGACAAGTTATGACAAGTCAGGACTTGCAGCCGCACGCTCCTGCCTCGTCTATTTAAGAAGCAGTAGCTGATCGCATATCGTCAGTCACAATTTTTTCAACAATGGAGAAGGTTGAGCACCGCGCAGTGATCAAATTTTTGACCAAGAAAGGCAAGAATGCAAAAGAGATCCATGAACACATGGTTGCAGTGTACACCGACACAGCCCATTCCTATTCAACCATTGCTCGCTGGAATAGGGAGTTCCGCCATGGTCGTGAGTCCCTTGAAGATGACCCCCGTCCAGGACGCCCGTCAGACGTGACCCATTTGGACAATGTGGCCCGTGTGGAGAGTATGATCTTCGAAAATCGACGGGTGAAGGTCGAAGAAATCGAGCGAGAACTTGGAATATCACATGGAAGTGTTATAAACATCATCCACGACAATTTGGCCATGACCAAGGTATCTGCCCGTTGGGTTCCTAGAAGCCTCACGAAATCTCACGCCCCTTGATCGACTTCAACGTCGTCAAATTCGGAGGAGCTGCTGCTCCTGTACAACCAAGACCCGGCGGGATTTGAGTTACGCATATGACAAGTGATGAAACGTGGGTCGATCACTGGGATCCCGAGACCAAGCTCGAAAGCATGGCCTGGAAGTACAGGGGCTCTCCGACCCCCATCAAGTTCCGGACCCAATCCTCAGCCGGGAAGATCATGGCCACCATCTTCTGGGATTCTGAGGGAGTGTTGATAGTGGACTATACGCCTCGTGGAAGGACCATCACAGGCCAATATTACGCCAAGGAACTAGCTGGGTTGAAGAAGTGCATCCGTCAGAAGCGGCGCGGCAAGTTGACACGCGGTGTCCTGCTCCTCCACGACAATGCCCCTGTCCACAAGGACAGAATTGCACAAGCTGCCCTGCGCGAGTGCAGATTCGAAAAGCTCAACCACCCCCCTACAGTCCAGATGTGGCCCTTAGCGACTACTTTTTATTCCGTCAGCTCAAGGCTGCACTGCGTGGACGCCGGTTTGGGGACGATGAAGATGTCCAGCTCGCCGTCCAGGAGTAGATTGAACAACAGTCGGGAATTCGAAGCCTCAGGGACAAGTGGCGCAAGTGCATCGAAGTCATGGGTAGTTATATTGAAAAATAGAAAAATAATAAAACACTTTTCCTCATATCTCGTTTCCTTATATCTGAATTACAAAACTTATTGACCGCCCCTCGTAACTCAGTGCCTTTAAACTACATGACATGGGGCCCGATCGGCTTGAATAAACTAGCTTCCCCTCTTATTTATTTACTGAACCCCGCAGCCTTCCCTCCTCTGCTCCAAATTCGTTAAGGTCGTCTTCCTTACATCGAGGGTCGCGCCTTTTCCGTTTTAGCCCAAAGCTTCTAGAATAGTCTTCCATTGTTCTGCTTTTAAGCGAAATAGGAAGACATCTAGGCCGGTTCCCTACACTGGCCCCTCTCATCTTTTCTTACTTCTTGCCTCCCCTGATCAACGCCATATACATAAACGCACTATTATTAGTAGTAGTAGATTTTATCTTCAATTAACGAAAAATCCTTTTCGCATTTGGACGAGCTCTTTTTTCATTATTCTTCTTCATACAAAAATACACGAAGCTTTAAATATATATTTATTATTGTGTGATGGGATAAGATTCACCTAACTTTTATTATGTACATGAGATGAGTGGTCAAATTATTATATTTTTTTAGTATTATTATTGCTTGCCGAAGTAAGTACCTTCAGTACATTGCATCTAACTTCACCATTTCTCTACCTCTTTTTAAAACATTTCTGTATGAGATATCTGCTTGCTTTTTGCTTTCAAATATGACGTTTCATTACTCGTAATATAAGGCCTATTTCTAAGTGTGATCTTGAATTAAATTCCTATAATAAACTATAATATAAATAATGTTTGTTCTCTATAAACACATTTAATACTTTTTTTCTAAATAATTAATTATGCAGCTTCGTAAATCCTTTGTTTTAGAAAGAAAGAAAGGGCTCACTGATGTCTTTGCAGATTTGGGTTTTTTTTTGCGAAATTTCTAGGGGAGTGGGGGGACATAACTTGATCTAGGAGGTTGAAAATACACCCTCCCACATATTTTCAATTCTTTTTTTTTTGCTACTTTTATAGTTCCATTATAATTTACATTCCTGCTATTTCTGTACTTATTTTTCTGCTAAGTAAAAATTACTTATATTTACACAGTTTAATATTAATTTACGTAGGGATGATATTTGCTTCCACTTATCAGCCGAATTAATTATGCTTCCCATTAAAGTTCGTTCTAACCAGGTATTTCCTTATAACCAGTACTGCCCAAGTGTGAGAAAGAGTGAGGGGAGAACAGAGAAAACAAAAAAGGAACAGAAAGGAAAATAATGAAATAAATGGCAAAACGAAATAACGCATTTAAAGAATATATATATATATATATATATATATATATATATATATATATATATATATATATATATATATGTATATATATATATATATATATATATATATATATATATATATATATATATATATATATATATATATATATATATATATATATATATATAAGAAGACAGGGAATCTGATGCTCGAATATAAACGCCCTTACAAGATATGATTTAGAACTCCTTCACCACTGATTTCTAACCCTTACCAACCCACTCAAATTATCGCCTATCAGCTTATATCAATTCGAAATTAAAGCTTATCGCCATATTAAACGATTTTATCCTGATATCAGAACCTTGTCATATGCGGACCTTGACTTATACAATGTAACTTAAAGTGACCTTGGATGTTTACTATGGCTTCTAGAGCTAACTCTTGCTAGTCGAGTGGATACGGCATTGTTCTCCCAACGTCGCGGTGCCGGGTTCGATCCCGGATCCCGGCATGAGCGGACACAAACGTCAGCGCACGGAGAGATCTGGCTACCAATTGGTGGACGCGCTGTGCTCACCCCTGTATTTGGGTGGGTAGATATTACACTTCTCATAACACACATAGCCAATTACAACACTACTTTCTTACCTCTCCCGTCTTCGCAGCACAACACACACATCCACACTTTCTCTGTTCCAAGGAATCCTGCCGATAGGTATCTATGTATATCCACATACCTCTGATGCGGAACAGGACTTCCTGGCACCTCTCCCCCATAAGAGGACCGGCCCCTGGGGCTTATGTCCATTTCATTATCCGGTCGGGGATCCTCTTGTATTAAGGAGGGTCCTCCCGGATAAAGGAAGGTTGGCGAACCCAAACGAAACTATGGCTCCTTTTGTGCCATCACAGGCAAGGTGTATTTAGAGAGGGTAGAGAGACAACTGTCTGAAAGACATGGAATAAGAATAAAAAGGTGTAAGATATATGCTTGGTTTATAGTTCCGGAGAAAGGGTATGATCAAGTTGATGGGGAAATTTATAGACAGTTGAGTGACGTGGGAAGTTGTTTTTTGGGGGGAACAGGTCATGCGTTTGGGTGAAGAGTGAGTAGTGTGAAATACGTGGGTGTTTGACCATTATATGGAAGAAAAAGGCAAGCTCGAGAGTTTGGGCAGTGCAAATGAAAAATTGAAATTGAATGATGAGCATTAATAGGGTAAAATGAGGAACGATTAGGTACTATGTATATACAGGGACAATGGATGGTTTTTATGCATGGTAGGTATAAATGAAAGGGATTTGTAAGGGTACCTGTTTGAGTCCTCCTACTCGGAGATACACCATATCTGGAAGAATGGCAGCGCATAAAACCCTATAGCTATGAATGGCCTATATCGGGGGAAAATAAGTAGTTTAGTGGTTAATAGGCTATAAAGTGGTGAGTGAGAAGAGTCATTTTGTGGTGTTAATCCACACCGACCCCCTTTTTGTGCAGGGAGATGTTTTTTTTTATTATCATCTAAAATCTTTAGAAAATCCAGGCATTTTGGCATGGGTTTATTACTGAATAGACAGGACAACTTTGATTCTTAGTCTCTCCGTTTTGGTGAAAACCTTGAAGAAGAGCGCAAAAGAAAATCATGTTTAGATTTCAGTTTATTGAAGAATGTGGTTGATACGGTCCCTCCCATAACATTACTGAGCTTGTGTAAGGCATAGTAGTAAGGAAATCATGTGTTGACATCCACTTCCATGCAATAATAGGATAGAGGGGAAAAAAATGTCTCAATATTGGTTCATGAAATCTGCTCTCCAATGCTTCTACGTACTCAGAGTGGCTTTCTCTTGGAAAAATAGTTTCTTATGGTAAGAAGTCATTATTGTGTAAAAACTAATAAAGATTTACATAATAGCTTGATAAAAAAATAAAATGCCTAAATATTCTAAAAAACTCAAGTTACCGTAACAAAGATTATGGTGATAGTATAGTAAATAATATAATCTGACATTATTTACTACAGTACATATTATCAAGAATCGAATGAAGTTCAACAAAGTTGCATGAAATAATCACTTCGAGTTAAGCGAAGTATGTAGTCTTACTCTTTTTTTTTATATTGTTCATCACATTGTAAACAATGACGCTACAGAAGCTGAAAGAGTTAACAATAGAAGTTTGGCCCTATCCACCTTATAATTATAATTTTTAGGCACTATAGTAAGTTCTTAAGCGTAAAAGATTCTAGAAATGTAAAAACAACAGCAAGTGCTTTTAGCGTTGATTAGCCATAAAGACAATATTTTTGTTTGCTGGCAAACGTGTCTTGAAACATTAGGCCTTGCGTAAGGCATTGCAAAAAGTCTGGGAATTTCATTCATTATTTAAGATGTCAACAAAACCCGTGTTCCTGTTAAATAACTAAGTCTCTTTTTCAAAAGACTAAATAAAAAAATAATACTGCTCCTGATCTGTATTTGATATCGTCATAAATTTCCAATGAGCTATAGTTTTTTTATCGAAAGAGGAAGATTATCCTCCATAAATTGCCAGACGATTACTATTGATTGCGTTATTAAAGGAACAAAATCAAAGATCACATCTTTTTCATGGAGTGATCAATTTAGAGCTGTAGCTGCAAGTATAAGCTACTGGCCATGTAGGGGACAAACAACCAAGCTCTAGAAGAACTAGGGATGCAAAAAATATTGATGTAAGATAAGGGCTCACCTACGGAAGGAGGTATTTCTTTTGTTTCGGCAGCCGTTACCTTCGTCGATCGCTGCCAGAGAGGGTTCATAACATTTTTTAAAGTCTTTCGGCTGGGTTTTCAGGCTAAGGGCAGATCTGTCCGGCCAAGGGGCCTCATCGGAAGGGAAGAAAAAGAAGTAAATCCTTGCCATCCCCACCAAAAAAGAAGACGGGCAGAGTGTTGAAGACGTCTGGGGCCCTCATTGATAAGCTGCTGGTCTTATTCGAGTCCGCTGCTTTAAACGTTCGCAAGTTATCCTCGCAACTCAAAAAACAAGGTTGGCCGATAAACATATGTTCCGCCAGCGACACAGCCTAACTTCTTCTTTTTGGTAGAGAACCGAAAATCTCTCGTTTCTTGGACGAGACCGTTCAAGTTAATGTGTCCCTTTTGACTAGAGTGCCAAGTTGAGTGATCTTCCGAAACTCAATGACACACCTATGTGAGTGGTCCCAAACTCTACCGTGAACTTTGTAAAATAGGTATTTTATCTCAGGGAGCTGCAAATACATTAAAGACATTAGTGAAAAACTAGGCAATCAGGAGGCAGCCAGTTTTGATCGTGTGAGGAAGAAGGAGGGATGGGCTTAGATACTCACTCCGACAAAGCATCTTCGTCACGTTTGACCTAGACATATAACCTGAGTGGATGCGTGCTGGCTGTTATCGCCACCGTGTGAACGCATTCGTGCCGATAATGCATCGGTGTTTTCACTACCTTATTTTAGGGCATACAAGCAAATCGTGTGATGTACAAAGAAGGTTGAATCGCATCTTACTCCCTTTAACATCGTGATTCGTATATGTTTTAAAAATAGGACATAACCTTTCATGCTATGGTCTGTATTTCGTTTTATGAGGCTGAGGATATAGTCCAATCGCCATTTGCACGACCAGTAGACTACTCCTACGCATCTCAATTGACAAAAGCACCCATCTCTCTCAGTTTTTGCAGACATATGAACGCTGTAGCTCGCACGGCCATCGGAAACCCTTCTGCAAGTTCTTCTTACCCTGAGCACCACCCTGGTCCAGTTGGCAACAGAAAGGGCGCAAACCATGCTCGAGACAAACTTACCCGCACCCCCTGTGTGACCAGTTTGTTCAAACTAAGCAGTCACGCTCTTCCATCAAGTCTATTAACCGGGATGTAGCAAACACCAGTAAAATGGCACTTGAGCTACGCATGAGTAATACGAAGTCTACTCACACAAAGGAAGGTAGCAATACGGGAGCTTCGGATCTCTTTTCCTTGTCCGAAGCTAGACAGGTAACATATTGGTAGGCTCCATCTAACAGATAAGGAGCGCCTACCCCAAATATTTCCCGGTGGCCAAATTACTCGATGCTCAGGAGAGATAGAATCCTCACGTGTCGGGCCTAGGCCTCATCTAATAAGGCCTCGAAGAGAACAGCACCTACGGTGCGTTACGCTTGCAATAGCTTTCAAAACACTGTATCCAAGGGGTCTGCCGCTATGCTTGTGAAGGTCTTCTAATTAGATGGAGCTCTGATAGCTCCTTCCAACTATATCTGGAGAGCATCAAAGTTTAATTGAAGTGCCGAGAACTCAAAACTAATTGAGGGGAATTTCAGAAGCTCGTCTCTTCTCTCTCTTATCTGATTGACTTCAAGAGACCATGTTTGCTCCGTCCTGAATGCCCTACCATCCAAGGTAAAAGAACTACACGACCCTCTTGATGTACACCTATAATATCCTGATGCAGAAGCAAACTTGGGCTGGGAAGTAGTCAATGAGTTCCATGTAAATTCTAAACAATCACTTAAACACTCATTTATTTTGTGTCTGGGTGCTGCCACTCGAATGGTCCCCGATTCGTGCCAAAAGGATTAGAGATAAGTTCACACATGATCTACCTCTCGTCCTCCAAGAAGGCAGAACTACCAACCCGGACCCTGTTTCTGAATCGTTCTTTGCCGCTTTCTCCAAATTCTCCAACCAGTATGCTGCTTAGGAACATTATAAGGATATCACTCGGTTGCTAATAGCCAGCGAGTCGACTTGACATCCAGAGGCAGTGAAGTATTCAATGACCTGTTTCCAATGAGTGAGTTGTGTTCCGTTCTTGTTTCTTGCACTGATACCACCCTTGTTTATGATGATTTACTGTATGCCATTCTTCGACCCCTTGGTATGCAATACTTTCCTTTCTGATAGTTAAGTTCAAATATTCTTGTCACGCCCTATGAAAAAAACTTTTCGCTCTCTTTTTGTTAGTTCAGATCTATACCTAGGAACGCCAATCTAACATGCTCTTAATAGCGTCACTAGATATGCAGAAACCCACAGCTTTCGGATTTCTTTGGCCAATATCAAGGGAGGCACTTTTGCCGCCGCCGTAGACATCACCCCAGCTCAGACCTGTTCTAAATTTATTTCGCGTATACGTGGTAGACTACCCCCGATTTTTCGGTCTCGAATTTGATCAATACCATACGTAGAGGAACACATTCCCAGCCTTAGGATCTCTTGTACCTGCCCCATTGACATTCTACAGCCTATGGAGTTTATCAGGTGAAGGTATAATAGGGCTACTCGAATTGTTTTACCTTTCCTTTGTATGCACAAAACATGACTGGGATTTACTCCTTTGAATCCAAGACTCTACCGCGGATGATGGGTTTGATCCACCATGCCTCTCTGCGGTCGGAGACTTGTGCGTCTTCTTGTCCAATATAGATAGCCTTCTTTTCTAATCGGGGAAGATAACAATCCCTCATCCCCCATCTTGCACAGTGCTCGATGCGCTTGTATGCGCGGGTTTAGCATTTTGGTCCACTCTTCGACGGCTCTGATTCGTCCCTGACACTCCTCCCCAGTATTTATGTCGGCAAAAGATGCTAATCAGGCGCCAAACCTTTCGGTTCATAGCAAAGAAATTCGTGTAAGATTTTTTTATAATGCTCTGGCTGGTGGCATCGATGATTCTGCCGAAAAAACACCGTGAAACACTTAATTTTTTTAACGTTTGTTTTTACGCCTCTGATCTAAAAGCATATACATTACTCATAGGCCTGCGTCCAAATTTCTCGGAGCATGCATCTTTTCACATTGGAGCCGTGTTAGTGCACACAAATGGATCCACGCCCAAAGAGGAAGTTAGCCTCCAAGCTACCTCTTCCTTGTTAGAAGACCACTTTCTTCTAGGCACTGCGTGGGGCTTCACAGCCACGTTAGTTAAAATACACCACTTGTTTCGGGAGAGTAAGTGCCTTGCCTGATTATGAGAGCAGTTTGTAATACATATATATCATCAAAGAGTGTGCTAAGTGCTCTTAGGTATTTGAAATGTTCATGTTCCCCGGTTTGCATAATCTGTTATGTCATGTCTGCAAATAATTCAAGGAAAAGAATCCATTTTGAGACGTCGGCATTCATCAAATACTTTAAAAAGGACAGGTAGAACTTTTGAGTTGCTCGAACACTATGACGAAAAGGACAATAGATTTACTCGAAAACACGGCAAGGGCAAGCGAGATGAATGAGAGGAAGAGGTCTGTCTAGTAAATAAAAGTCTATCAGGATATGCCTAGCAGGGCTGTATTACTGTATAACTTTTCTAATGTTGAAGAGAATAATGAAGCAACCTTTGATTTTCTGTATCCTCTTCCAAGAGAATTGTTGTGGTCGTGCGGTGAAATTGCGAGAGACAAGACAGTTATATGCCATAAATAGTATAAATGCAGTAGAGCATGTCCAGTAAGTTGTTAGAGGAAAAAGGAACCTAGCGATTTTTGTTTGTGGGCTGCAGGATGAACTTTATATGACAATCATCAACTGCAGAGTTTACAGAAGACGTGCTATAAACGGCAGTTATCATCAAGTGAAGGGCTGTGATCAATGCAAGTCGTGGATGCAGGCTTTTTCAGATACTATCGAGAGTGGTGGAATGTCACTTACACTCCAAGCAGTTCTTGTGAAAACCTATCTCTATTGAAGATCGAAGAGAAGAAAACAAGAGTTGTGAAACGCCACAAAAACATTCAGTAAGATTGAAAATAATATTCTACTCTTTAAGGCAAGGAGAAACTGACGAAGGTGAGTTTGAATGAACGAAAAAGGTTGTTTGAGCAATAGGCTCTCTGGCACGAATGAACTCTTTGCAAGCCTCGAGAGCTTACTGTATGGAAGAGGGCTCTTATCTTTGGAGATCAGTGTTCAAAGGGTGAATGACCCTAGCAAAATGCGCAATGAATATGATGTAGAAAGTAATCACACCACAGAAACGACGAAGTTCTTTAAACTAAGAACGAAGTGTAAGGTCACTAATTGCTGCAACTTTGCTTTCGAAAGAATGGATTCTACCAGGAGAATTATGGTAACCAGGAAGAGCATTGTGAAACGCCATAAAAACACTTAGTATAGTTTAAAATAATATCCTACTCTTAAAGAAAAGGAAAAAATAACAAAGGTGACAAATGCTTGTCTAAAGACGAAGAAGCTATGTGAAGATCGTCTATGGAAGATATAACGAAAGGAAGACCTATCAGAACTGTATCCATAAAACACAGGAAAGTCTGACAACTGTTACGAAGGTCACGAGGCATAAAAAGTATTTCAAAGGAACCAAAGGGCTCGATGATAGCAGTCTTCGGAAAATCGTTTCAATGAACAGAACCTGGTTGAAAACCGTACCAGATCGCTACAATAAAAGAAAGAGCAGCCGAAAAGAGAAGAGCCAAATTCTGATACGTACGATATGGGATTGCTTGCCACCAGGAGAGTAGGGTTGTTCAAAGCCCTAAAATTGCCAACTCGCCTAAAGTTACCATGTATAGAACTTGACACAACATGTGAAAGAGAGGCTCAAAGAAACATATACGAACGTGGAATGCTCACATATACTCAAATTCCTAAATCTACTTGAGACTAGAAGTCTAGGATCAAAGAAACTTGTCATACTACTGTCTTTATCTACTCAGCAACACAATGAGTCTGTACTTTGAATCAGGATAGGTAAGGGCAGAGAGTCCTTAATAAGTCTTTGAAAGTGGATTTCAGTAGAAAATAGGCCGAAAGGCAATAGATAAATTTGGGGAGAAAAATAAAGACCCACATACAGAGAAGGGGGAAGTACGAACGACAAGCTTGCTATTCTGAGTATCGAACAAGTATTCGTAAAGTGAGAGGAAATCAAGGTTCTAAATTACGATTAAACTTTAGCTCTGACAAAGGTCCCCCATAAAACACGAAGGAGATCGAGCGAAAATTGAAGGATACGCATGCCATAAATATTCAAGTCAGTGGTCTCTAACTCGCAGAGTACCGCGGGCCGCATCGACAAGTCCGAGAGGGCCCGAGGGCAGTAGCAATAAAAAAAAACAAACTGAAAACCACATATTATACCGAACAAAAATTCTAAGAATTTATTAATGAGACACATGGTTACATTTTTCACTGCAAAGCTTATCAAAAACAGGAGTAATGAAACTAACACTCTGCAAGAGAATGTCGTCCAAGTGGCGTTCTGTACCAGGACCGGCATTGACGTGTGCGAACTTGAGATTGCCACGTTTGGAATGGTGGAGGGACACATCGATGACCCAGGCAATGATCTGGTGGACCACACGCAATGTTAATTTTGACAATTGGTCGCTGGCCGCACGGAATGGCCTCGCGTGCCGCGGATTGGGGATCACTCATTTAAGTCATATAAGTACAAGAGCCAAAAGGAGGCAAGTCCGAGAGGGCCCGAGGGCAGTAGCAAATGAAAAAAAAACCCTGAAAACCATATATTATACCAAACAAAAAAATTCTAAGAATTTATTAATGAGACACATGGTTATATTTTTCACCGCAAAGCTTATTAAGAACAGGGGTAATGAAACTAACACTCTGCAAAGAGAATGTCGTCTAAGTGGCGTCCTGTACCAGGACCGGCAATTGACGTGTGTGAACTTGAGACTGCCACGTTTGGAATGATGGAGGGATGCACCGATGACCCAGGTAATGATCTGGTGGACCGTGCACAATGTTAATTTTGACAATTGGTCGCTGGCCGCGGGTTGGGGACCTTTCATTTAGGTCATATAAGTATAAGAGTCGAAGGGAGGCAGGATGGGTCTGCAGCAGAAGCAGGAAGAACACTACATTCCGTTCCAGTGTCGAAAAGAGGGAAAAATCTGTAAGTGGATTGAGAAGGCCCAAAGTGAATAAATAGCCTGCAATGTAGAACTAACGACATAGTCGAGACAGATGGAAAAGGATCATAGTGCTTTTTACCAATCACAACCTTTTGTAGTACCCAATGTTCTACCAACTTAAACCATAAAAATGAGTGGGGGGCAGTGAGGAGAAAAATAATCAACCTAGCTTTTAGCATAACCTCTTTTACTAGAATTTTCCCGTTGCTTATTCCTTTGATAAGAGGATTGAGAAGGCCCAAAGTGAATAAATAGCCTGCAATGTAGAACTAACGACATAGTCGGGACAGATGGAAAAGGATCATAGTGCTTTTTACCAATCACAACCTTTTGTAGTACCCAATGTTCTACCAACTTAAACAATAAAAATGAATGGGGGGCTGTGAGGAGAAAAATAATCAACCTAGCTTTTAGCATAACCTCTTTTACTAGAATTTTCCCGTTGCTTATTCCTTTGATAAGAGGACATTCTGCGTCTCCCCCGAAAGGAAAATCAAAACGACAGGGAATAAATGCAAATGAATGAAGAAAAGCAAGCTGGGTACAATTTGTGGGAGCCTAGAATAATTTACTACAACAACAATATAATGAATATTTATTATGAACACGGGTAATCAAATCATAAAATATTGATATAATCGAATTATAAAACACTCATTTGTAGAAACATATCATTAAAAATCACAGAAAGAAAATATTTAATATCATTTTATCATACAATCTATTTACAGTTATTTAAATTAAGAGTCCTTAATTTTTAAGTCTTCAAAAAATTCACAATCGATGGGGGTCAGATATTTAAGTGATGCTCAAAACATAAAGTCATTGAAGACGAGTGTATAATTTTTATACCAGTTGACGAGACTAATTTTAATGGATTTACTCAACGCATTGACTATTACTCGCTATGAAAAAGGTGTCCAAAGGTTGATATTATTGATTACCTCACTTTTTGCTAAGTCCACTTATATTAGTATTATGGTGGTGAGAGAATGAGTAGTTGTGACTCCTTTGTTGTTTAGCTAGTAAATTACTTAAAGCCGGCCGAGGAACTTATACAGATGCGTGTAAATTTCGTTACTTAAATAATAAAATAACAAAGCAAAATGAAAATTGGCCTTTAAATGTATCCATTATATCACGTGTCATGTGATTTAAGTTATTTACAAATCAAGACTGTGCCCAACTCTCACTAAAACACTTCTCTTGTCTTTTACAGGATAAAGAAAAAAACATACACTTCGTTATTCAAAAGACTTCTTGAATCAACTCTTTTTGGGGTTGAGGATGGTGGCTCAGTCGATGAGCGTCCTGGTCACAATATCGATGTACTCTTGAGGATACAGATCCGAATCCTACTCCTTTATTTATTTTCCTTTTAACGGTTAAAATTAGTTTTCACTTTTTTTCTCCGTCTCTATATCTCACATTTTCTTTCTTAAGCTTTCAATGGTCGTCTTCCTTAGTGTCGTGATCCCAATTTTAATATATATATATATATATATATATATATATATATATATATATATATATATATATATATATATATATATATATATGTATATATATATATATATATATATATATATATATATATATATATATATATATATATATATATATATATATATATATATATATATATATATATATATATGATTTGTTAAAATCGACATCAATGGTTAAGCTTGCGCTGCAGATTTTTAATCTTTTCAAACTTTCTTTTCAGCAAGCCAAAGGTGGGGAAAAATGCTGGCAAGTTGCATATCTTATTAGCCAAGACGTCTTTCAACCTTTTTTTTTAAAGGTCACCTTCTGGATAAACGATGTAAAATTTACAAAAATGGGGTTTATATATGCATTATTATCTTAATATATAATATATATATATATATATATATATATATATATATATATATATATATATATATATATATTAAACCACATTAAAAGAGAAAACGGAATAATTTTTCCTTGCAGTAATATTTTTATTACCTTTTTTCGAAAAAATCCGTGCAGGGAAGCGATTCGAACCAGGCACACTGAGGCAGCGAGCACCGCTTTGATCACAGTTAAAAGTATGCCGTTAGTACACTATGCTACGCAGGGAACCCCAAAATTCTCTGCCACGCGTTTAACTATTCCTCATTTATTCTTTGAATTCTCAATTAATTTTCAATTTCTTTCATAGTCTCCGTTCGAGCTTGCGAAAGTGTTCCTTAAAAGCTATTCTATTCAGAGAATTTTTTGTCTCTCTGCGTAGCATAGTGTACTCACGGCATACTTTTAACTGTGATCAAAGCGGTGCTCGCTGTCTCAGTGTGCCTGGTTCGAATCGCTTCCCTGCACGGATTTTTTTTCTAAAAAAGGTAATAAAAATATTACTGCAAGGAAAAATTATTCCGTTTTCTCTTTTAATGTGGTTTTAATAGATTTATTTTCATCATTCTCTTGTGCTACTTTGAGATATATATATATATATATATATATATATATATATATATATATATATATATATATATATATATATATATATATATATATATATATATATATATATATATATATATATATATATGCGTTTAAGAAGGCAATTTGGGAAAAACTAGCTCTTCATCGAAGTCCTCGGAAGGAACTCTTCTCACATACACGAGAATATAACCCATAAAATAAGTTTTTCTAAGACAGCTTCTTTTATGCTTATCCTCTCGTGTATGTGAGAAGAGCTCCTTTTGATGGCTTCAATGAAGAGCTATTTAGCCAAAATTGCATTCTTAGCTGCAAAATTATGATTGTCGTAATGCAAGTAAAAACTTATTCAAGCAAGGCTTTTAAAACCCTCACTTGCACTTCTATGCACGCTAAACAACCTCCTCCTAAAAGCGATTTTTGGCAAACTAGCTCTTCATCGAGCGACTTGTGTGGAGCTCTTATCACATACACGAAAATATATAAAATAAGCTTTCCTAAGACATCTTATTATATACTTATCTTCTCGTCTATGTGAGAAGAGCTCCTTTCGATGGCTTTGATGAAGAGCTAGTTAGCCAAAATTGCATTATTAGCTGCATAATTATGATTGCGCTATTGCAAATAAAACTCATTCAAGCAAAGCTTTTGAACCCCTCGTTTGCACTTCTATGCACGCTACACAACCTCCTCCTAGAAGCGAAGCGTATTTTGAAGAAATGAAGACAACGAACGCCACTTTCAAACCTTATTCAAGGGGTAACTCTCCATTCACCGATCTTCCTACCACGGTAGCTCGTGTAGTGTAGGAAATGAGGCAATAAACACCCTCTGAAAATAGCGTGATGTGAATTGAGAATGTCTTCTTGCGTCACAGGATCATCGTTGGCAAGTTGCGAATCACCTGTGCCATCCTGATAATTCTCAAAAAAAGACTCATTCAAGCGAACTTTTCAACCTGCTCGCTTCTACGTCTCGGAACGCTACACAGTTCGAATAGAACATAAGAACATAAGAAAAGAAGGAGACTGCAAAAGACCATTCATGGCCTACACTTGGCAGCTCCTGTTCCAGTCAACACACAATAGGATACTTCCTCTTCTAAGTCCCTGAAATGCCTCTATTATTCTTCCATCATTGTCATTCTCTAAAAATTATGCATCCTATATTTCATCAAATGAATGCTGAATGAAATTTTTGATCTTAAGAGCTTTATCTCTCAACGCTTTTAAAATAAATTTTTGTGCACTTAACTATAGCCAAAATTAAAGCTAAACCGCCACTATTTTTTCCCACCTTCATATAACTCAATATCCCGATAAAAATGCCGACATAACAATCTCAACCATCAAACTCTAATGTTTGTGCAAGT